>OY288283.1:84378923-84877949 GCA_958450335.1 Hibiscus tridactylites | reverse complement strand
AGGCATAAGAAGTACATAATACATTGAGCTCTAATTAATGGAGATATTATTCCTAATGATAAAGTAAATCAAATCTCCTAGATAAAATTCTCATCGTGATAGACATCCACATGGAGAAATATTCATAACAATCCCCTTCGGATTTCTATGAAGATAATGTGCCTCGTTAAAACCTTACTAAGATAAAAATCCAATGGGAAAAAATATTTAGTGAAGGTAAAAGAGTACACACATCTTTGATACGCATAACATGTTGCCTCATTAAAAAACCTTACCAGGAAAACCCATTGGGACAAAACCCCGGTTAAGGGAAAAAGAGTGCAATGCATATATACTCCCCCTCGTGAAAACACCACAAAAGATCTTTGAATCTTCATAATTCAGTCTTGAATACTTTTTTTTCTAAAGATCGCGAGGGATGAAAGTTTGGAGTAATATTTTCCATGATGTATCCACCTTTCATCATCTATACACAAGATAGCATTTGTATCATATCTTGTGAAAGTAAATCACATATCTTCTAGATATGTTGGGTCAATGGTCTTAGCCAAACACATTATTGGCTTGCCTCGTGCATAACAATTATTTCTACAAGATTTGAGGAGGCATCGACGAATGTTTGAAGATCTAAAGGTAATGATCTTTATATATCCATGAATATTTCTTGACCAACTAATATGTGGTGCTTCAAGACCAAGAAAAGATATAGTTATCTTTATTCACATCCAACAATCTTACAATTTTTGGGGTACTCAATGGATATGCTTTATTCATATTGAATCTCGTTAAGATTCTTTCAGCATGTGTCCATTCATAGAAAAAACGCATATTTAAATGCTCGATCTTTAGGTCAAAAGAAAACCACATCTCAAGATTCTTTTTCTTAAATCATTTCCTCAAATAACCAAATGCTTTGAAAGCTCTTCAGGAGTTCTAATAATATTTAAATTATCATAATGAATCTTGATCCAAACTCCTTTTATAAAAAAAATAAGGAAATATGATCATTCTTCTAGTATTTCCTCAATTAGTACTTACTAAGGCGATTATACCAAATGTGCTAAAATATTCAATGAGACATGTCTAAATAAATTTCCTTAGAAATTTACAAATGTTTTTAGCATTTTAAATCCGTCAAGGATAACTTTCTTTTTATAGGGATCCACAAAATGATTAGACACATATAAAATATTTCATATCTGCCAAAGTAATTGCATCCACCATGAAGTATTTAGAATTCTTCATAAATTATAATTTTGTCGTATTTACGACTACTTATTTATGCCTCACTTGCATTACACTGTTAGGTGTTTGGGTTGTTTGTCCAAATACTTCTCTTTTAGAAGTTCAAAACGTCTTTCTACATTTGCCAATTCAATATCTATACTTCTGGATAGATTTCTATACAAGATCCTCATTTTTTTCTTTACTTCTATAGAAGTATTTTATGTAAAATTGTTTGCAAAATCGTTGTCGACAACTTTTCTATTTTGGTTCCATTCTCGTAGTGACATAACTCATCGAGATCTCTTCAAGATTTTAATCTTTATTTCAAGTGCCTGAAACTCTTTTATAGTTTTATATTAGTTATGTCTTGGGTCTCTTCAGGAGCACTCGCCTCCAATATATGGTCATCTCATACTATTTTCTATTTATGAGAATTTTGATCATTGGAACCAATTTTCATGCTTCATGCATGATTTACACATTTGTTCTAACATGTAATTCAATTTTAGAGCATTTCACCTAGTAGATGAGACTTACTCTTATTGGGTCAGTAAATATGTCTGGCAGTTGACATGTAATAACATGAATTATCTTATGAACTTCTGGTTCATATACGAGGATCTAGATAACGATAATTCATTTTCTTTTACCCAGCTGATTATTATCTCCCCCTGATGTTGAGAAAAATCATGTCATAAAAGATTCTCCAATTAATTTTTAAGAATTTTAAACATAAAATGAGACTCATACTCAATATATATATATATGTATATATTCTCAACCCTTTTTATTTACCCATTTTGTGTGTTGTGGTGGAGCAATTCAACAATATATCACATATTCAAAATTTATAAAATGGGAAATGTATGGCTTCTGACCAAAAACCAATCATGATGGGGAATTTATTATAACTCCTTGGCTTGATGCGTATAAGCGATGCTATATGGAAATACCACATAAATAATAACTATTTTGTTCTCATAGTTTAGCTATTAAAGAACAGGCATCCAAAGTTTGCTATTGTAACCCCCTCGACCTGGTCTGGGCGAAAGACCGAACCGAACAAATCACGAGGGGAATATTAAAGTAAAACGGGAAGTTTACCTCAATAAACGACCCATTTTTTATTTTATCTTGATGTAGATGTTCATTATCATCCTATATGATAAATATCACAGCGGAACAATTTGCAACTCAATCAGACAACGTTTAAGGACTCAATTGCATACAAACAAATTTTAGGGACCATTTTGTAATTTTCCCAAATTACAAAGGCTTCAACATTTTTTAAGTTACCAATCTTTAATTAGTCATATTACATGCCTCTCTGTCAAATCTCAGCTTAAAACAATCATCCAAACTCATTTAATTGCAATACAACAACATTTAGGGACCAAAACATAAAGAAACAGAATTTTAAAAGATACCATTAACTACATTAACCGCTGGCCGTATCGATACACAAAGGCATGTATCGATACGCTCTTAACTAATAAGATTCCAGTTACGAATTCAAAAAGCTCGTATCGAAACACCCTTAGGCCGTATCGATACACGAATTTCCAGTAGCTCAAAACCGTACTGATACGCCTTCGTGTACCGATACACCCAGCCAATTACACGAGGACCGTATCGATATGTTTTCCACTGTTTCAATACACTATGCCTAAAATGGCTTATCCGTATAGATACGGGTTGTCAAGTATCGATACGTCTGGGCCTGAAATGTCACATTTTGCTAGTTTTTTTCACACTTTAATCCAATCAAGAACATTCCAACATGCATACATCATATCTAAACATCAAAACTCAATCATACAAGGCAGAATCAACATCATAACATGTCAATATGCATCAAGGAAATCTATAGGCATGCAACCTATGCAAAATAACCACTCAAGAGCCAAAATACAAGCTAAAGCAAATACCAACAGGTAAAGGTCATTTACAAATCAATAAGGGCATCTCAAACTTTCCACAAAACAGGGAGTTTCAAAATACACTCTCCCAAAACATAAAGGCATCCTCCCATTGCCAATTATTACTAATAAGTACGCATAAAACCATACTTGAGCTAAGTCTCACTCCTTGGTTCCCTTCTTGCTTCTTCGCTGCCACAAATGTGTTAATTCTCTGCATTATTGGAAAAGAGAGCGTAAGCATTGATGCCTAGTGAGGGATGCTCAAAACAAACCAACAAAAACAATGCATTTTAAACCATTTCTCAAGTAGAAAATCTCTATCTCATCATGCTCAATCTATCCCATGCTTGAAATCGTTTTCAAAGCAAAACCACATCATTAAAACCACGTGTACCATCTATCTCATGCATTAACCCAAATGCATAATCTCAAAGCAAAATCACACATGCTTGTTTCTCAAAAGCATCTCTCAAATCATATTCTCATATGCAATGCACAATGCACAAAATCATTTATAATCAAGGTACATATGAATCTCATATATTGGCATTTAGGCAACATTACTCGGATATGCGAATAGCTTGATGGAATCTCTCATCACCGCACTCTCAATTTGGAACGGGATGGCACTACCCCCATTGCTCGAACCAAAAAGCACGTACGAATTTTTATATTATAGTGCACTTCTCATCCTATTGGTCAACCAATTATATCCTGGTAACAATAATCTCATCCCATACCAACATACTTATTTTAAACATCATTACCTATTGTTTTCAATGCATCAATATAAATTATTCTCATCTCATTTCAAAAGCATTAATAAACATATCATTTTCTCAACAATTTCTATCTCTTCAAAATCATAATTCTATCTTATGGATCTCATAAATCATCAAATCATTTCTCGAAACATGCATAAAACAGTAGGTTTACTTTTATCTTCAAAACATAAGCATGATCATAAAATCAATGGGTTAAAAACTAAGAAACGAGAACGAATCATCTCAAACTTACTTCTGAGCTTAGATTAGTATTTCAAACACAATCTAAACCCCCAAACCTTGCTTTCAAGTCTTTGAAAGGCTTTAAAACCAATTTCACTCACCTAAAATGCCTCGCTCGCTTTGCCGAAGCGTAATCAAGCTTCTGAAGCTTCCGAAACTTCACTGATTGCTTCTGATACGTTCTCCCATGTTTATACCACACAAGAATAGAGGATTAATGCATCTCAATGCTTTAAAAACACCAGCAACCAAAGCCACTTCGATGCTCTGCCCAAAAACACCAAAACGCCTAATCGGAACAATCGAAAACACCTTCGATTACACTACAAACTCAACCCAACCAAAACCTAACACTTCCATCCATTTTAATCATCAATTAACATCCAAAACAACCTAATTGCATCCTTTTATCCCCAGCAACACCAAAACCACATTATCACCTCAAAAACCCAAATGTAGCAATTTAAACAACTAGAGATCCAACCAATTTCGGGATTATTATGATAAAAACCTTTATTTTAACATCATTTAATATCCAAAACATGATTAAAATCAGTCTCAAATTAACCAAAACAGTACCAATACAAAAATCTTAAGAAATCATCTTTCAAAGCTTGATTTAACCATTTTCATCAATCAGGTCACAAAACCTTGTTAATAAACACAATTAGAGAGCCAAAGACTTGGGAATTTCATTAAAGAACCTTGATTAGAGGAGTTGAACAAAAATTACCTCTAACTCTTGCTTATTCCTTCAATTAACAAGATTTGATAAGAAATTTTCAAGAATCCTTTGAGTTAAATGGAAGAATCATTAAGAAAATCATTTGAAAATCAAAATGAAGTGGGGAGATGAAAATATCTGGAAGTTTGAGAGAAAAAGAAGTGTTTGGCTGATGGGAATTGAGAGAAAAGGAAGTTATGTCAAAATAGAATTTAAAAGACTAAATTCCCTTTTTATTAAAATTTCTTTTTTATTCTTTAATAAAATACCTGTAAAATGGTCAATTAAAGGAAAAGACTCATTAAATATATAATAGCTCCCTAAAGATTTGAAGTTTTGGCCCTCTTTCAAAATAGTCCTTTAAAAACAGATTTTACATTTTTACAAAATAGTCACTAACCCGAAATGTCAATCCTCCAAAATCCATTTTCCAAAATTGACTTCACCAAACCTTTATATATAGAGAGAGGGAGAGAGAGGATTTTAGGAATTTTCCCATAATTTTATCATATCCCAAACCACATTTTCCGTGAACCATTCCCAAACTAACCCGAATCTCTAGTCTAGGTCCTACGAACCTCAAGTCAACCTTAAAGACTACTAGGCCCAAAAACGGGGCGTTACAACTGAATCGTATTTTTCATAATCAATAGGCTTCGTAACAACTGATATAGCCCAAAATATAAACCCACTAGCTTTTGCAAGATGAATAGTCTAACTGCATAATTTGAATCCTTTTATAATTAATCTCACAAACTTCTGGTTGCAAGTTGATAAAACAATGTAGATGCATCTACTAAAATCATATAAAACTTTTCACATTTGTGGATAAATGAGACCATATGTCATTCAGATATGCAAGACATTCAGTCTCAACTTTAGTACAAGAACTTCAAGTTCTTTTGGTACGTGAGATCTTAATCATTTTCTTTGAGAACAAGCAACACAAGAACTTCATGTTCTTTTAGTAAGTGGAATTTAATCAATTCCTTTGAGAACAAGCACCACAAGAACTTCAGGTTATTTTAATAAATGTGCATATAAATCTCAATAGCTTTCACATCATTATTGATCATGATGGTCTAACAGATCATGCCAACTATATACAAGTGTGTATATACATTTCTGAATTTGACAAACTTATGGTTTACCATAACATGTGAATCTTACTCGTACGTGTCTAATATGACCATCAAAATTGTTCCTTTGAATAGGAATATATTTAGCTCTTCCGGAGCTTTCAATGAAAATTATTCTTTTTGGTAGCAATATATAACTATTTTAGAGCTTTCAACGAACTTTTTGGCTACCAGAACTTATATCCATATTGACTTATTTCAAATGTCAATTGATAACATATGTTATCTATAATTCTAAAAGAATATTTTGCGAACTCATATTGCTCTCTTAAAATTTCCACTTCTAGTGGTGATGATATTATTACCATTAGCGGTAACTATTGAAATATTTGCAATTATGCACTTTTCATAATGTGTTTTCTCTCAAGAACTTATTTCTCTTCTGGAGCATCAATATTTTCAGTACTTTGAGATATAATACTAACATTTTCCCTTGCATTTAAATGGGAAAATATATCTTATGCTTCTACTAAGCATAAATCGTCACCATAAATTGTATTTGATAAATAATCATGTTAAACAAAATAAATAAATATCATAATATATAAATATGAATATGAATATAAATATAAATATAAATATAAAACGTAAATAATTAATGTGTAAAGTAAATAAACATAAAGCAAAATAAATAAAAAAGATAAATAATTCTCTTCAAAGTTATGAGAATAATTAGAAGATGATTTGTTCCCTTCGAATGTTATAAGGAAATCAACAACGTCCAAATGAGTTTGACTATCAATGTCCAAATAAGTTGGACCAATATCATCTTTGTCCTTTTTCACAAACAAAAGTTGCTTTTATTTTATTTCCTTTATCATTCAATGATTGTTGATTTTTCAACGTACAAGACCAATGGTTTATAACATCACATTGGTAATAAAAAGGATTTTACTGGCTTATAATGATCTTTATCACTCTTGTCATCCTTATAACCTCACTACCGGTGGGTAGAAGTATTCTTAAAATGACCATATTTCCATGTCTATATTAATGGCTTCAATCGCGACCTCAACTACTAATGTGATCTTTATTATTTCCATTATATAATCTCACATTCACTTCAGGGAATGGAGTGGAGCCTGTGGGCTTTTAATCATTTTTCACGATTTTGTGTCTGAGGACAACATTATTTGCGTGAAAAGTGGAGTATGTTTTTATTAACATATCTTCATCATTGATACTCAGTAATTTGGATCATATCGAAGTTATGTCACTAACTGAATAGTGATTTACCATGTTTTCATTCACTTCAGGGAATGAAACAAATCCATAATCACATGAAATAAATATCATGATTGCATTCACTTCAGGGAATGCCTCGCATAAAACTTTTTGGATTAAGACGAACTTTTGTAACTTAAAATTGGGAGAAATAACTGATTTTTTCGACACGTGAGAATTATTGCTTTCGAGCAAAATCACCATGATTTATTGCACTTTAAAATCATAATTTAAAGAATCAAAATTTACCGATGTTGATTTTCTTCTCGAGGAAATGACCAAGATAGCTTCTCATATTCCCTATATGTCTCTTTCCAAGCCACTTAAAGACATGTGAAACTCAAAACATGGTTAAAATACCAATATCATCAAATAAAATAAACAAATATTGATCTTTAATACAAAGTTTAATTATTGTGTCAAACATAAAACATATATGAAACCATGATAATTAGATTTATATGTTTGGATTGAACTAATATATATATTAAAAAAGAAGGGATGATCTATGTCATATTTTTCTATTGTTTATAAAAGTAAGTGCATAGGCAGCAAGCATAACAATGATGTGTTACTATATATATATATACTAGTTCTTTTGTTTATTATAAGTTGGTATAATTCCTAAGGGTGATTCTACCGTTAGGACCCTTATAATTAGGCTAATCTTAGATCCCCGGTAATACCGGTAGCCGATACCTAAGAAATTTGTTATGACACGGTTACCTAATTTGTTACAATGTGTAAAAAAATGGTAGTTACTAAAAAGCTTATCATCGTAGTAAATTTTGTAACTACATTATCTCTTAAAGGATTACCCTATATGTTACAAAACGCATAAGAAATTTTGTACCTACAACATATCTCATGTCACCTACGTAATTCGTTACAAAATATATAGTAAAGAAGGTAACTACCGAATTTGTTACCCCATTTCTCCAAATCTTAAACCAACCCAACTTATGGTAAGGAATTTTGTAGCTGCCTTATCTCTTAAAGGATTATCATAGATGTTACAATATGCGTAAGAAATTTCGTACCTACAACATATGGCACCTCACCTACGTAATTCGTTACAAAATATATAGTAAAGAAGGTAACTACCGAATGTATTACCTCATATGTCCTAATCTTAAACCAGCTCAACTTATGGTAAGGAATTTTGTAGCTACCGTATCTCTTAAAGGATTACCCTATATGTTACAAAATGCGTAAGAAATTTCGTGCCTACAACATATCGCACCTCACCTACGTAATTCGTTACAAAATATATAGTAAAGAAGGTAACTACCGAAGTTAATACCCCATATGTCCTAATCTTAAACCAACCCAACTTATGGTAAGGAATTTTGTAGCTACCTCATCTCTTAAAGGATTGCCCTATATGTTACAAAACGCGTAAGAAATTGCATACCTACAACATATTGCACTCCGCCTACGTAATTCGTTACACAATATATAGTAAATGAGGTAACTGCCGACTTTATTACCCCATATGTCCTAATCTTAAACCAACCCAACTTATGGTAAGGAATTTTGTAGCTACCTTATCTCTTAAAGGATTACCCTATATGTTACAAAGCACGTAAGAAATTTTGTACCTACGACATATCTCACCTCACAAATGTAATTCGTTACAAAATATATAGTAAAGAAGGTAACTACCGAATTTGTTACCCCATTTCTCCAAATCTTAAATCAACCCAACTTATGGTAAGGAATTTTGTAGCTACTTTATCTCTTAAAGGATTACCCTTTAATTATAAAAACGTGTAAGAAATTTCGTATCTACAACATATCTCACCCCACCTACGTAATTCTTTACACATATTATAGTAAACGAGGTAACTACCGAATTTATTACCTCATTTCTCCAAATCTTAAACCAAGGCAACTTATGTTGCGGAATTTTGTAGCTACCTTATATATTAAAGGATTACACTTTATGTTAGAAAACGCATGAGAAATACGATAACTACAACTTATATCACCTAACCTATGTAATTCGTTACGAAATTTATAGTAAACTATGTAACTACTGAATTTATTACCCTATATCGACAAACCGAATTCATGGGGTATCAATATCGTTCATGGGGTATTCGGCCAAGAAAAACTCATCGAACATCGTCCAAGACTACCTCGTCGACAAATTGGGAGATGAATTTGAGCATTCCGGGTAAGAAATCTGGATGTTAACAACTTAACATTAGAAACATAAAAAGAAAATAGTTAAATCTCGAGTGTTTTCCTTTGTACATTAGGGTTTACCAAGAATACTGTGAGGATTGAGCAAGCTTTCTATAGGAATAACGGAGCTTTTAGCCATTAGCCTCGGCGTACGAAAATCACATTTTCGGGAATTTTTCTGTGTTTTCAAGCACTTTCAAACGGGAGATAGAGTTGCTTGCACCATGCGGTGGTGAACCGCCACACCATTTAGAAATCCTTGGCTTTTTTCTTGTGCCCCAAGGGTGATAAACTAGTAACCTCGCCGACATAGCTGGTCGACGCCTATGATCCCAGAGTACACCTAGATTTCACTTGGCCTATGTTGTTTGAGTTCACACAAAAGCATTACAGAGGGACTGTGAACATGTTTCATAGATGAATATCGAAAGAAACTTTGTGACTTCTAACTTAATCTTTTTGGGGGTATCGGTATTGTTCATCAGTATCGATTCTATTCCAATAAGAGAGTTTTAATTTTGGGATACCGATTCCACCTTTACCCTTTTTTCCTTCTTTTCCCTTTTTTTTTCATTTTTTCCTTTTTTCCCATCAACGGCTCAAATCGATTTGGCCTAGATCTAACGGTAGTACCGATCCGACCTAAGATTAACCTAATTTTAAGGGTCCTAACATTAGAATCACTCAATGCCTAACGGTGTGAAAAGAATCGTCATAAAGATTAAATTAAAATGATTTAAACTATGATGAACTAAGGCCACAATTTACCCTTGAGATCTAGATAAACATGTTCTTTGATATTAAGAAATTAGATTTTACGACTATATTGATAAAATAAAACTAACTTACCTTTATAAAAAAAAAATCGCACCAAAACTTTAATTGTTTATCTAAAATTGAAAAATTTATTTTCAATTTAGAGAAAAGAAAATAAGGTTAAAGAAAGCAAACCAATGATAAGTCATTCATTAGGTTGAAACATTGTGCACCAAAATTTGTGTAGTCTTTAAGTACCTTTAAAATTCATGCTTTTTCAAAAAAAATTAAAATATCGAGATAAAGATAATCAGTAATTACAAAAAATGAAGGGGAAAAAAACTTATCTTCAGTTCAACATAAGATCAAACTTTTTTCAGTAACTTCTTTGTTATTCGAACAAAGAGCACTAAAATCTTTCGAGCAAACTCGTGCTGCTAACGCGTTGTGAATAGAATAACGAAGAACAACGAACAAGAATAAAAGAACAAAGAGATGAGAGAAAGAGGGAGATTCATATTATTCTCAATATAGACTTGTATACAATGCCTTAATTAAATCATCTATTTATAGGCATAAGAAGTACATAATACATTGAACTCTAATTAATGTAGATAATATTCCTAATGATAAAGTAAATCAAATCTCCTAGATAAAGTTCTCATCATGATAGACATCCACATAGATAAATATTCATAATATTTTTTAGGGTTAACTACTGGAATGGTCACTTATGTTTCTCTCCAGTAAAAAGTTGGTCACCGATTTTCAAAAATGACCAATAAGGTCACCTATGTTTTCGGGGTGTAAACTTTTGGTCACTTAGTCGTTTGTTGCCGTTAAACGTTAACGGAAGGCTGATTTGGCACAATAAAATGAAGGACAAATGACCTAAATAGTCCCTAAACTATTACTTCACTCCTATTTTGACCACTAAAATAATTTTTTTATATAATTACACATTTAATCCTCTAGGTTTACAATTTCTTAAGGGTAATTCATGTATGTTGTTTGGTTTTTGTCTAACATGTGGCCATGTGCTTCAGTGCCATGGTCTCATTAAGTTTGTAGATTCATGTGAAATGTCATGGATTTTGTTTAGTAATTTGCAGTCTTAAATTTGAGTGGGGAAATTTAATCAATTATGATATGCTATAATCTAATTCTATTTTTTTTCGAATGGTTCATATGAGTTTGTTTATAACATGATTTATGGCCATTGAATCCATGTTTCTAGAAGTATAATTCTCTTGTGATTTTGCCTTGCATAGAAAGTTTATGGAGTTGGTTTAAGCAATTCCTTGATTTCTTACTCAAGGATCTCTTGTAGGGGAGAGGACTGTAATCCTGTTTGACTTACATACAAATACAATATCAGCAAATACTCAACCAAGCAAGGGCACATAAGATGCCTTTCGGTGCTTAATGTATGCATCTTTTACGCTGACTACTGTTCTAGAAATATGGGTTTATTATATATGCAGCGAAAATCATCATTACAATGAAGCTGATGCCGAGGAGAATGCACAAGTAAACATGTTTTACATATATGGTCTATCATCCTTTTATGGAATCCAACCAGACACTTCTTATTCATTTTAGTTCCAATTAAATTTCGAGTTTACTCATTTCAGTTTCAGTTTAATTTTGAGTTTGTTCATTTTCAGGCTGTGGAAATTGAAAGGAGAATTGAACAAGAGAGGAAGGTTGAAAAGTATATCCAAAAGCTTCTACTACTTGGTGTGTACAATTTAGATTACGTCCTTGTTGCCTTGTTTACAAATAACGAGTTATGTACTTATAATTTTGACTGTTAATTTCTCATTCCTATGAGGACATCAATCAATATCAATGTAGAGTCACTCATAATTTATGTTGAGCATGATCCTGATTTTATGTATATGAACTAAATCATATTAAATACCACTCCTTCCTATGGACTTGATATGCATATCAGTCTTATTACATAATCTTTCGGTGGCTGCATTCCACTATTTTCATTTATTTTCATCTGAGACTTATGAAACAACAATACTTGTCACATAATTGTTGTAGGTTAGGCAAATGAGCATTAGGTGCTTAATATACTCACTATCTAAGATATGAAATTGATAACCTTAAATTGCTTATGTTGATTTGTTGCAATGCTTTTGTTTTCTTTCATGTTCTTTCAGTACTCTTCTCTTTTCTTTTCTGGATCACTCCCGTAATGATTCAAATATTCATTATTTTTAAGGTACTGGTGAATCTGCAAAGTCAACAAATTTTAAGCAGGTTAGACCAATTGATTGACCCTGTATTGAATTTATTTCATATTTGTTGACAATACCGATATGCGTATCATCTTTTTTATTCTACATGGCTTGTCCGCAGATAAATATGGAGAAGGATAATTACACATTATTTGAAACATGAATATATACGATGATGGATTATAATATACGGTGAATTAAAGATTAATATAGTAGAAAATTAGAGGTTGAGTTGGACGAAGAAGAATATGGAAGATGGTGGAGGAGAGAAGAAATAAAAAAATTGTAAATGTTGAGGATTAAATGTGTAATTATAAAATTGTTTTTATTTCCGCGGTTAAAATAGGAGTGAAATAATAGTTTAGGGACTATTTAAGTAATTTATCCTTCTTTTTTACTATGCCAAATCAGTCTTCCGTTAACGTTTAACGACAATAAACGGCTGAGTGACCAAAAGTTTACACCCTGAAAACGTAAGTGACCTTACTGGTCGTTTTTGAAAATTGGTGACCAACTCTGTACTGGGGAGAAACATAAGTGATCATTCTAGTAGTTAACCCTATTTTTTAATATATATAAGGGTAAGAAAAAAATTGTGTGTTGGGGGACAAGAGTTCCTCCCACCTAATACAGACATGGTTCGTCTTTAAAAAATACTTACTGTCAGGTACAAAACTATTAATAGATTGGGAGGACATGTTATCCCTCTCAAATTTTTTAGCATAATATCATTGGGGTCTTAATTTCTAGTTTAAATATTAGTCAAATAAATTTTTTATCTCTCTTAATTTATAAATTTAAAGGTTTAATGTACTTTGTATTACATGCAGTACTTCCCTTGTTTTCATCCAATTACTCAACACGAATCATTCAAAATTGTTAAAAAGAAGGGAAAAGGCTTTAATTTTGTAGAATTTGAGCCTGGATAAAACAGCTTTAACTCCTAAATTCTCCACTTCATTGCCCAAGACAACCCAAGTAGTTAATTAAGTAATTGAAAAGTTTTCTTATATATTATTTTTGAAATTTCTAGATTAAAAAAAAATATATTTTGATACGCGTAAAAAAAATTATACAACCATTCTATAAAATTAAAAATCTAAATCCCAAATCCTAGCCCTCTAAAACTTAAACCTTAAACCCTAAACTCTAAACTCTAAATTCTAACCATAAACCTTAAATTCTAAACCTTACACATTAAACCCCTAACCTCAAACTTGTGTATCAAAGTATTTTTATTTAAAAAATTATATACATATACTTTTATAATCATTACCAAAATGATATACGAATAAATATTGTGGTTTGAATTTAGGGTAAACTACATAAATGGTCACCGAACTTTTAAGGCGGATTCATTTTGGTTACCGTACTTTTAAATTTTTTGATAAGGTCGCCCAATTTTTAGTTCGATTTTAATATAGTCACCAAATTTTTAGTTCGGTTTCAATATGGTCCCTCTCGTTACCTTCCATTAGAAGCTGACGTTAGTTTTCGTTTTTCCTTAATAAAAAATGGGTAAACTACACCAATTATCATTTAACTTTCTTCTCACTCCTATTTAGTCACTAGAGTTTAAAAATTTTCAATTTAATAACTTAGCTTTCGAATTGTTCATATTTTGGCCACTCTCAAATAACATGTTTATACATATAGAAAAATTCGATTAATCCTTAAAAATTTATTTTGGTTAATTGGTAAATTCAGATTATTAAATTCTCGGTCTTATATTGTACCAATTAAATCAGATAATTGATTAATCTATTAACCAAAATATTTGATTTTGGAAATAATTTTTTACTTTGTTTATTAAAATATCAAATATGATAATATGGTGAATTTAATAATTGTTCGGTTGTGATAAAAGTGTACAAACAACTAGAAAGTCAAAATTTGAAAGTTCACACCTATTAATCCTACCTAGAGCCAAAACTTTTTAAAAAAAAAAATAAGAAGGGTATCAAAATCACTAGACTGTAAGATATTGTAATGCATAAAATTTAAAAATATTGTATATAATAAATTGGATCAATTAATCAATTTTGCTTAGAACCGTGAACCGTAACCGAATCGAAATAATTTATTTTAAAAATTTGTACCGAAATCGAGTTCGATTAATCTTTAAAAAATTATTTTGGTTAATTGCCAAATTTAGATTATTCAATTCTCGATCTTATATTGTATCAATTAAATCGGATGAACGATTTTGATTCGAGTAACATTTTTTTACTTTGCTTATTAAAATATCAAATATGGTAATATGGTAAATTTAATAAGCAAAGTAAAAAAGTTCATTACCCAAATTTTTTTAAGGATTAATCGAATTTTTCTATTTGTATAACCATGTCATTTGAGAGTGGACAAAATATGAACAATTCGAAAGTTAAGTTATTAAATTGAAAATTGTTAAACTCTAGTGTTCAAAATAGGTGTGAGAAGAAAGTTTAGTGATGATTAGTATAGTTTACCCATTTTTTATTAAGGGAAAAACGAAAACTAACGTCAACTTCTAACGGAATGTAACAAAAGGGACCGTATCAAAATCGAACTAAAAGTTGGGTGACCTTATCAAATATTTTAAAAGTACAGTGACCAAAATAAATCTGCCCTAAAAGTTCAGTGACCATTTATGTAGTTTACCCTTGAATTTATTAAAAATTTTAAAATCAATATCAAATGAAAGAATGTATAAAAGACTAAATCTATAATTATACTGAACAAAAGTTCGATAAAATTGAAGGAAAAATAAACGGCACCGTCTATTTTTCTGGGTTACTCGCTTTAAAAACTGTTAGAAACTAAATTATTCCGCTTATGCTGAGAGGATTAAACTATTAATTATTAAAATTGAAAAGGCCTTAAAGATATTTTTAACATAAATAATTTGAGCATAATAAAACAACAAAAACATTATAAAATTTATTCATATAAATTATTAACGTGTTAAACACAATTATAAAATTTATACTAATATTAATACGAATACAATACAAATACTCTATTCATAAAATCTAAAAACAACACATAGAATATGATAACAGGGAGCCCATGACCTAGACAGAAAACATAATAAAAGTTTATATAACAAAAATTATTAACGAATTAAACACAATTATAACATAAAAAAAACATTTAAGCTAAAACAAACCAACAGAAAACCCGTGACTTAAATTTTAACCCACAAATACAAGTAAAAATAAAACTACAAGAATTTGACCTAGATTTTCTATTATTATTATCATCATAATTAATCAGATATATTCTGCTTTTAACCCACAAACTCTTTCCCAAAAGTTAAAAAAGCCACACATTTTAAGAACATTGTTCACGGGCGAAGCCCACCCTCGAATTGGGCACATCGAAAAGGACCCTATGGTTCTGCTGCTGCATATTGGCGATCACATTCAGTGCCGGTGCCGACGACATCGCCAAACATGTGATGCCGCCTGCCGTGCTGTGGATCAGCAGGTTCTCTTGCGGCAGTGTCACGTTCATGCCAGAAAACATCAATGTTATCGTTGGCGCCATGATCGGCACTGTGTAACACGTGTCGAACCCGCCGAGCGATGTCACGTTCGCAACTCTTACTCGTCGCCTGAATGCATCGCGAACGGCTACGTAGGCCGGTTGAACTAGCCGGGTGAAGACCGTACCTATATAAAATGAATACTAGTTAATACAATTATTTTTCATCTTATTAGGTTGGCCTGTTGATTCGATCTGATTTCAACAAGACTTAAAAAACAATGAATGAATGTTATTGTAAAATAAGGAAACATTACCGGAATCGATAATGGTGCCGGCACCGGTGGAGGGGTTGAAAGCAAGGGCATTTGGTGGGATATCAACAACCCTTCTACCAACCCTAATTGCAACCAAATTCACATAATAAAGAGAGGGTCTCCTAGGGTTCTTGAGCAATGGGGTGTACTTGATCCTCAAAGGTTGCCCTTTTGGTCCAAGTTTCAATGACCCAGAAAAGTTAAGTGACCTAAAGCTAGGCAAGCAATATGAAAATGTTGATTGGTATAGATTTTGGGATTGTGAGAGAAGTGATAATGGGCCTCGGCCCAGGCCCAATAGGCCCTGTGGTGGCACTGAGCTGCCTGCTGTCTTTTGTAGGCAACCAAAAGTGTAGTTTGGGACTGGGTCAGTGGCTAAGGTCACGGTGTCCTGTGAAAGGTTTCCGGCTATGGTTGAACCACCGTAGGTCATGTTGAATGTGCACGCGCTTCCACCGCAAGTGGGGTTTGGTACCTGAAAAAAGTTTTCACATGATTCAAGTGTTAAAAGATGTCCCAAAACGCTTGTGATGTTTGTTGTTTAAGCAGGTACGGACACATAATTTTATGTTAGGAGTACGAATTTTTATACTTAATAAAATTACACGAGAACTTAAAAATTTCAGGGGAGACTACCTGCTTGCATAGAGCATCTTGGCAGCCAAGGGTCTTGAAAGTGGTGGATTTAGCGTGGTCAAAAGCAGTAGAGGAGCAGCCAATGCAGCCAGTGCAAGGTACCCAAGCAGCATCACTGCTAGTATCCATAGCCATAAGCATCGTCTGAGGTGGGGTTCCAATACTGGCTCTCACAATGTAAGTCGGACTCTGCATAATCTGCCGGCCCGAAGCTATCGGCACCACCGATTTCTTCGCCACCAGGCTCGACAAATACTGCACCCTGGCTTGGTCCTTGGCTAGCGTTTGCAGCACATCCTCCTCCCATGAAAGTGGCTTGGAGGGCTTGAAGGGTGAACATGGACTGTAAACATGGAACACTTGGAGGTTCGAGCCATGGTCTTGGGTGGCACATTGGGGGTTCAGACCATGGACTAACCAGAAAATGAGGGGGAAAACCAGAGTCACAAAATGGGTTTTCATTGTGTTTTGTTTTCTTTGATGGTTTAGGAGCTGTGGGGAGAGTGAATGTATATATAAGTGGGGAAGCATGTTAACAATTATGCAATAAGACATGGAAAAAATAATTAAAATATAAATAATATAAATATATCCAATTTTATTTGTGAAAATAACATAAATACGACACACCATGTAGAATGTAGATACAAAGTTTAACGGGGATTGTTTCTTGGTAACACAAACGTTTTGTTGGCTTGTGAATTGCTTGTCCAATTCTACTGGGAAACAGTATCCAATGATACTACTATTTTCTTTTTCTTTTGGAGCTTTATGTAGAACAAATTTTATTGGAAAAATTAGGAATAATATCAAGATCCGAGTCTCATCGATGTTAATCAATATCATTAACGTTGTTTAGTCATTCAACTTTTAACATATTTTTCTTTTAACAAAGCAGTTTCTTCTAAATCTTAACGGTGGGAGATGAAGAAGAAAAATCAGAGCAATATATATTTATTTCAGGCTGATTGAATGGTGGAAGTTACAGGTCGGAATCATTTTTTTTTCATGTTTTGGGTTGAAGTTTCATGAGTTTTAAAGAAGTTTTGAAAAACCTAAACAACCGAGTGATTTAAGAAGATGAGTTTGTTGATGTCTATGTGGGTAAAGAATACGCCTCAGAACTACAATTCCAGCGGTGACGTAACGTAAAATAAAAAATAAAAAAATTTATCTTCTTTTTTCGTTTTTGATTTAACAATAGAGTGACATAAGAAAATAAAATTTGAAAGTTTGACGCTCAAATTGAAAATGCTTGTAGTTGAATGACTAAAATAAAAACACGCGAAAAGTTAAGTGATTAAACAAGTAATTTACCCTTAAACTAATATATGAATCATTAATATATCAAATTTTATACATAATACAAACATGATATAAAATATGTTTACATTTACACGAATTATATATATATATATATGTATGTATATGTATATTAAATTTTGTATAATACATAATACTTCAAACATAATTTGTACAATACATAATATATCAAAATTTATAATTGGTACTCAAGCACAAATAATCTTGTTGGACTGGAGTATGGGAAATTGAACTTGTTCTTTATTAGGGGAATGAGCTTAATCATATTAGCTCAATATTTTTTTGGGTAAACGTCACCTGGTCACTAAACTTTTTCCGCTTTTTTATTTTGGTTACCAAACTATTATTCTTGACAAAATAGTTATTAATGTTACGTTTTTTCCTATTTTGGTCACCTATCCTTAAAAAATCTCATGGAAAGACAGAAAAGCAAGAATTATTTAATGACCAAAATAGGAAAGAAGTAATAGATTGGTGACCGAAATAGAGGGAAAGTAACATTAGTGACCAAAATAGAAAAAACATAACTTTAGTGACGATTTTACACAAAATAATAGTTTTGTGACCAAAATAAAAAAAAACAAAAATAGTATAGTGTCCAATGGTGATGTTTATCTTTTTTTTTTCTAAAATCAAACCGAACCTTAAAAGTAAAACTTACTCAAACTCAAGTTAAAATTTGAATTTCAAATCTCAAATTAATGTAAAATCAAAGTTTTGTGAACTAAACTTAACTCAACTCGATTATATGTACAAAAATTATGATATTGTAAAAGTCATTTTCATACCCATAGACCTAGTATGGTACCTCTTTTGGTGGAAAGCTGACCATAGGGGTGTTTAAACTTCGGTTAAAACCGAATTAACCGAACCGAACCGAAATTTTTTCGGTTAATCGGTCGGTTAATTTTAGGTTTGGTCGGTTAACGGTTAATGATTTTTTTTAAACTTCGGTTATTGGTTAATTCGGTTCGAAATCGGTTAATTAACCGAATTAACCGATTTAACCGAAATTTTTATATATTATATATTTCATATATTTATTTTTAGTCACTGAATTTTTTAAAATTATAAAATAGTCATTAAAATTTTTGATATATTATATAATGGTCAATAAACTTTATTTAATTAGCGCAAAATGATTTATCAATAATTTATAACGTGCAAGTTCATGACTATTTTGTAATAATTCGATAAGTTTAATGGTTATTTTATAATTTTTGAAAGTTTAGTGACCAAAAAAATTATTTTAAAATAGTTTAGTGACCATTTGGGTGATTTACCCAAAATTTTCTAACAAATTTCGGTTAATTCGAAAACCGACCGAATTAACCGAACTTTTTTCGGTTCGGTTAAAATTTTTTGAAAATTTTCGGTTCGGTTAACGGTTAATATGAAAAAAAATTCGGTTAATGAAATTTTGAAAGTTCGGTTCGGTCGGTTAACCGAACCGACCGATTGAACACCCCTAGCTGACCATACCCTCCCAAACTTTGGGACCAGCTCAGGGAATATTATAATATCTAGCTAATTAAGCTATTTATATTTTTAAACTTAATCTAGATTAATGGATTTGATTAAAACATCCTGCATTTTATTGCCAATTTCAGTAGATTTGAGACGTTGTGTATGTAAAAAATCATCGTTGAGAGACTCACCCACAATAAAATATACGACGCAAGTCAGTCCAAATTAATTAAGGTGAAGCCCTAAATTTCAGAAGGGCAACCAAAAAAGAATATCCTGACAAAGATTAGTCACCTTTTTAATATTTGGATGTACATTTGGTCGGTTTGGTTTATAAGTCTTAGGTTCAATATTTAGCAATGAATAATTTTATTAATAGGGTATTTTATATAAAAATAATTTCGATTCACTATTTTTTAAAAAATATAAAAATAATTAATTATAATTATGTAATAACTTACTTAGATTTGCATATCATTATGCAGCCATTTCCTGATCTGATGATCATGTGACCGACAAGGATTTGCATTATTTTGCTTCTTCTCCAAAATGGAAAACAAAAGGGAGCACTTAGTTGTATATTATATCATATACTTTGCTTTTCAAAATCATGATATATATTTTTAAGTTAAAGTAAGATCTTGATTTAATTTGATTAATTTAAAATGCAAATTAAAAAAATAGTGGAAAGGTACATAATTGAGTGAGAAAAGCTCTTTTGCTTTCGTGGGTTAATTGATGGTATAAAATTTTAAACATCATTAATAAATTAGAGATGCTACATTTTTAAAAATTAAATGAATTTGATTTATTTTTTAAAGTAAAATTAAGAGAATTGTATGAGGGAAAGAATTATAGCCGTCCTCTCTTTTTTGTTTATTGACGGTAATATTAGTCTTAAGTGTGTTATCGACAGTTAATTTTTTCCTTCTCTTTCATCTTTACTCTTTAGAATTAATTTATTTTAATTTATTTTATTTTATTTTATTTTATTAATCTTAATCTTTTCGTATGAAATTGTTAGATAATTTTGTCTTCTCTTGTGATACACTCTTTGTTTACTCTTGTTACATAATTTTTTATTTTTTTCAGGGTTGATTTTGATATCACCTTTTTGGATGACGTTTATCATGTTATCTTGTTGATATATTCATATTGTAAACCATCAGTTGGATATGCTAGGCGTTTGCAATCCCCAAAAATAGGTCTTAGTTGATTTTATGTTCGTATTGTTAGTATTTATCACTTATAAGTGGCAATAACATTTGTTTGCATCTGTCGTTTATCTAAATTATTTGGTTAAATTTTTTATTTTTCTTGTTTGGACATATTTTATTTTTAAGGGGCCAGTTTACTTACAGTGGTAACTTTAAGAGAAATACCTCGATTAGCCCATTATTATTTTGTAGACTCTTGTAATCTTGTGTTTTATTTTTTTAATAAAATTAGTGAATATTATTTGTTCCATATAAATCTTTAATTTCACCAAATGCTTTTAAAATAAATTAGTATTTAAACTCCAAAATATTCTAATTATATTACCATACTTTAAAATTATCCAAACCCTCAAATCAAAGGAATGTGTTTATATGTGTTTAAACTCATGTCTTATTAAATATTATAATAATAATAATAATATCAATCGAACTAAAATTAAATTTCTCGAACACAATTATTAAAGCTAGAAAGCACATTACATGTTAATAGAAATCTTATCTTCTTTGTGTCCCCATTTAGCCACAAATTACATTGATTAAGAGTATCCTATAAAGTGATTTCAAAAGAAGAGAGAAAATCAACAGAAATGGGGAATAAACTTTCAACATCATTACTTTCAATCATATCGTCCAATCTTACCTTTTTAGTTGTTTTGAACTTTACGATAAACTTATAAAATATGAAAATGATGAAAATAAATAAATATAATACTTAATATATTCATATAATATATTTAAAAAAACCAAATATGCTAGGGTTAGTTTTTCTCTCAAATTTAGTGTTGCCTTCACTTTTACTTCTTATTTAATTTTTTATGGTCAGCGACGGCACTAGCCTTAGAGCTAGTTGTCAACCGTTGGTCACCTTCTTTTTATTTATTTGTTTTGTTCTTTTACTTTTAGTTCTTTTAATTTAATAAATTTATTTTTATGGCACGTTTTTTTCTACTTTTTGATACTTTTTTTGTTTCTTAGCATGTTTTTTTGCCTCTTGGCATGCTGTTTTCTTTGCATGTTTTTATGCCTCTTGGCATGCTTTTTTTGTTTTTTTGTTGAATTGACGTTGCCGCAACTGATCAATGTGGCGCTCTTCTAATTATCATGTTGATCTTTCTGTTTTGGACCCTCGATTTGGATCTCGATGCAAGTTTTGTCACCGCTCTTGTCCGCGATTGAGTTGTGGTAATAAACGTGTTGTTAATGTGCCCCAATTCTGTAATATGCATTTTTTAATGTCGTTTGTTGATGGTTTTTACCTTCATCGTCGAGCTTTGGTTTAGGTTTTACCTTTTCTTTCTTGGGTCATGTCTATGAACTAAAGACGTTAGTTTTTGTGCTTTTAAGATTATGTCCGGATCATGTTTGTTTACATGCATTGTAAACTTTCATCTTGGATTTTTTCCTTTATTAATAAAACTGACGTACTCATATTCAAAAAATTATATTTATATAATATAAAGTATTGAACCCAGCAAGTGTCCTAGTGAAAAAACGGATGATTCATCCTAGGAGACACATGTTCAAAGCGCTATATTTACATGATGTATGCGCAATGTCAAATAGTTAAGAATATTTATAAACAAATATTGCCTTATAACCACCTTTAGACTATTTAAAAAATAATATAATATAAAGTATTAATATTGTTACTTAAAATATTTTAGATTTAAACAATTTATCTTGTAAATGTGTGTTATTATTAAAAAAAACTAACAATAATCAAGGAAAATCAATGTAAGCACTGAGTGATTTTGAAAAGTTGTTGAGAAAGGATGAAGAGTTTATGAAAAAAAATTAAAAAATTCAATAAAAAATCGTTGAGAAGGGACGATCAATGATGGACTTAGAGAAAGGTTGGAGAGGGGCAGCCGCCCTAAAATTTGAAATTTATATATAATTTAAGATGTTTTAAAAAATAATATATATTTTTTATTAAAAAATTATTTTTACCCTATAAAATTTTATAAATTCGCTTTCTGAAATTTTTATAAGTTCGTCTTCTAACATAATTCTTCTTCTCATTCAAAATTAAAGTCATCTTTTTTTCGACGTCTTTATCTTTTACTGTAATAACGTATCTACTTGGTAAATTAATCTCTGACTTAATTTTAAAAAATACTTTTTTTTTTCAAAAACAATACCTAATAAAATATAAATATCACAAAAGTACTGGAAAATGACGAAGAAATGTCACGTGAGCACATTACACTGCCTGAGCGGTGAGGGCTGTTATGTACCTTTAGGGCTAGGCCGACACCTCGTCACATGTATGCACCGTAAGTTTTGCACGTTATCAGGGAAGGTCATTGTTTTTCGATTCAATCAATCTAATTCATTGAATTCGATATTACATATTTTAATATTTTTTACAATTGTACGCAGAAAGTTCACCAATAAGAGTTAAGCGCGTAACGTAAATCAGTTCGGATTAATCAGAATAAAATTTTAAAAATTAGAAAAATAATAAAAAATAAAATAAAATGAGTGTTATTTTAAATTTAAATTTAATTTAAAATAACTCAGAGCGTAATTTACACAAAATTTAAATTTAGATATTTAAAGGATCTAAAATTTTATGTTCGATGAATAAAGCGGGTGGGGATGTTTTTGATGAGGCGTGGAGGATGGGCAAAAGAAGTGGAGGAACCCTAAGTTTCAACGCACAGGGAGTGTCACGGGTAATAATAGGCCATTGCTGGGCGTACCACTACAAACAAATTCTAGTGCCCTGGTCCCAACCCATGTGAATCAGATTAACACCCTTGCTTTTCCATTGTATTCTTTTGGTACTAATAAATGTATTTAATACAAAATGTCCATATTTGAATTTATATAAAAAAGAATCGAATTAATATTATTAATCATTTGACCAATTAAGTAATTTCAATGTACATATTATTAAACGATAGCTAAAAACTCGAAGTGATATTTCAAAAAAAATGTAATAGATTTTGACCCACAAATCCGAATATGTGAATGTTCAAGACTATAAACCATTTTGTTAAAAAGGATTATAACCAACAATAAATTAGTCTAATGGAATAAGAAATTAGATTCCTTAAGTAAGGTTAGACGTTCCAATCCTGACGTTGTGAATTGAACAATTGGGTTGCGGGCCGCATCTATAATTAGTTTGTGTCGTACACAATCCGAATTAGTCAACTAGTGGATGAAAACCGATGGTTAAATAATAAAAAACTACAAACCGTTGGATTTATGTTACAAGAATATAAGGTAAATGTGGAATATAAATATGTTTTTGATATAATATTTAAATTATTCAAATTTTAATCTTTGATAAAATAAATTTATGTATTTTTTATATAACCACCTATATCTAATGTATTGGTCAACTAACAAAGATCGAATATTGCATAGGCTCATCAAAGAGTGATTCGCCCAATTCAACTAATTCTAGTCACAACATTAAGATTCGAAGTTCTGATATTGTTTAAAAGGTCTAACTTCTCATCTCATTAGACCATATAATTATTGATCTAACAGTACCAAATGAACTTAGATTTAACTAAAAAAAGAATCTATTTATCTAAAGAAATTGCAATTTTTATAGTTGTGTGAATGGAAAAGTGTGTTGACAATTGAGAGATGACACTGCATTTTGTTTGTCAGGCTCGTGACTTTGGTCACACCTTACAATACATCCCACCGACACTTCGAATCAGAAACAAACAAAAAAACAAAACATGACAATTACAATTACAATTACAATAGAGATGAATGAAGCCAACCATATATATATATATATTAATAGAATCTAAGTTTTTAAGTGAGATGTTATTCGATTAATCGAAAGATTAAAGTTTTGTTTGGTATGAAAAATGATATTTTTTATTACAAATAGTGAGTTTGAACTTATTATAGTTTGTACTTGCCCAAAACATCTCACTTTAATATTTAAAAATATTATTTTAGTATTACAAACTCGATTTTTAAAAAAAATAAAAATATAATATACTTATATAATAAATCTTAAAATGTTTAAGAGATGCTTGTAAATTATTATTCAATGTATATGTAATAAATGGACATGCAAACAATGGAACTTGGAGAATTTAACTGGGTAAAAAATTTGGTTATCCGGTTCCGAACCCGATTATACTTGGTGGATCTTTATCTGAAATTAATTTTAGTGAGATCGAAATCAGATTTAAAATTTAAGTCCTGATTGCGATCGGAACTGGATCTTGATTTTCTAAACCCGATATTTGGTGCGATCACTTTAGCTGATGTTTTGGTGGATGTAGACTTAGAGTTCTTTAGTTTATTCTTTTTCTTTATGTATGAATATTATAATCATGTCTCGTTTTAAGACTTCAAACTTCAAACCTACAATATTTTAACTTTGTTATTTAATATTATTATTGGTGGTTAAATTTTTTTTCCATATTGTTCAAATTTTCTTAATAGTTAACCAATTGATCGGGTATCCAATACTAATATCGGTTCCCACCAGTCAAGAATTAGTTCTTAGAATCTGAAACTCGATTTGACAAAGACCAAAACTAGTTTCATTTTTCAAGAACTAATGACGATCGAGACGGAGACTAATTCTGTGCAAACTGATTTGATACCTAATCTTGCCTACCCCTAAATTTAACCATATCAATCCCCACCCTAACCATTATCATATCTCAAAATATTATAAATGTATAAATTAAAAATATAATTTTAATATATTTATAGTTAATTTCACTGTATATCTTCAAATTATGCCCACATTATAATTTAGTTTTCACACTTCAAAACATTATGATTGAATTATTTAATTGAACCATCTATTTTTAAGTATTAAATATTAACTCAAATTTTACTTGTGTGATTATATATAATATTTATTTATATTTTTGCTTAATTTTTTTGACAAGGTGACTCAAAACCGTAGTGTTTAATAGTTTGAAGACTATTAAAACGCTTAATTTCTCATTTTTCATATTAATTGAACGTATCATACATCAAATTTTCCAAGCGTACCAAAAAATAACAAAATTTCCTTTTACCCAAAAGAAAGAAAAAAAATCCATATATGCTATAAGCTAAGCTATGTATTTCCCAACTTCATACATCTGACATTTATGAGTCGTCCCAATTGGGGATGTTTGCAGTTGCTTCATTCACCATTTTCACAAGGGTCACCTGCTCAAACAGTAAAACCACATTAATTCACACATGGTGTTTCATATTGTTCAATGAATCCATGATTTCCATAGCACAAAGCGGTAGAATAGAACTTTAAAAAATGCATATACCCGTATTGAACACTGTTGGTGTCAAAAGTATCAACACCGAACAGGGTGGTGGAGACGGTGGACAAGGAGGAAGTTGGTGGTCTTTTATGTCAGTTCACCCGTTCCGGTGTGGGGGCCAATAGCGGCATACGGTGGTAGGAGAAAGGGTATCGAGGGAGAGAAGTGTGAAGGAAGGAGAGTCAAAAAAAGGAAAAACAAGATCCCCCTTTAGGTCAAGGTATATCCCTATATATATTTGTCTCTTTGACACCTTTTTGCTGGTGGGTGCTTCGAGGTCCTTAATAGTGGGAGGTTCCAAGTTTAGCGTAATGGTGGCTACTGACAAGTTGGTAGGAGTAGAGTTCGACTGATTGGACGATGGTCGTGTCTGTCAACACGCTTGGGAATCGGGGGTCCGAAGATAAGGGTTTCAGAGGCATAGGAATCGAAGACAAGGGTTTCGGAGGCATGGGGTAATATTGGATTTAGTTAGGGATGGCAAACGGGCGGGGCGGGTGTGGATACCCCCTCCCCCATCCCCATGCCCACCTAAAATTTTCATATCCACCACTTACGCACCACCCACGGCGCGTACAATTTTCAAATCCACACCCGCCTACACGGGTATATTCTCAAATCCATCCCCACACCCACCACCCAATTGGATACCCATTACCCATATCGTACCCGCATGTACCCGCCTATTAATCCGCCTGGCAACAACCATACACATAAAACATAAATTCAAGAACCACAAACCATAAATTACAAGCAATATCCTATAAAATTTAAAGATTTATAGAATAGTTTGTGAAATTACATCTAAATTCATAATGGTCCAAATTTATATGGTGGGTAGGATGCGGGGTGGGCGGGTGCGGGGCGGGTAAGTTCTTAAATCCACCACCTACCCACTACCTGCGGCAGGTATGACTTTTTACATCCACACCCGCCCACTACCCACCAAACTTATACCCATCCCCGCCCCAGCTGGGGCGGTGCGAAATCCACGAAATTGTACCCGTTTGCCATACCTAGATTTAGTCCTGGAGAGCTCGGAGGCATGAGCGCTTTTCTAGAGAAAACATTAGGTTTAAGGTTAAGGCTTTAGCGGAGGTATAACATGTCCCCCCTTAGTCAAAGGAGTGATATAAAGTGGTATGAGCTGAGACATGAAATAGGGATCGTGTTGTAGTTGTTTGTATTAATGGTGCGTTTTTCAAAGAGGTCGGGCGGCGATGTAGAGTAAAATAAGAATAACTCACACAAATTCTAGAAATTATCTCAATGTTTTGGAGTAATTAGTCGTGCGCCGAGCGAAAACTTCTTAAAACAATCAAAGGGAAGTGGAAATATCTCATGTTTAGTTCTTACGAAAGTTATCCCATGCCCTTAGGGAATCAATCGTATGTGGGGAGGAGGCATCTCAACACTCTTGGAGAAACAAGTGCAAAGTTGAATGGAGGCATCTCCGTGTAGAGACATCTTATACCCTTGGAGTAACAGCCGTGGGTGGGGTTGAGGCAAGGAGGAAGTTGGTGGAGATGGTGGCCAAGGAGGAAGTTGGTGGTCATTTATGGCGGTTCACCCACTCCGATGTGGGGTTTGTTGATATTAAACTTGCGAGATTTGTTGGTTGGCTTGGTCGTAAGGACCCTGGTAGTTATGGTAAGACCCATAACATGTTATTCACGCTCACCGCACCGATTGTTGGTGTCAAAAGTATGAGACACCAAACAGGGTGGTGGAGACGGTGGCCAATGAGGAAGTTGGTGGTCGTTTATGGCGGTTCACCCACTCCAGTGTGGGGTCGAGAGACACCTTTTTAATGGCGGGTGCTTCAAGGTCCTTAATGGTGGGAGGTGCTAGGTGTAACGTAATGATGGCTACTGAAAAGTTGGCAGGAGTAGGGTTCGGCTAATTGGACGATGGTCATGTCTGTCAGCACGCCTTGGAATTGGAGGGTCCGAAGATAAGGGTCTCAGAGGCATAGGAATCGGAGATAAGGGCCCGGAGGCATAAGAACCTCTCGGGGGTAATATTGTCCTGGAGATCCCAGAGGCATGAGCGCATTTTCGGAGAAAACACCAGGTTTAAAGTTAGGGCTTTAGCAAAAGGTATAACAAACACATTTACCCGACATCACACCTGTATCAAATCTGGGATGCTCGAATTTGAACCATAAACCTATTGGATAACCTCTTAAGGGTAACTACATGAACCGATTGAGGTTTTAACTAGCACGGTCTTGATCTTATATTGGCTTGGTTCAGCTTGATAAAGCAGAGTCACCAAGAAAATAAAGACCATCTCAAACCCAATTGCAATATATGCTAACAAGGCACTATACGGAAAGATAGAATTGCACTCTAGCTTATACATTAAATCTGGTCGAAGCTTAATTTAATCGGTTCATGCAGCTATTGTTAGAATAGGGCATCTAACGCTTCCCAAGGTTGGTTGCTATTAAACAGGTAACATGTCAAACGGAGTATATCTAAAACGGGGTACTTTTGAGGGCATCTATAGTAACGTTACATTCCGGTTAACAATAGTTAAGTCAGCACCAAAGCAATGTGACAATAAAAGGGAAGAAAACGAGCCAGAAGAAACATAAGAATGGTGGAAAGCTTAACCTTCCATCCAAAGTTTCCAGGTAACTTCAAGAAATTTCATATTTGCAATCTATGATATCGTGTTTCAATATTGCAACAAATGCAAGAAAGAAGCTTTGTCTGCAACATGCGAGAAGGATAAACTTCCGAACAAATTAGCTCTCAAGAATGCCCCTGGAACTCTAGTTCCAAGCTTCACTATTGCAAGAGTTAATAGGCCTCTTCGATAATAGTATACATATTCTTCTAATCAGTTTCTAATCATTACTCCAACAATCTATACCCTTCTCAATACTAGGCAAAATAATCTACATGCCATCATGCTCGTCAAAATTCCGGAGATTAAACTACCTATACAACATATGACATCTTGTCCCCAACCTCAGGTAAACAGAAAATATTCACACACAAAGTCAATACTATAAGTTGAAGCTCATATTAACATTGGGTCTTCAAAATAGAGACATACCACACTTTCTGGGACCCCGGGAGGAGGCAAGGAAAGATTTCGTGGGGGTGGTCCACGTAAAAATGATCTCTTGTCAAATCGCCACTCGCCAATTTGACCATATGTTA
Organism: Hibiscus tridactylites; assembly: GCA_958450335.1. Lineage (NCBI taxonomy): Eukaryota > Viridiplantae > Streptophyta > Magnoliopsida > Malvales > Malvaceae > Hibiscus > Hibiscus tridactylites. Next base: position 84,848,646 of record OY288283.1, on the reverse strand, counting down.
ACTCGCCCTAAACGTTAAATGACAAACAAATAAAGTTCAAACAATCTAGGAATAAGTTTAACACAAATCATGACAAGAATTATATTTCACAAAGCAAGTACAATTAATTTAATCAACACACACACACACATATATAAATAAATAGAACAGAACACATATATAAATAAATAGAACAGTTTACCTTCATGTTGTAGTCACATCCATAGGTGTAATGAATTATGAACTTTTTTCCTATTTCAAAATCCCATGGCGGCTGAAATATATAAACGCATCAACTCTCATCAATGCCAAAACCTAAATCTAATCAAAACTACACAGAAAACAACTGTAACGGAAACCTTTAAAAGATGAGGTGACAAACCTGCAGCATAAAGTCCTTCCGAAGTATATGTTGCACCCCATTCAAAGCAGATGCCACAGCATATGCATACCTTATGTTTGAAAGAAAAAACATGTCGGTATGGAAAATTATGCAAATAGTTAATCATTTTTTCAAATCAATAGCCATTTGGACGACAGTACTTACATTTCTAGAACCCATCCGAAAGCTTTATCAGTCTCGGGGTCATCCTTCATTTTTAAAGAAACATTCATCCATGTAGGAGCTATCTTTTCCAGTAGATCCTGTATAAGAAAATCAAATCAAATAGAAAGCGTCTTATTTTAATATAACAGAAACCTTATAATATCCAAATGCAGATCGACGAGAAAACACTAATGACAATGTAAAAGGAATGACATTAAGGGGTGAAAACACAAACAAATACAATGTAAAAGGATCTGATAAAGCATTCCTAGTGGATATCATCCAAGTGGAAAAACTGTCGCACAACAAAATTGGCATAAACCCCAAGTTAGGATTCAGTTAATATGAGAGTTTCACCTTCTTGATGATGACAGGTGAATTGCCGATTGGATCAATATTTGTTACAGGCCCCATCTCCTCAGGGAAAAACTTCCTCAACAGTTTTTCATTTTCAGCAGGCTTAATGTAGAAAAAGGGGTATGCAGCTGGGAATCCTCCACTTCCCAGATTAGGTAGGGGACTGATAAATATGTGATCAGGTTCTGCCATCAATATATAGCTGTATCAAGAGAAACAAAAGGGGGTAGCTTGCTTTAGAAACTGATTAAGGTATGATGAAATCGATAACAAAATCATGACATGTAAAAACGCTCACTCTTCCTCGATTGTAGCCTTTTCCAGCCACTGTACGAACGCCCATGGTCTATTTAAGACAATGTATCCCTGAGACAAGAGCGGAATATTTTAAGAAACTGCGGCACAGTTCTGAATTCTGATTATAGAAACAAATACAATTACGGCGATTGCCTACACACTGATTTAATAAAATAACTAAACAAGAGAAACAGAAGAATATTTACTAACTACACAGCAAAAATGCACTTCACCGTGTCTATGAGAAGAATATCTAAGCCTTTAAACACAAATTATATAAGTGACAGGAAACAAAAGAAATCACGATGGTGAAGCAAAAAACTCACTCGATCCAGCCCTTCTGGAAGAGGATCAACTACAACAGTAGGAATCTCATCCATCAAGTTGTCGGGACTTCCAGAGTGTAAAATACGCGTGAAACCTCCCATCTCTGACCCAGGCAAGTCCTTCTGCTTCTTATACCAGTAGTACATAATGCGACACTGCCATTTGCTGTATGGCGCATCAGTAGCTGTTAAGGCAACATGGAAAGGCACTTTGACATTCTTCGGTTTCCTCATGTCTTCAGGCATCCTAATGACAGGATCAAAAAATAACCCACCGTTGGAGTCGTCCTCTACCCATCTTGAAACTGCTCTGTTGTGCATTACCATTGTTACCAGATTATATGCTGCAAAGCAAAATCCAAGTACTAATGTAACCAGAATGAGTGAAGCACGTCCCATGTTCTTTCTCGCTATCATTGATGATTCTAGTTAAACAAGGACTCCAACCCTCCAAAATGGCTTTAAACAAGCTCTTTACTCCTATAGCATTCAAGCCGATTAATGATGAAACGGCCCCTAATCCACTAGTTTCCCAACATTATTGAAGTTCCAGTTGACTAGCACGAGAATGCAAGCTTCAATAAAGCCTGCAGAAGAATTACCCTAAATCAATTTGATGCAGATCAAGAAGCCCGTGAGGTTACATACTTACAAACACAAGAAATCAAGATCAAGCAAGACTTTTTGTAAGTTGGAATATGTAGTACTACTTGATATGCCACAAAAAAACAAAGAGAGTAGCCAGAAATCTACATAAAATAGACAAGATATTAATGAAGATGAAACACCAAAAGAAAGGCTCGCATGGAATATCGAAATTCAAGAAACATTTCAAGGTAAAATAACAAGAATTTCTCCATATAAGAATCAAACTACCAAAAAGAAAAAGTGGGATCCATATTCAATTAAACCAAACCAAAGTACCAAACATTCAAATTCATCAATATCAATCGAAACAACAATGCTATTACCAGAATTAAACCCTGTTTCTATGAGGATCAAACTTCATATAAAAGACTTTATATCAAACAAAATTCAAGGTCCATATGATTGAACAAGCCAGCTTCAGACTTACCAGAACAAATGAAAGTCCATACAAGAAAGTTAAAAACATAACAAAACCAGCAAGCAAGAACCAAAAAATCCACTTACAGACAGCATTTTCAGAATTGAGATCAAATCAAATAAAAAAAAAACTGAATAAGTAATTAAATAATATTAATCACAAAACCTGTCATTAAGATTAATCTAAAGTCAAACAAACAAGAAACCGATAAAAGATAAATAAACGAATACAAGAATTCATTTTTACCTATAGAAAAAAATGGGTATCCATTAAAATCGAAATAGAGTGAGAATTTGACGGGAAAGGAACGATCTTTTAATGAAAAACAGGGTAAACAAGAAAACCCCAGATGCAAGTTAAGAACTTTGTGAGTGAATATGGTACTAAAAGCACAATAGCTCACGACCCATGTTCTTGGTCCCATGAAAACTTACATGGCATAAAGCATGAAGATAAAGAGCCAAAAGAAACAAACGCCAAAGCAGCCAATATTTTACGTTTTACATATATGTTAAAAAGAGAGAAACATACTTCCAGTTATGTGTGGAGAAGAAGAGATTGAAAGAGAAATGACAAGAACTGAAGGATCTGAGTTTCTTCTTTTCCGCGTTGGATCAAGAATCGTGTGAGAGAGATTTGGAGAAGTGAAAAGTGGGAAGTGTAGGTGCTGCAGAACTCCAAGTCCAGCGGTTGGTGGGCTTTATAACGAACCTTATATTTTGTATGAAACAAGGAAACTAAACAAAAAATAAGGATCAAAAGGACATAAATGGTGAAATAATCTTTTTGATAGTTCGAACTTTTGAAAGTTGTAAAATAAATATTAAATTTTCGATTCGTCTATGAAATTGTTACTATTTTTTAGATGTTAAGAAATGTTCAAAATTATTGAATTTTTACAAAATGAATCGAAAATTTATCACTAATAAGAACTATTTTATAACTAAATCAAAAATATAATGACTATTTTTTAATTTTTAAAAGTTTAATGAGACAAAAATATAACATAATTTGGTGAACATTCGTATACTTTATCTAAAAAAATAAAGATCCATCACCAATGATGTGATATTGGAAAGTTGATGAAATATCTATGGCTATGTTTGGTAAATAGTTTTTTGAGCTAAGATTAGAGGTTTTAAGTATTTTTAGAAGTTTGACTAGTTAAATTCGTTAATTTAGATGTTTGATATATATAGATGATTATAATAGCGGGTTGAGGTGAAACCTCTCCTTTAAAAAAAACTCATTTTAGGAGTTTTTTGAGTTAGATGTTTGAATAAAAAAAATTTATAAAGACTATTTTGTCCTTGATAATTCTAAAAAATTTCTCTAAGTAACAGAATTTAACTAATAAAATTAAAAAATAATTCATAAATAAAAAATTAATATATAAATTAAAAAATACATATAAATTTAATAACTAATAAAATTATATTTTAAATATAATTTTATATATAAGAAATTAATATATACATCTAAATTTAATAATTATTAAAATTATATTAAAAAATAATTTTAAAAATAAAAAATTAATATGTACATCCTCGTATATGCTCAATAATGATATTCAAAAAATATTTTTCATAATCTAATTAATATTAATAGATACAAAATGTAAAAATTAATAAATTATTCAAACAAGTATCAAATAGAATTATGTCCTTATATGCCATTTTGCTTGTTCAAATAATCAAACATCTATCAGTTAATTTTACCAAACACTTTTATACAATCAGCTAATGTAATCCGCTAGTCAAATTAGCTAATGCAATCAGTTATTCGCTATCAACTAATGTAATCCGCTATCCACTATCAGCTATCCGCTAATTGCCAAACAATGCTTATATTTTTTTATAAAATTTAAATTTAAATCAATTATTGTAACACCTTAAAAATGTTAGGAGATTGGGGTTGGTAGAGGTTCGATCTCACAACCTCACCCCTCACGTTTCGTCCCCGATATGCTAAATCGTTGAGCCAAGTGCTCATTTTTGTCATGTTTAGCCTAATGTGATATTAGAGGTTAAGTTGATGAGGAGTTATATTAGAATTAATGACACCTTTGACTCCCCACCTACCCAAACTCTCTGACCCTTCGAATCACGAACCCATCTACTTCCAGACCTTTCCCTCACCAACCCCCCTCCCCCGTTCTCAACTCCTTTCTACCCGCACCGCCCATCGGGGGCATCCACCTTTGCCGCCCCGTGTCTGTCATCATCCCTCGACCTCGAGTCCGCTCCTCACCCACGGTGAAGGGCTACCGTCCGTTGTAGGGATAAGGTTAAAGTCCCGCCGAGACATCCATAAGCACCCATCTATTTTTCCCTCCGTTTATGACCGTCTTTGTCGTCGGCGAAGCGCATCGACTGTCCAGGCGTGCTCCCTACGTGGAAGCGAGGAAAACCCCTCTAAGCACTCGACATTTTGCAATCGGGTGAGCCTTCGTTGGAGCACCGTACGTTCTGGAAAATTTCAAATTTCCGGGGTAAGATTCGACGATTTTCCAGCTTGTTTCGTATTTGTAACTTATGAGTTGAAACATTGGTTAAGTGATCTATCTTTTTTTCCGGCAGAAATCGTGCATCTAGGTTCTCCGACGACCTTTTCCGGTGACCGTCCGGCAATCTGAGAATTTCAGAGTAAGTGGACCGGTTCGTGTATAGCCCAAATGTTTGAATCGGCCTAAACTCGAACCGATTTGGCCCAAACTCGGTCAACCCAAACCCGACCACGTCAACCCGATTCAACTCGTTTAAGTTAACCGAGTCAACTTATCCAAGTTAGTCCGAGTTAGCTCACTTGACCTTTTCTAGTTGATTGTTGACGTCAGCGTTGACTGACCCCGTTAACCTTTGACCTTTTGACGCCAGCGTTGACTTTGACCAAAAATTCAAAATCCCCAAAATGCCATATTTTATGTTTTTCGACATCCTGAGTCCGTTTTTGAAGCCCGTTTCACAAAATTCAAACATGAAAGCCTCTGAATCTTACCTTGAACCCGAATATTCTTATGTATTTAATTAATTGGTTAAGAGCTTGTGAGTAAGGTCTGATCTTGGAATTTGTGTAATTGAAGGTATTCTCGGTTCCTTGAATACAAGATGTTGAGGGACGTCAAATTCGAGTTCAAGAGTGTTCGAACGCCATTCGAGGGTTGACCGGTATAGCAAGGATTCAAGATAATACATTACCACCTTCTGCGTGCTTTTGTAACATGTTGGTATTCGGTTAATGTTTTCACGACCATGTTTGAGCATGTGATTATTCCCGCCTATGTCGATCATTTTTTAGATAAAAATAATAATGGCCAAGACAAATATTCGAATAAGAGGTTTGATAATTCGAAATAGCTTCTGAGTTTAGTGCACGCTTAATAAGTCGGTTAATCTTTAAGTCTGATTATCCTTTTGATTAAAAAGAAATGTCAAAAATTTGATTGATGAATGACGAAAATACCCCTATCTATAAAAACAACTCATTGAGCTATACTTGACCCGATAAGACATCTAATACACTTGAAAACCTTAGATTATTGAAATGTCACGGTAACAAGACTTAAACCCTCGAGATTGTAAAGTACTTGAGTTGCTAGAATTATGAATAATTCGACGAAGATAAATTTAAGGAAAATTATTCGTATGTATGAATTGAGCAATGGGGCGAAAAAGATTGAATTGTTTGAAATGACTAAAAAGGATTGAATATATTGATAAGGCTGAAATGGGTCATAATGACACTAAAAACTAATATTTACTTTGGGCATTAATTGCCAATCGACCGACATATGGGATATATCCATGAGGTCTAAAACGAATGAATAGATGGAAGAACCGAGAAACTTTGAATAATTGAAACATTTTCGAGCATCGTAATGTCTGAAATATCCTCGAATACTAGAATGTCGGAGAATACTTCTAAGACATGGAATTAGAAATCCTAATAAAGACAAACAAATGCAACGGTTCCAAAAGTGGTAAAATATGAACCGTGTCAGTTGGTCGATACATATACTATAATGATAGTGGGAGAATACCGTGTGAATGTGGGTGCAATTTATTTGGAGAAAGTACATAGTTAATAGTAAGAGTGGTCTATTCTCCTAAGGCACATTCGATGTTTTGGAATGAGTTCAGGTATAATGTACATGTTTTAATACTTGGAAAATACTGCTTAAATATATGCTTGAATTCTGGTAATAAGTCTAGTGGACGATTGGTGAAGACGAACTATTGTTGTTGTGCTCTGTGGTCAGTTCTGAGAAATGAATGGTTGAGGTGTACTTATCCGGTGAGATATTAAACAATGTGTTAATGGGTTTCGATTAGTTCAAAAGGATTTGGAAACCTGTTGAGCAACTAAAATTTCTGAATCATGTGCATCATTGTTTATACCTTGTTGGTCTAAATTACCAATTTACCCTCGAAGGTCAAAATGACCATATACCCTCGTAGGCTATGGCGTTTGATTTTGCTCATGATATATCTGAAATCCCAATGATCCTGATGCATCAACTTTTGATGTTGGTTCGATCCGTCTTATTGAACTCCCCTATTCGTTGGGACTCGTTCTGAAATCAGTTCAAAATTGTCAAATGTCATATTTCTGATAATTATCAAGTACCTCTGAGAAATGAATTGGGTCATAAAGCGTGTACCATGTATCTGTCCTCTGATATGGAAATATATCTGATACATGTCTTTGAATACAAAATGAAAATATTAATAAAACAAAATAAATCTGACATATATCTTATGATATAAAAAATATATAGATAAGATACTATCTTCTGGTATTATTGTCTTCTGAATATAACTGAATTCATATGGGGTATATTATATAGGATATAAATAAAGATCTGTAGACTCAACGCTGGTAAGCCCTTCTAGACCTAAGCTTCTACGCCCCATGGGCCTAGGGTAAACCTTTCTGTAAGCTCCTACGCCCAATGGGCCTAGGGTAAGCCTTTCTGTAAGCTCCTACGCCCGACGAGCCTAAGGTAAGTCTTTTTGGATACTATTCTGAGTTTCTGCATATTGGCGTATGATTGGAGGGTAGTTAAGTAAATTAACAAAACTTTCTGACCTCTTCTGAAACATACCCTACTAAATTAATGTATCAAAGTTGAACTCTCAGTAAACTTACAATTCGTGCTTAATGAACCACTCTGAACTCCTTGATTTAACTTTTGAAATCTGAATCTCTTTTGAATCTCCGGCTTTAGACTCCTCTCCTAAGATTCGGGTGATCAAATAAAGAACAACTCAGTTACCTTTTGATATAATGCTTCACAGAATTACCGAATCGTAATTTGAGCTTACCGTTGCCCAGTTTATCATGACAATGTTAAGCTTGCCACATACCTACTTGTGCTTTTAGCATCTCTTGGTAGTTTTTATTACTAAACTTTTTGAAGCTCACGTTGTTTTTACCATCATAGGTTAAAATATCGATCTTGTTGCAGCTATCAATGTCGGTTTGGGAGTTTATGTAGCTTTGCTCGTGGAGTACGATACATGGGCAATAAGGGGGCATGTATGTCACGTCTTATTTCATATTTGTGTCTGAAACTTGTTTTTAGTAACTTGTATTATAATTTTCGTTTTATCGTTTAAATGATTTCTGAAATTGTATTTTAATTTTGAACTTGATTTATAGCTTTAAATGGTTTAGCAATTGTTTATTTGAAATTTCAACGTGGGTCGTTCTGGTGACCCTAATGTGACTTCTTAAGATCCGTATTAACGCATAAGCGGGTCTAGGAGGGTTACAATTATTTTTTAGAACATTTAGATCTATTATATAAGTATCCTTGTTCTAATTAATTAAATTACTCGTTGATTATTTTGATTTGTTAAATATTTATATTTAGTATGAGCAAAAATATTTGAAACTAATATATTCAATATTATATGTGTTAATGGGTGTTGGGTACCGATGATTATACTAAAAAAATATGTGTTAATAATGAGTTTGTTATAGTACATATCTATTTGGTGGGTTATGTTCAGAATTCGTGATTTTTTTTCTAATAAGATCATCTCTATAATTTGAACCTGAATTTTGTCCTTAAAAATAGCATTAATGATGAGTTGATGTTTTAAAAATTTTGAATTTTATTGTATTTAAATTTTATTCTGATTTTAATTCTACACGAATAAACAGCACCGATATAGATCGATTATTAATCTAATTAAGATTAGTAAAGGAAAAGGGGGTTATGATTTGAAAGGAGGAATATTTAATGGTAAGGGTGAAGATACCTTGAGGTCCTAAGAGGGAAAGGTATAAACGTGTCCCACCCTTGTTTATTAATTATTAATGACATCAAAAGCAAAACATTACATTTTCTTTAATCCTAATAGAATATTGGGGGAATGGAAGCCAACTTTACTTTCCATTTTCAAAAGGTAGTTTTGATTCCATGGTTCAAAATGTGGATCGATTAATTTGGATTAATTCCATGTTTTTGTCGTTTTTAAATCACTAATATTTAATCTATTAGTTTGTTAATTCAGATTAGATACTACATAAACTTATTATAGAGTGATTTTTTTAATCTAATTGTCTTGTAAACACATCTTTCTAGAGACGACCACATGGAGGTTGCCTCCAACTTTGAATGACTTAATTGTTTTTAGGCCATTGATAATTTTAAAATGGCTTAAGGGTGCTTGAAGCCCTTCAACTTTTCCAAAAAAATTAATTAAGCCCTTGAATTTTTTCACCAAATTAAGCACCAGAACTAATAAATTTAATCAATTAAGCCCATTGACCAATTTTTACCATTAATTTTTGAAGTTTTTTTCTTCAGATATTACTGTCACATGACACACTACAATTCTGTTATGTAACACGATACGTAGCACCAACTGATCCAAAAAATGTTAAATTTAATAGTTAACGTTGGTTAAAGGGGTGAATTGATGAAATTTTGTAGTATAAAGGCTTAATTGAGTGCAAAAAAGTTTGGAGGCTTAATTGATTTTTTTTCCAAAAGTTTATAATACCCTTAAGCCTTTTAAAATCATTGCAATTAAGTTCTTTTCCTTTCCCAAAATTTTTAGTTTATTATTTTTTAAGAACTTTAAGTTAAAATTAATAAAATCAAGTCATGACCCTCATTTTTTCAGGTTTAATCACTTTATATGACCCTCCAACTTTAAAGTTAATAAATTTACTTTTTAAAATTTTATTTATTTCAAAATTAACTTGTTCTTTTATAGTTTAATCGTGACTTCATTCCTTCTGCATCTATCCCACCTATATTATCAATGGATGCATTTGGCTCTTGTAGAAGAACCGGTGACATTTTAATTTGCTAGAGACCTTCGGAGGTCTCAGGTCATAGACAAAAGGTTCATTTGTTACGTCGAATGTTTCATATTGTTGTTTGATACTCGTGTATATTTAATTTATTGATCGATTTAACCAAGTTTAACGTTATTTTAAAAAAAATTAGTGGCAAAGTGTTTTTAAAAAAGATGTTTAATATTGCTATCAGAATGTGCTTTTGAGAAGATAAGTGATCATTTAAACATGATATTATAAGCTAGCAAATATACATTTAAATGATATATGATGGGATCAAAATTTTAAAACTTTTAAGTTTTATTCTATATAAGTAGATCATAGCATGTTAAAGTCTACTAAAGATCCTTGTACGTTGTACTACACTCAAAAATCTATTTTGTTCCATTTAGTATTAAAAGGAACATTTTAGTCCTTGTACATTAAAATAACGAATATTTTCAATCTAAAATGTTAATTTACCGTTAGTTAAACCAAAACATTGAGTTTAAATACTCCTTAGGTCCCTATTGTTTTTAAATTTACCAAATTGATCCTTCTCTAGGGAATAATTCGATGCATATGTATTTCAAAAGTGAGCAGATAAGGATGACTCATTAGATTTTTTTTCTTTAGTACGAGTCTAATTGTGAATGGATGTTTTTCTTAAATTCAAAAAAAAATATTCAAAAACAATTCTTAAAAGAAATTTAAAACTAAAAATCACTAAACCTACTGAAAACAATTATTAAAACAAATTTAAAACTAAAAACCATTATAAATAAAAAAATTGTAAAAGATAAAATTTAAAAATGATAATTTATAAATATAGTTTAGATATTAAAAAAATATAAATTTACGAAAATTAAAAATAATCTTCAAAGAATGGAAAAAATTACGGAATGATATCTAAGAATTAAAAAAAGTAAAGACTACATAAATATTATATACTATACTAAAAATAAAATTACCCTAGCGATTATAAGTCGTATTCATCTTAAGTTATCTTTATTATAAAAAAACATTTTTATAATCATTGTAATTTTATGTTCGATTTTTGGCCCAAACATAGTGTTAGACATATGAGTGATTATAATTGAGCCACTTGAATATTAGTTGTTAATTGGTTAGATTGTTATTAGTTTGTTGGGCCGTTTGAATTGTTGTTATTGGGTAGTTAGCTTTGTGTTATAAATACCAAGCACATTTGTAATGAGTTTTACTAAGTCTGATTTCATATTAATAAAATCAATATTCTCTTTATTTTGTTTCTAAATTTCTAACCACCGTTTCTCTTCACTTTCCATCTTTTTTGTTCACCGTCTTTTATCATCTTCGGCCACCACCATGGCCCTTTTCTCACATGGTATCATCGCCGATGAACCTGTGTTTGTCGCTTCCGTCATTTTCGCTTAATTTCTTTTCTCCCCCTCTTTGTCGCGTTATTAGTCTCGTCGTCTTATGGCGTTGTCTGGAGATTCTGTCGTCATTCTTGGTGTTGTTGCCTCCTACGAAGGGTCTGGCTCTAGTTTAATGGTGAACAAGGGCTTTACGAACAAGCGTGTAAGCATCATGCTGGATGAAACTAATTTTCTTCTCTGGAAGCAACAAATTCTTTTAGCCGTTCAGAGTCATCGTCTTGAGAAGCTACTTACCGGAGCGCTCAAGCCGCCGCCAGCTACCGTTCTTTCTGAATCTGGTGAAAAAAATTGAGAATGGGGCTTACGAGATCTTTGTTGCTCAAGATAGTGCGCTCGCTTCCTGGATCCTATCCACGATTAGCCCTCATCTTCTCTCTCAATTTGTTGGGGCTGAATCGACGTCTGAAATTTGGTCTATGGTTCTCGAGTTCTTCTCCGATCGATCGACTACCACCGCCATGAGCTTTCACTACAAGTTGCGGTCCATTCAGAAGGGTGATTTGAGTATGTGAGCCTACATTTCTCAGGTTAAAGAAGTGTGCAATATGATTGCATCATGTGGGAGTCTGATCTCGGATCTTGAGAAGATTTCATCTATTCTCAAAAGGCTTCCGATGGAGTATCAGACGGCTGTAATTACCGCCAGTCAAGTGTTGTTCACCTTAGATGCAACTATCTTTGTGTTGTTTGATGTCGAAACTCAACTTAACAGCTTTACTTCGTTTGCTGATCTTTCTTCTAGTGTCAATGTTGCTCAGGTTACTGCTGCCACTGGAGCTGGTGCTACTTCGAGGGTTGACTCGACTGTCACTAAGCCGTGTCGATAGACTTTCGGCTCTCGAGGAAGGGGGCGATCTGGGCGAATGCGTCCTCAGTGTCAGCTCTGCAGAAAGATATGGCATATGATTGATCGTTGCTGGTATTAGTTCGATGAGTCATTTCTAGGGGTTACTGCTCACAACAATGATTCGCCAAAGGATGAGTCGAATGTTGTCAATTTGTCTGCGGTTGAGTCTAATAGTTCTAGATGTGCTTGTCACTATGCAGAAGTTGGATCTCATGTTGGACCTGGTATGCCTAAGGTGCAAGCTAATGTGGCTACTACCAGCAATGGATGATTTGTGGACTCTGGAGCAACACACCACGTGACTCCCGATTCTGCAAATGTCATGGACAGCATGGATTACTCTGGTCCTGGTAAGTTATGGTAAGTTAGTTGTGGGTAATGGAATGGGTCTAGGTATTTCTAAGGTTGGTCAGTCTATGTTACTTTCTTCTCCACGTACGTTATTGTTGAGTGGAACAATGGATTGATCAAAGCTAAGAGGGGGTGAATTGGGTTTTTGTTGGAGAATGTGAAATAGCAAAAATTGAAGAACAAGACAATTTAGAGTGGTTCAAGTTCCAAATGAAATCTACATCCACTACCTTAGCTACCACTAAGGATTTTCCAACAATCCACTAATTGTTCTTCCCCTTTTCAAGGCTTAGGAGGTAACCATTACAATACCGGTCAAATTTTCCACCCAAAATTTGACCAAACCCTCACAAGAACACAAAAAAGAATTTAAGGCAAGAAAGATATCTCTCAATACAAGTTTGCCCCTTTAAGTACAAGCACTCAACCCAAATTTGAATACAAGATATGAATTAAACACAACACAATTTGGGATTTTACAAGAGATGGGAAATTAGGCACTTCAAGCTTGGATTTTTGTAGAGATGTTTCTTTTGGATGCAATAGTTGTTGCAAGCATTCAAATATCTTTATCGTATACCTTCTCCATTAATTCTAGCCGTTTGGGTGGTTAGGGTATTGATTATAGCCGTTGGGACTCTCTCTTTTCACCATAAATGCACTTCTGCAGCCTATCGTATCGGTACACATGGATCCGTATCGATACATATCTCAAAACAGAAAGAGTCGTTGCACAATTACAAGAGGGGCGTATCGATACGCGTGTAAGCGTATCGGTACGAGATAGGGATCCATTTCGATACAGGTAAGACCGTACCGATACCATTATTCTCACAAAGCTTATTAGAAGTTTTCGTATCGATACGACAAAGAGCGTATCGGTACGGGACAACCAACCTTTTTAAAAATCTGTTACCTAACAACTAACACCAATGGTTAAAAATATTTAAGGCTTTCGAATTTAAAATTCCATTAAATCTGTATCGATACGGGTGACACCGTATTAGTACGCCATTCAAACTCCTTCAATTTTTACAGAGAGAGCGTATCGATACAGATTCAATCTGTTTCGATACGCTGTTTAGATGCGGTAAAGGGCGTATCGAAACATGTTTCTCCAGTGGCCAAGTTTGCAAAAAAGGTATCGATACGACAAGGGGCGTATCGATACGCCTGTACGATTTTTAATGGTTTGGCCTTGGAACACTTAGAAAATATTTTGGAGTTTGAGTTTTTCAAACTAGATTAAAGCCTTGTTGATTTTAAATCTTTTGAGGGACTTAAAAATCTTTTTCAAGTTTTTCAATTTAATCCTTAAAACACTTTGTTATATCAAAATCAAACATAGGTTTTACAATCTCCCCCTTTTTGATATAACAAAACCAAAACTTGAAATTTTTTGAAAAACTTTGGAAAACAACTCCCCCTTAATGTTAGCTAGGTAAAATTTTAAGTGAGCTTGTTCCCTCTCCCCTTTTTGTTAGATCAAAAAAATAGAGACATAGATAAACATAGGAAAAAGGCATAAATAATAATCAAGCAACATATTATAGATAAACATTAAGTTCAAAAGAAAGGAAAACATCAAAATAAAATCCAAATAATAATAATCAAAGCATAGGTTTTAGAATGCAAACTTAATCCTAAAAACATAATTCAAAGTGCATAAATAGATATCCTAAATGACATGAATGGAATGAAAAGATAAACTACTACGCTTCTCCATCTCCATCTTCATCATCTTCATCGTCCTCTTCATGTGCATCATCATTCCTCCTTGATTGACGCCACTCATCAAGAAAAGCGGTAAGAGATATGTTCATCGAGTTATGACCGCCTTCAATAGAAGTGAGACGCATCTCCACATTCTTCATGCGATCTTTAAGGCTTGTAAAGCGTGTGTCTATGGCAGCAAACCTTGAATTCATTACTTGATCCATGGAAGCAATTCCCGTGCGTAAGCCCGTGAATTGTTCATTGAGAAAGGTCATAAGGACATCAATGGAAGGTGGAGGAGGAGCTTGAAGAGCTTGAGCTGCTTGAGGATTGACAATTTCTTCCGGAATCGCATCGCTAGGGAGCTCAAAAAGACGAAGCCAACTACCATTGAAGTAATGAAACTTCCTCCTTGAAAAAGATCTTTCATCAATGAGATCGGTGAGAGGAGTTGGGTAGTCGTGAGAACAATCAATCTCCTTTTGGGTGAAGAAATAACTCAAAGTCGTCCCATATGTGAAGGAAATGACAAGAGTAGTGTGGCGATGTTGCACGAGATAGACAATCTCCGCAAACATGATGTGAGCAAGGTTTGGTTGTTGCCTTTGACGGAAGCACCAAATCCAAAAGTCATCAACTTGGCGGATAGTTGAATATTTTCCTCCTGAAGCCCTAAACCACCAAGAAACCATCAAGTGAAGGATTCGATCTTGAGTATTGAGAGCGGTCACGGAACCTCCCAAGACATGGCCAAGAGAATTCTCATCATCTAGACCTTCATCTTCTAACTTAAAAACATCACAAATTGATTGAACATCGATGGTGATCTTTTTACCCATTAGATAAGAATTAACGGCCATAACTACACCCGCTTGATTGGCAACACACTTGACATTAGCATAGAAAATCAAAACCAAATTGCGATAGAAAAAGCCGGGAATTTGAATAAAATCCATAAATTTCCATTCTTGGAGCAAAGGTAAGTATGCAAATTTGAAGCGCTCCGAGTTGAGAAAAGGAATGGAAATTACCCTCTCCGGACGAATTTTATAGTTTTGAAAGCCTTGGAAATAGGTGTGTTCTCCGGTAGTCCTAAAGTACTTTTGATAGATAAGAGTGAGGTTCGGGCGGGTACCATCTCCGGGATTGGACGCTTCACCGACTTCGCTAGTACATGCTCTCTTTTTGGGTGCCATTGTCTAGAGAAATAGATCAAAAATAGTGTGTATGCATTATTTTTCTCATTCAACCCATTGAAAATCAATAATCAAGGTTTAAAAAAATTTGAAAGACAAATCAAAAACAAAAATTTGATGATGTTTGTTTTTGAGAAAACAAAACAAAACAAGAAAAATTTAAAATGAAAATCAAAGAAAATAAAAAAGAGAAAAAGAATTTTATACCTTGATATTGATAGAGAAAAATGGAAGAAGAACTTGCACCAAATTAATAGAAAGCTTTAAAGGCTTTGTTTGATGTTGAAAAACCCTCAAGAAATTTTGAGTTGTGTGGTAAAAATATGAGGGATTGAGAGACTTTTTATAGAGTAAAACTGTTAGGGTTTTGAAATTTCAATTTTGGTAAAAGCAAAACTCTTTAAATTCCATTAAGAAGCTGTTTGCGCAATCGAGTATCGATACGCCAAAGGGTGTATCGATACGGGGGTAAAATGGTAATTCCCTTGAAACGCATGTCAAAGGTCTGTATCGAAACAAATATCATCTATATCGAAACGGGTTTAACCGTATCGATACCCGTTTTGGACAAAATGTAGTCTGGTAAACTAATACAGAACTCGTATCGATACGCATAAGGCTGTATCGATACCCTGTGCCCAGAAATGCATTTTTGGCTTTAAGAACAACCAAAGGCTCGACTTTAACACCTTCTAAATGAACGCAATTGATGAATGAGAAGTTCCAAGCATGTTTTAACAGAAGCATACTCCCCCTAGCTATAGGCATGGTTTCTATCAAGATCAACAACACATAAACATGCATTTTCACAAATTCAAGCGATTTTAACCTCAAAAAGAGTCCTAAAGGGTCAAAGTAGGCTAGTTAGACCTAACTCTCTCCTAAGGGACCAAAAATGCTCTTTGTCTAGAGGTTTGGTAAAAATGTCTGCTAGTTGGTTCAAGGTGTCAATGTACTCTATAACAACATCTTCCTTAAGGACATGATCTCTAATGAAATGATGCCTTATTTCTATATGTTTGGTTCTAGAGTGTTGGATGGGATTTTTGGTTAAGCATATAGCACTAGTGTTATCACACTTAAGGGGCATGGTTTCAACTTTAACACCATAATCTAAGAGTTGCTTCATCCAAAGAACTTGAGCACAACAACTCCCTAAGGATATGTACTCGGCTTCGGTGGTAGAAAGAGCTACATTATTTTGTTTCTTAGAGAACCAAGATATGAGCATACTACCTAAGAATTGGCATGTTCCCGAAGTACTTTTCCTATCAATTTTACATCCCTCATAATCCGTATCCGAATAAGCATGAAGGTCGAAGGTTGAGTCTCTAGGGTACCAAAGACCTAAACAATGAGTGTCTTTAAGATACCTAAAGATTCTTTTAACGGCTATAAGGTGAGACTCTCTAGAACTAGCTTGAAACCTAGCACACAAGCAAACACTACACAATATATTCGGTCTACTTGCGGTAAGATAAAGCAAAGATTCAATCATAGAACGATAAAGCTTAGAGTCAACACACTTACCTCCTTCATCTTTGTCAAGCTTTGTAGATGAGCTCATTGGTGTAGCTTGAGGCTTTTCTTGCTCCAAGTCAAACTTCTTGAGCATATCTTTCACATAATTTGATTGATTGATGAAGGTGTCATCCTTCTTTTGTTTGATTTGGAGTCCCAAGAAGAATGAGAGCCCCCATCATGCTCATCTCGAATTCACCTTGCATTAACTTAGCAAACTCTTTGCAATGACACTCATTAGTAGATCCAAAAATGATATCATCAATATATATTTGTACTACTAAGATGTCATTTTTATATCTTTTTATGAAAAGTGTAGTGTCCACCTTACCTTTTTCAAAACCTTTTTCAATCAAAAAAATTTGAAAGCCTTTTATACCAAGCTCTGGGAGCTTGTTTTAAACCATAAAGTGCTTTAGTTAGTTTGAAAACATGATTTGGAAATTTTAAATCCTCAAAACCTAGTGGTTATTCCACATACACTTCATCATTTATAAAACCATTTAAAAATGCACTCTTCACATCCATTTGAAAAAGCTTGAAGTTATGATAACATGCATATGCAAGCAACATCCTAATAGCTTCCATTCTAGCTACGAGTGTATAGGTTTCATCAAAATCTATTCCCTCTTCTTGAGTGTAACCTTGAGCAACTAATCTAGCTTTGTTTCTCACAATGTTACCACTCTCATCTAGTTTATTCCTAAATACCCATTTAGTTCCTATAGTAGATTGATTAATAGGTCTTTCAACTAATGTCCATACATTACTTCTCTCAAATTGATTTAACTCTTCTTGCATAGCCATAATCCAAAAATCATCTTTTAATGCTTCTTTAATGTTCTTAGGCTCAATGCATGAGATAAAAGCAACATGATTCATGAGTTTGAAAGAAGATCTAGTAGTTACCTCCTTGGATGGATCACCCAAGATTTCACAACCTTTGACATAGTTGTACTCTTTTGGGTAGCTCACTTCCTTTTCCTCAAGAGCCAAGTCCTTCAAGGCTTCAAGAGGTGGATCTTGTGCATCTTCCTCTTTATTGGAATCTCATCCTCCTTTGAAGTTTGTCCTCCATCAAAAGGCATCAAGGATTCCTACATCATCATTATCACAAGATTTCTTCCTCGGAAGAAGGTTATCATCGAAAATAACATGAATAGACTCTTCTACAACTAAAGTTCTTTTATTAAATACATGATAGCCTTTAGAGTTTAAAGAATATCGTAAGAAAATAGTTTTATCACTTTTAGCATCAAATTTACCTAAGTTGCCTTTTCCATTATTTAAAACAAAACACTTGCAACCAAATAGATGAAAATAACTAATGTTAGGCTTTTTAGATTTTAAAATCTCATATGGTGTTTTCTTTAAAAGTGGCCTAATCATTACTCGATTTACAATGTAGCAAGTGGTGTTTGTGGCTTCCGCCCAAAAATATTTAGGTAAATTATTTTCACAAAGCATGGTTCTAGCCATTTCTTGTAAAGTCCTATTTTTCCTCTCAACTACCCCATTTTGTTGAGGAGTTCGAGGAGCCGAAAAATTGTGGCTAATACCATTTTCATTTAAAAACTCTTCAACACCTAGATTTTGAAATTCAGTTCCATGATCACTTCTAATATGAGAAATCTTAAGTTCAAGATCATTTTGAGTTAATGTTGAAAACGTGATGAATTTTTCTAAAGCCTCATCTTTTGTACTTAAGAATAGAACCCAAGTAAATCTAGAATAGTCATCAACAAGTACAAAAGCATACGATTTACCACCCAAGCTCATAGTTCTAATAGGCCTAAATAAATCCATATGAATTAGTCTTAAACACCTACTTGTAGAAACATCATTAATGGATTTAAAGGATGATCTATGTTGTTTACCCTTAGAGCATGCATCACATATTTTATCATTTGAAAACTTGATCTTGGGTAAACCTCTAACTAGATTTAGGGAAACTAATTTTTCTAAAACACTAATGCTAGCATGTCCTAGTTTCCTATGCCATAGCCATGCATCATTTTCATTTTGTGCAACAAAACATGCATGGGTTGTATGAATGTCATCTAGATGCACCATGTATATGTTACCTATGCGATGACCAAATAGCATTATTTTATTTGATTTAATGTTAACAATTTTACATCCATTTTTGTCAAATAAGACATTAATTCCTTTATCACACAATTGACTAATGCTCAATAAATTATGTTTTAGACCATCGACATACAAAACAATTTCAATGAGTATAGTAGAGTGATTACCTATGGATCCAATACCTTTAATGTGGCATTTGGAGTTGTCACCAAATGTCACTACTCCTCCACTTTTTGGCTTTAAGTCCATGAATCGACTCTTGTCTCCGGTCATGTGCCTCGAGCATCCACTATCAAGATACCATGAGTTTTGGCTTTGTGCTTTAGCCTTGTAGCAATTCTCCCCATACAAACAAAAAGATTAAGCTTTGATTTTTGGTACCCAAATCATTTTGGGTCCACGAGTGTTAGCTCCCAAAAGCTTGGTTCCCTTAGGAATCCAAGGTGACATGACATCAATATTATTTGATTTGACAAGTTCTTTAGGAACCCATACACTTCTAATTCTTTTAGTTCTATTATGCCTATGGAAGCCACTTTGTTTGTATTTATTGTTCTTTCTTTTAGGTTGGTTTGATCTAGATGATTCACCTATTTCATTTTTCACATTACCAACACTTTTGAAAGACTCTTTGAGCTTATTAAGCTCATCTAACACCTTTTGGTGTTCCATATTACATTGAGAAATAAGATTGTTTAACTCTACATTTTCATTTTGAAAGAATTCAAGTTCATCTTGTAAACCTAAGATATTTTTCTCAAATTTTAAGTTAGCTTGAGAAAGTAAGTCATTTTTAGCATTTAATTCTGAACTGATCTTTTTATTTCTTAAGACGGACTCTTTATACTTCTCAACTAACTCATCATATAACTCTTGTAACTCATCATAAGCTTCATGCAATTCATCAAATATGAAATCAAATGTAGATGAGTTAGAGGTTACTGTGGAACTATCCTCCTCAAGAGCCATGAGGCAAAGGTTGGCCACTTCATGTTCCTCATCCTCGGATGACTTCTCATCACTCTAAGTAGAAAGCTTGGCTTTGAGCTTCTTCTTCTTCTCAAAGCCCTTCTTCTTGAGTTGAGGGCACTCGGAACGAATATGAACTAGTTTTTTGCACTCAAAGAAAATGATTTGATCTCTCTCTTCTTCTTTGTTTTTGGTCTTGAAGTCCATTTTTCTTTGAATTTATCTACCTCGGTTGGACCTCATAAATCGTGAGAATCTTTTGGCTATCATAGCCAATTCTTCTAGATCTTCCTCCTCATTAGAAGTGCTTTCCTCATGTAGAGAAGCTTTGAGAGCCACTCCTAGCTTTTTATTCTTGTCTACCTCAAGCTTCTCTACTCTTCTTTCTTCTTTCTTCCTTTCATCTTCCCTTCCTTGCTTCATGATCTCATGAGTTAGGAGAGAACCAACTAGCTCATCAAGCTTGAGTGTCTTCAAATTCTTGGCCTCAATGATGGCTGTTCTTTTCCCATCCCAAGACTCGGGAAGTGAGTAGAGTAGCTTTCGGACTAGTTTGTCTTCAGGGATTATCTCTCCAAAACTTTTTAGCCCATTGACGATTGTTGAGAACCGACCGAAGATCTTTGAAACGGTTTCGTCGGGCTCCATTTTGAAATTCTCATAGCTAAGATTGAGAATTCCAATATTTGTTTCCTTTACATCACTTGTTCCTTCATATGTAGTCTCAAGTGTATCCCACACTTCCTTAGCACTTTCGATGGAGGAAACTTTAGAGTAGATATCGGGACCAAAAGAGCAAAATAGCATGTGAAGAGCCTTGTCGTTGATTTGAATCTTCTTTCTCTCTTCTTCACTCATTTCATTTTTCCTTTTTGGCAAAAGTCTTCCTTCGTCGTCTCTCTTCATCGGAATAGAGGGACCATCTTCAATAGCATCCCAAACAAGATAATTATTGGATTTAATGAAGATATGCATTAGGTTCTTCCAAAAAGGATAGTTGTCACCATTGAAGAAAGGCAGTTTTGTGGTCGATTGAGACACGTACATGCTAGAGCTGGAGGTAGATGCCATGGCTTACTTTGTAGTTGATCACACTCTTCCTAGAATCTTCTCTTGTGGTTGTTAATCCTTTAAAGAGATAGGCTCTGATACCAATTGCTGAGTGGATCAATGGATTGATCAAAGCCAAGAGGGGGTGAATTGGGTTTTTAAAATTTGTTGGAGAAAGTGGAATAGCAAAAATTGAAGAACAAGACAATTTAGAGTGGTTCAAGTTCCAAATGAACTCTACATCCACTACCTTAGCTACCACTAAGGATTTTCCAACAATAAACTAATTGCTCTTCCACTTTTCAAGGCTTAAGAGGTAACCTTTACAATACCGGTCAAATTTTCTACCCAAAATTTGACCAAACCCTCACAAGAATACAAAGAAGAATTTAATGCAAGAAAGATATCTCTCAATACAAGATTGCCCCTTTAAGTACAAGCACACAACCCAAATTTTAATACAAGATATGAATTAAACACAACACAATTTGGGATTTTACAAGAGATAGAAAATTATGCACTTTAAACTTAGATTTTTGTAGAGATGTTTATTTTGAATGCAATAGTTGTTGCTAGTCTTCAAATGGCTTCATTTTACATCTTCTCCATTAATTCTAGTTGTTTAGGTGGTTAGGGTATTGATTATAGCCTTTGGGACCCTCTCTTTCCACCATAAATGCACTTTTGTAGCCTACTGTATCAGTACACGGGGATCCGTATCAATACATGTCTCAAAACAAAAAGAGCCGTTGCACAATTACAAGAGGGGCGTATCGATACGCGTGTAAGCGTTTCGGTACGGGATAGGGATCCGTTTCGATACGAGTAAGACTGTATCGATACCATTATTCTCACAAAGCTCACTGGAAGTTTCCGTATCGATACGACAAAGAGCATATCGGTACGGGACAACCAACCCTTTTAAAAATCTGTTACCTAACAACTAACACCAATGGTCAAAAACATTTACGGCTTTCGAATTTAAAATTCCATTAAATTTGTATCGATATGGGTGACACCATATCGGTACGCTATTCAAACTCCTTTAGTTTTTACAGAGAGAGCGTATCGATATAGATCCAATCTGTTTCGATACGCTGTTTAGATACGGTAAGGGGCGTATCAAAACATGTTTCCCCAGTGGCCAAGTTTGCAAAAAAGGTATCGACACGACAAGGGGCGTATCGATACGCCTGGACGATTTTCAATGGTTTGGCCTTGAAACACTTAGAAAATATTTTGGAGTTTGAGTTTTTCAAACTAGATTAAAGCCTTGTTGATTTTAAATCTTTTGAGGAACTTAAAAAATCTTTTTCAAGTTTTTCAATTTAATCCTTAAAACACTTTGTTATATCAAAATCAAACATAGGTTTTACAGTTATTATTGAATGATGTCTTACATGTACCAAAGGTGACTAAAAATTTGATTTCTGTTTCGAAGCTTGCTAGAGATAACAAGGTCTTCCTTGAGTTTCATGCTAGAACTTGCTTGGTACGGGATGAAGACATTAGAGCTATTCTTCTGCAAGGTGTTGAGTTTTGTGGATTGTATAGGTTTCATTCTGACTTGAGCATGTCTACTACTAGTCATAAGTGTAATGTAACACAGTTACATACTGTTCAGAAGTCTACTGATGTTTATAACTTGTGGCATCGTAGACTCGGACACCCATCTTTTGATACTTTGTTACAAGTGTGTAAAGATTGTAATTTTCATATTGACTCTTCTATCAATAAAACCAGTCATGTTTGTGTTGCGTGTTAGATGGGTAAAAGCCATCTGCTTCCTTTTTAAGACTCTGTCACTATTTATAATGCTCCGTTTCAGTTAGTCTTTATAGATTTGTGGGGGCCTGCACAAGTTGCTTCTCAAGGGTATGTGTATTATGCATCCTTTGTAGATGCATGCACTCGTCACTGTTGGGTGTACCTTTTAAAGGCAAAGTCTCAGGTTGTAGCTGCTTTTCAGGCTTTTCAGCAACTCGTGAAGACTCAGTTTGGAGCAGTCATCAAAGAGTTGCAGAGTGATCGGGGTGGGGAATTTAGAAGTCTCTCAACCCTGTTGCACAAAAATGGAATTGTTCATCGAGTCACTTTCCTACACACATCCCAGTAGAATGGTGTTGTGGAGAGAAAGCACATGCATGTTATCGAGCTGGCATTAACCTTACTAGCTCAAGCATCACCCCCACTGAAGTAATGGTCATATGCTGTAGTCACAGCTGTTCACTTGATCAATCGCTTACCTACCAGGGTTCTATAGGGCAGGTTACCTTATGAAACACTTTTTGGCAGAAAGCCTCAGTATGAGTTACTGAGAATATTTGGCTGTAGATGTTTCCCATATCTTAGGCCATTCAATGTTCATAAGCTCTCCTGTTGATCTCTTCCTTCAACTTTTTTGGGATATAGTCCAATGCATAAGGGCTATCAGTGCTTGGCTCTTTCAGGAAGGGTTTAAATTTTGCGTCATGTTGTATTTGATGAAAGTGTCTTTCTGTTTGCAAGGGTTAAAGGTTGCTGCTCTCATGAGACATGTGCCTTGGCTGGGAGTGGTAGATCAGCTCATTTTCAATTGATTCCAAGAATGGAGCAGCTAAGCAAGGCCAATGGTGTTGCTTCCACTACTTCAGCCCCTCAAGAGTCTCATGTGCTCACCGAAGCAGATGTACTTGCACCTGAACCTGAGGCTCGTTCAGACCTGACACCACCTGCCCAGTCTCTTGCACCTGTGTCTCACACTATAGCTACAGCCCCTGTTCATCCGTTTGTGCTTGCTAAAACAACTGCAAATGTCCCTCCTGAACTTGAGCTTGCTACAGCTACTCCCCATGTTCAGGTCCTTGGGTCTATGACAGCTACAACACCTTTTTCTGAGTCTGAATCACTTCAGTCTTCCCTTGTTGCAGCTGCTCCTCTTGATTCTGTGCTTGGTGTATCAAATGTCGGGTCGTTACAGGTATGGGTGTTCAAAAATACCAGACTCGATTGGCCCGACCCGACTACCCGAACATAAATAACTGGGTAATTACTCAATTTTTTTCTTTCTCCCGAGTTAGGTACTCAGCCCGCTAAAAGTTACATTTTCCCGGGTCGAGCCCGGGCCGAAGGATTACCCCTTATCTGGTACCCGATGACCCGGCGACCCGGTTAATATATTATATTTTATTATTTTTTTAACATTCAAAAATCTCTAAAAAACTAAAATCCCTAAACATTTACCCAATCACTCACCCTCGTCTGAATCATCCCTAACCATCAATCGCTCTTGCAATCCGTCTCTCTCTTGCCATTGTCTGTCATTGTCGGTCGGCCCGTGTTTCGGTGGCAGTTACCCCCTTCCTTCGATCCTCCATCAGAATCAGCAGTAGGCAGTAGCACTCCAACTTTGAATGGGTAAAAAAACTCTATACCTATCAAGTTCTTTTCTATCTTATTAAAGAATATCCTCATATATTATATTGATATATGGAATGGTGGAGTTGTAATATATTTCTCTCCCAATAAACTTTGACTAGGTAATTGAGTGTTCCAGAGTTGTTTCAGAAATGATATATTGTCGTGATTTATTTGGTCTTGTTGCTAAATCATATGGGAATAAAATGAGAAGCCATATTTCAATTTTTGGTTTAAACTATGTCCTTCACATTCTCTTGTTTCATTCTCATAGTTCTTTACCTTGGTATATATCCCATTTTTAGTAGTTTACAATTTGCCCTTGTTTCATTCTCCAACAGTAATAGCACTCTGGTATATATTTGACTAGAATTAGAATATTTCTGCATAGGGTTAAGAGTTAATAAGAAATCAGGATTTAGAAAACCACGTTGGAGAGCTTCATGTTGATTGTTGACCCCATTTTTCTCCTGTTACCTAGAAAATCTGTGTACTGTATTTTTTCTTTTTTAGTTTTGAATTTACCGTTCACTAGAAAATATTTTGGTAGGAAGTACTAAATCTCACTCAATTTGAATACTAGCTTCATGCTGACCTTTTTTTCACTGAATCCCACTCAAGTTAAACAGCGAACTATTCAACAAGTATTTAGAAAAATTCAAATCTAGATCGTTCATTCACTCGAATTACAAGATTGATGCATGATGGGTATTTGTAGTATATATATATGTTCTTTTTGGAAAAATAAAAAGCTCTGCATATAATGTTTTATCCATTTTTTTCTAGTTCTTTTATTGATTTTTAGCATGATTCTTAAAGTTCCATAGGCCCTTTATTAAGTTACATCTTACTTGTTAATATATGAAGTTACATAATATCTTTATTAATTTGTTGGTAAGGTATCAAAATTGACTAAACTTAAATTCACCTCTTTTCGGATCATGTTATATTATAATTGTTCGGATCATGTAAATTTTGTAGTATTGCAATTCATAATGTAAATTGTAACCCAAACTTAAGTTCACCTTTTTTCAGATTATGTCAATGATAGGAGGAAATATTGATGATTTCAATATGCTATCTTATTCGGATGGGTCGTCTAAAGTAGAAAAGACTAAAACTGTGGACGTTCCAACAAATACCAAAAACAAAAGGAATGGAGAAAAGACTGCTAAAGCTTTATCGGCTGAAGGAGGTAAAAGGAAAAAAACTTATGTTGCTTGGGATCATTTTAAACCAATTTTTGATGATATAGAACATGTTTAATGTATCTATTGTGAGCGAAAGATTTCTTGTTCAACTGCTAATGGAACAAATGCCATGAAGCGTCACACTAGTCGGTGCAAGAAAGCTTCTTTTAACTTGGATAAAATCACAAACTATCTTAGATTTCGAGTCTAATACAAAGTGCAACGCTGATGGGACCATAGAAATTGTTAGTGTTCCTAAACTATGGCGTTTTGACCAAGATGCAATTAGACAAGCACTGGCTAAAATGGTGATTATTGATGAGTTGTCATTTAGTTTTGTTGAACATGAAGGGTTTCGTATGTTTTGTAAGATTGCCATTCCTGACTTTGTTCCTCCTTCACGTGCTACTGTTACAAGAGATTGTTATGCTCTTTTCATTGAAAAAAGGAAGGCATTGAAGAATGTTTTCAAGAATTTATCCTCTAGGGTATGTTTTACGACAGATACATAAACATCTGGTCAAAACTTGTCACATATGGTCTTACTGCCCATTTCATTGGTGATGCTTGGAAATTGCATAAGATGATCATCAATTTTTGCCCAATTGTCGGTCATTCTAGAGAGCTTATTGGTAGGGCAGTTGAAAAGTGTCTACAAGAATGGGGTCTTAAGAAGATCTTGACGATAACGGTTGATAATGCTAGTTCAAATGATCTAGCAATCAAGTATTTAAAGCAGATTCTTAACTTATGGGATGGAAGTGTGTTGAATGGTGAATTTCTGCATATAAGATGTGCTGCACATGTTTTTAATTTTGTTGTTAAAGATGGATTGAAAGATGATGATGCTTCTGTTGAGAAAGTTCGTGCTGCTGTGAAATATGTGAGGTCTTCCCCTGTAAGACTTCAAAAGTTTCAATCTTGTGTTGCAGAGGAGAATATAAATAACGAAGCTCTTGTTTGTTTGGATGTTGAAACAAGGTGGAATTACGCTTATTCCATGCTTAAAAGTGCTTTGGTGTTTAGGAAGGCATTTAGAAATATAAAAACAAAGTACCTTCCTTACGCAAAGGAGCTTAGAAAGGTTGGCGGTGCTCTTGATGAAGAGGATTGGGACAAAGTTTCTTCTTTCTTGCCTTTTTTTGAAATATTTTATGAGGCTACATTGAGCTTTTCTGGATCAAGGTATGTGACTTGTAATACCTTTGTGGAAGAAATATATGATATCGGGTATACAATCAATCGTCACGTTGACGACTTAAATGTTGGGCTTAGCAGCATGGCACGCCAAATGAAGTTGAAGTTTGATAAGTATTGGGCGAATGTACACAATTTGAATGTGCTGATTTCATTGCATTAGTTCTTGACCCTAGGCATAAGTTAAGATATGTTGAGTGGATCGTTCGTCGTTCCAATGATCCTAGCAAATCTTATTTCTTGTGTCAACGGATTAAAGATACTTTGACATCATTGTTTGATGTTTATGCTTCTACACATCCTTCGTCAACACAAAAGACATCTTGCTCTATGAATCTTAATTCTAGTGGTCATGGTGGTGAAGGAGAAACAAGGAAGTTAAAAGGAACAAACTTGAGAAAGGACTATGTGACTGAGATAGAATCTTTTGATACTTCCGAATCAATAACCGATCTAGATTGATATTTGACGGACAAATGTGCTCGTGAGAGTGATGATTTTGATATATAGGCTTGGTGGTCTATGCAAACAAACAACTATTCAATTCTCATGAGAATGACATGTGATCTACTTACAATTCTAGTTTCTACTATTGCTTCGGAGTCCGCTTTTAGCATGGGAGGACGTGTTCTTGATTCATTCCGCACCTCTTTGACTCCTAGATTGGTGGAAGCTCTCAATTGTAATCAAGGTTGGGTTCGTTCTTCTCATGACTATATTATGATAGAGGAGAATTTGTTAGCATCGGAGAATATAGAAGAAGATTTGTTTTCTATTTCAAATTTTAAGATTAAATATTTTATATTTCAAAACAAACATAATACATTGTATACATGAAATTTTTTATGCAGAGATGCAAGATTTGACTTTGGAGCAACCAACAATTATTATTGACGAGACAAATGAAGTTTCAGACATCATACATGAAGAGTCCTAGACTTTGGTAAGCAATAAATTTTAGATTATATTATTTGAACTCTTTTAAAAATTATAATATTGTTGTCAATCTTTCTTACTTCCTCATTTTCTTTTACTTTTTGATTTGAAACTTTAGATTATACATTTTGAACAAACACCCACAAATTTATTAAATACTTTCTTACTTGTTCTGCCATTTATACGGCAATTATGTTTTCTTGCATACATAGTTATGAATCAATTTAATCAAGTTGACCTGCCAAGAATGCTTAAGAGGTAGAAATTAGTATCGGCTTCTGTGATCAATTTTTTTAGTTTTGTTTTTGTTTCATGTGAGGTTTTTATTTTATTTGGTCCTGAAACAATTTGCTCCTGTTAGAGACTTAAAAAGTCTAGTTATTTTATGCAATAATCTAGGGTTTAATGGATATTTTAAGCAATAATGCTACCTTAACAAGTGGCCCAAGGCTTTAATTTCGATACTTTCAACTTGCATCATCATGCATCAATATCATTTATTCCTTTTTATTTATGGAAAACGACTTTAATAATATGTATCATTCATATATTTCTTCTGTGAGTTTATTTAATGTGATCATGAAATGAGGCATTAAAGATTTTGGTGGTCTATGTGAGATTTATACCATAGTAATGGAACTCTTACATTACTCATGATGGGTTGTTAGAATTTTTGTAGCAGATTTTATCATTCTGGGAGAGCAAATCTGATGCTAGACGGTTTTACATTTTCACTACTACAAAGACCCTTCATTTAAGAATTGATTCAAAGAAGATCGGGTTGCTTGGAAACTAGAAAAGTGAAAAATGTTGTTTGTGTTTTGAAAATTTGTTCCAACTTTTAAGGTTTTTTTAGGATTATGGTAATTGTGTTTTAAAGTTGTTTGATTTTGATAATTTGAACCTTAAACTATGCTTGGATTATATAATTCGAACTTTTATTGGGTGTGAATTTATTTTATAAAACTAAGTGATTTAAAAAATTGTATAAAAAAATTCGGGTACTCGAATTTTGCGGGTACCCGATAAAAATGGGCCGGGAACGGGCCAAAAAAAGTGATACCCGAAGATCAGAGTACCCGGTACTTCGGGTACCTGAAAAATCAGGTACCCAGAAATGAACACCCCTAGTTACATGATATTTCGAGGGCAGATGAAGGTTGGTGTATCACCTATTGACATGGTATCATTCACCATTACTGATCCTGAGCTCGTCCTTTCCGCTGCTCATTTGAAGATCTCGTTCGTCGCTCTTCAAATATGCCCTCCACCACTATGATTTCAAATCTGATCTGCATCCGATGCTGTTGCCGATTATCTTCCTCTCTCGCAACGATTTGTTTTCTTCGTCCTTCTCCACCACATGTTAGTGCTTACTCCGTCAAAGATTGGTTTCTTCAGTCACAAATTTGCTATCACGTCAACGTCGTTCTAACTCCACTATCATCTCGCGAAGTTTGCACCAACACCTCGATTCGCATTGCTGCCTTCGATCTGGTTCACCGGTCAATCGTCTGTTCAAACCTGGTTTATTAGATCTCTGGAAATTGATGCGTGGGACTAGTGAAATCTCCTCAGTGTCTTGTTTTCCCCCAATCTGGTGAGGTCATCCATTCAGTGCATCTCTTTATTTCTAATCTGCGTTTCTCGGTGATAGCTACTGCTTGGTTTGATAATTTCTTTGTTCGATATTTTCTTGGTTCTTTTGTTTCAATGACTGTCTGTATCTTTTCTTTGATGAATCTGGAAAAATCACGATCATTAGGGGTTGTTTGATTTTCTACTCGATTCTTTTAAATGTTATTTGATTTTCGAAGAGTGGATGTGCTATTTGAGTTGTTGATTGAAAAATAAATTGGTTTTGTTGATTAGTTGATTCGTTTAATATTATTAGCTTAAGGATTTCTTTTAGATCGTCTGTTGTTTGTTACACTCAACTACACTCTGCATATTGATTAAGGAGAGGAGGTGCTATTTTAGATTGTATATTGATTAGTGAAGGATTTCTTTTACAATCAATTAAGGATTGTTGTTTTTCATTTATTGAAAGTTGGTGAATTGCTTTAGATGATTCTCACCTACCCTCTGCATTCCATGGATAAACAATGGTATTATGCTCATTGGTTTTCTGATTTTGTTACTGCCAAGTTGTGGTCCAATTGTATTAAGTTGGATGTTGCAAATTGAAAGTTGGTGCCTACTGTTAAAGGTTGTATTGGCCAGTTACAGTCAGATTTGGAGTTTGTTCATTTGAGATCACATTGTTGATGTTCATTATTGTTCATGAGAATTACTAGTTGGTTTTTGGTGGTTATTGTTGAAAATTCTGAATTGATTGATACTGGAGTCTAATGAAAGCTTGAAATTTTGTTCAAGAATAAGTTGGGGTTCCATTTTTCCATCGACCGTTTTGTTAGAGTTTTATTTCTTCGTTGTTTGTTTGTTGTTTCTTCTCCATGGTATACCTGGAACTTGATGCTTAACAACCAAGTGTCTATGGAAGAAAATATTTAGGGAGAGTTAAGTGTTTAACAACCTTGCTCTCTGTTAACCAGACATAAAAGGGTGCTTTCTTGCCCAAGAGAGGCTTTAGATTACATCCAGAAGTTCAATGCTTAACAGTCGTGCTTCCAACAAAAAGAAGGATCGAATGAGTGGTGAAGGGTGACAGTGAAGTTGAAGGAAGAATAGATTTTTGAAGAAATTTCGGATGAAGGAAAAATCTGTAAGAATAAAAAGTGAGTAAAGAAGAACGAAAGGATGAAGAACATCTTCGATTCTCATTAAACCACCTAGTAAGAAATGCATTTTTTTTTTGTTTCTGAAGAAGTTCTAGAGGAAAGACTAGTGGTTGATGACAGAAAACATTTTTGATTTAGTGTACAAGCGTCGTCTCGCTGTGATTGTTTGTTTGTTCAAAGAACCAATTTCTTGACGTTTTAGCATCTCATCGGCAAAAGAAAGAAGAAAAAAACTAGGATGAATGAAGGAAGAAAAACATTTTTTCTTTTTCTTCTTTTGTTGTTCAAGAACCAACTTCAGCTCACTTCTACTTTTCTTGGAAGTTTAGGAGATTGAGAATGTTACATCCCAAAAACCGGTCTAGTCGAAATTAAATTAAGTTTCGGTGATCGAGTATTTTATATCGATTGCATAATTTATACGATCTTATTTAAATTATTCGAGTTAATTTATGGTTTATTATTATTATTGTTATTATTATTATTATTATTATTATAAATAAATAAAGGGGTGGGACCCACGACCAAATCCTTCAAATTGAAGGAATTTGGCGTGCAAATCCCACGTTAAGGGGACACTCGGCAAATGCCAAATAAATGTGGCAATTGTTGCCACACGTGGACAACACAAGGGTTATGTCCCTTTTTAGGGCATGCCACGACACCATTGGAAAATCAATGGGAGTCGGTTCATACAAGTATAAAAGGGGAAGGATATGCGCATAGTACACATGAAAAATTAAGGAAGAATGTTAATTGTGGCAACGAAAATAATAATGAAAAAGATATTAAAAATTATATTAGTTTCGATGGAAGCAAGATCAAAGCTTGGTTGCTGAATTTCAGTCTGGCAATGGGACCAAGGGGAATTAAGTTCGGCTTAATAACTTGTGGGACCTCGGTAGACAGGTGAGTGTAGATGCATTTGTCTCGGGAGACACGGTGTCATTCCGATCTTTGTTTATATATTTTGATATGTGAGTGTAGTAGTGTCTCGAGTTTGGCAAGGGCCTACTCGAATTTGTTGTTATAAATGTCAATACTAACCCTTGAATTAGGGGTTTTCATCATTGATCATATGTTGGTAAGTGTATGGTAAGCATTTCATTGATTCCATGATTTTTAAGCATGTTAATTGTTGTTGTGAAATTCATTGCAAGCATTTACATGTGATAAGTATGATATGCATAATTGAAATTGTTATTTTTACGAATTATGAAATATGAACTTTGGATTCGAAGTATTGGATACAATTGGCATGCCATAGAATTCATGAGCTCATTGGTACGGGTATTGGACTTCGGCCATTGGTGCGGCAGAGGAATATGTTTTGTGTTGGTCAATTGGTGCGGCGGGGGGATTATGACACGACCATTATTGTTGGTGATGTGGTGGAATTCGCGTATCTAAATACTGTTGAATCGGTCCAAGGGAAAATATTAATTATTGATATTGCTTTTGTTATGATTGAATAGCATAATGTGTATATATATTACTTATGTGAAATGTGCCATTAAATATGACATTGAAGTATGCAGCATTGCATAACATGCTCATTCATTGTTATTGGCTACCTCACTTAGACTATGTAAGTCTAATGCATTCATTTGCATAACATTTCAGGCTAACAAAGTGTTCGGTTCGAGATCGGAGCAGTCAAAGGATCGGCAAGTCACCATAACCTAAGAGTAACGTGTTTTGTCTTTATGAACTCC
This sequence comes from Hibiscus tridactylites, assembly GCA_958450335.1. NCBI lineage: Eukaryota > Viridiplantae > Streptophyta > Magnoliopsida > Malvales > Malvaceae > Hibiscus > Hibiscus tridactylites. The sequence goes on along the minus strand of OY288283.1, from coordinate 84,816,444 downwards.
TAGTATGGTGGCAAAGTAGTTAAAGTAATTATACTAGTCTTGTGGCCCTACTATAGTGTATATGTTACCTATGTTTTGTATAATGTTTTAAAGCTATAATGATTTTTGAGTTAATAATAAAAATTGACATATTTGGCACTAAAATATTAGTTAAAAAGGTTTAAGATTTATGTCTCTGATCTCCGTTATGTTTTCGGTAGCGCTCTCCGACCCGGTTCTCTACCAGGCCGAGAAGGGGGTGTTACAGAGAAAGCAAGAAGAATGTTAGACATATGAGTGATTATAGTAATTGAGCTACTTGAATATTAGTTGTTAATTGGTTAGATTGTTATTAGCTTGTAGGGCCGTTTGAATTGTTGTTATTGGGTAGTTAGCTTTGGGTTATAAATACCAAACACATTTGTAATGAGTTTTACCAAGTCTGATTTCATATTAATAAAATCAATATTCTCTCTATTTTGTTTCTAAATTCCTAACCACTGTAACTCTTCACCTTCTATCTTTTTCGTTCACCGTCTTTCATCATCTCCGACCATCACCATGGCCCCTTTCTCACAAATTCGTTCGAAATATTTTAAAATTTTCTCGAATATAATATGTTTTGATTCTATTAATTTTTATTTTTAATTCTAGAATATAATGTTATATATATTTTTTTGAAGATCATTGTATTTTTGTAATTTTTAAAATTGAGAGTTTTTGAATTCTAAATAATATTTTTAAATTTTATTAGTTTTTCCTTTTTAATTTTCTCAATTTCGAAATATATATGGGCTAAATTATGATTAATTTGCTGAATATTTAAATCGATTAGGGCCTAAGAGGTATTTAAATCTAAAATTTCAATTGAACTAACAATAAATTTAAAATTTTGGACTAAAATATTCTCATTTCAAACATATAGGGACTAAAATGTTCTTTTTAATAGTATAAGGACTAACATGAATTGTTGATGTAGTACAAGGATCTCTTGTGGACTTTAACCCTCAATAATTCTATTAATGATATAATTATGTCTTGGTAACAAAAAAAACTATAAGCTAATAAATTGTAAAATAAACACATCATAATAAATGAATGTTAAATCTATGACTTTTGACTTCAAAATCATTTTTAAAACCAAAAAAAACTAAAAAAATTAACTTTTTACGTTTGTATTGAAAAATATTTTTCACACATTTTCCCCTAAAAATTATTTGTTTAACATTATTTCTAATTCTGGAATATTTTTAAATCCAAAAATACTTTCGAAATACAATGATTAAAGTCTAAATTGGTGTAAATATTTTTTAATTTTTTATTAAATAGAGAGATATTTTATTTTTAAAATAAATATCGATATTTGAGCGCATACAAAATAGAGCAACGTGAACATTCTTAGCCACTTGACCAATTAACGTAAATATTTTATTTATTCAGTTAAGGAGATTCCAAATCAAAAAAATTGATTTTTTTAAATATTAAGGCTAAAGGGGTATTTTGTCCCTGAGTTCGACCCAAAAAAATTAATTTCGCCCTTCGCCAAAAAACGCACCTAATGTGGCCCATCGGTCCGCTAAATCGATCAAATTGACCATTTGACCGACATTGACCGTTACAGTGCTGATGCGGCAATTAACGATGGTGACGTGACAGTCTACAATGCTGACGTGGTAGTACACATGGGATGATGATGTGGCGGAAGGGGCTGAATTGATTATTTTAACCGAATTCAATGACATAATTGATTTTTTGCTGAGTTGAGGGGCATAATTAAAAGTTAAATAACTTATTTAATATTTAAGTTAAAAAATAAGAAATTAAAAAATTATTAAAATTAAAAAATATTAAAACTGGATAAATAATTTGTTGAAATTTCAAGTCAATTTATTCGATTGATTTAATTTTTAAATAAAATTAGATAAATAATTTAATTTTGTAACACCCATAATATTTAATATTGTTAATATAATTTAAGGAAAAATAAAAGAAATTGAAAACAAAAAATAGGGAGAAATATAGCTAGTGTTGAATCTGTGACCTTAGTTTGTTGTGCTTAAACTTTAGACATCTAAGCTAAGACTATTATTAGTTATAGTATTCACTGATTTATATTTATGTGATACTCTAAATACTTGAATCGAATAAAATATTAAATAATTATGGAATATCCCAACTACCATCTAGGGTTCATTTAATTCAAGTATGCATATTATTTCAGGAGGAAGGAACCCAAAAAGTCCTGACCTTTCATCTCCCTTCCATACCATTCACCTTTTTCGATCTCCCCACCGTGTCGTCATGCCGCACACCGCCACCACCATCTAAATCGTCGTTCAACTCTAACCTTAACCACGACCGCCACTCGCTTTGGTCCCTCGTCGTGCACCGTGGAGAGTAGCCGAAAGGTTCGGTCCTGACCCAAACCCCGTTGTCTGAATTTTTGCTGATACTGGAGTCGATATGCGTTTGTTCGCCTCATCGCCGCCACTACTGAACTTTCCATTGTAGGCCGATTAAAACTCAATCATTGGGCTCTTCCCTCATCGTCGTTCGAAGCCTCGTCAGTGACAACCCTGGTTTTTTCGTTTTGAGGGTAAATAGGTGAGTTTTGATTCAATTTTCAATTTAAATCCAAGCTATTAAAGAAAATAGTTGAGTTGTGGTTGTTTTCGGTATATTTTGGGCCATTTTCAGCCACGAGTGGGCTTCACGCGCCATCTAGGCGATTTTCGGCCACCCTACCTGTTGATCTAGCTGCCTGAAACGGTCCAGAATAATTCGGTCTGGGCATATTGGTAAAATCGACCCGAGTTGACCTAACCACGACCCAACTTTGACCCGTTGACCGAGTCAACCTAGTGAGTCAACTCGCCTGAGTCAACCTAGTGAGTCAACTCACGGAGTCAACCAGTGGACCAGTGATGTCAGTATGGCATCAAAATTGATTGACTGCTGACGTCAGTGATGACTTTGACCAGTAACGTCAGCATGGCGTCAACGTTAACTTTGACTGCTGACATTAGTGTTGATTTTGACCAAAAAGTCAACTCTTACCAAAAAGCCCTATTTTATGTTTTTCGACGTCTTGAGTTTGATTTTGAAGCTTATTGTGTGAAATTCTAACCCAAAACCTCCAAATCTGATACTAGATCGAACATGCTTTGTACTTCATTATTCAATTTAAAGGTGATGTGATTATGGACTGATTTTGGATTGTGGTTGAATGAAGGCATTTAGGTATCTTTGGATTTGGGAGACTGTGGGACATCAAATTCGGGTTCGAGAGTGTTCGAAGGGCGTTTCAAGGGTCGACCGATATAACAAGGATAAAGGTAATACATTACTACCCCTTGTGTGCTTTATGAACATGTTGTATTCGGTTCATGCATACATACATATGGTGAAGTATATTGTTAATTCTACTTAAGTCGAATCAGATACGAAATATATGTATGATAATTCGGACAAGATTGAGATATTCGATTGAGAAGGCTAATAATTTGGAAAGATCCAGTTTCTGTAAATAATTAATAAGACAATTAATCTCCAAACTCGATAATAGTGTTAAAGGACTCAAAGTCAAAAATATTGGTTATGAAATTACGAGAATGTCTTTAAAGTATAAGAATGACTTAAATACCCCTAATAAAGGAAATGACCTGGAATTTTACACTCAATCTGGTAAAATGATTACTTTATCTGAAATCCTTGTTCTATTAGGAAAGGCTTCGGTATTAAGATGCAAATATGTATGATAACGAAACACTTGGATTACCCAAACTCTGGACAAACACCTAAAGATAAATTTACTGAAAGTTCTATGTATTCCTGAACAAATCTAAATGACGGTAGAGAATGAATTGATTGGAATGTTTGAAATGACCGAAATAACCCCAAGCACTAAAATTTCTGAATTAACTGAAATGATGATAAGTCCTCGAGAGTTGAAATGAATGAATTGTTTGGAAATACCGAAAGTACCTGAATAACTGAAACACCCTTGGCTATCGAAGTGTTCGAGATACCCTCAAATACGAAAATGACTAAAAACACCTCTAAGACTTGGAATAAGAAATATCAATAAAGCTAAACGAGTGTGATGGCTCTAAAAGTTGTATGACACGACTCGTGGTTGTTGGTCACTTCTAATGCTAAGGTAATATTGAAAGAATATTGTACGAATGTATGTTTGATTTTATTTTGGGAAAGTACATTGTTAATTATAAAGAATAACCTAGTGTTCTAAAAAGTATATTTGGTGTTAAGGATTGATTTCGTGTGATATGTACATGTCTGAATACTTGGTTAGTACCACAATAATGTGAACTATTCAGTTTTATTGGACTTAGAGGATGGATAAGCAGTAAGTAATCTTGGATGCAAATGTCTGTAATACCCCTACGTGATATAAAGCTTGACTCATGTACGACAGTCACCCATGATATTGCTATAGTACAAGAAAATATCATATGGATGCATGTTCGATTTCTCGTAACATGTCTAGTGATTAATTGGTGAAGACGGTCTACTTTGTCATACATTGTAGTTAGTTATGAGAAACGAATACGTAAGGTGTACCTATTCGGCTGAATGATAAACGCCATAATGAGGGGTACCGATTAGTACAAGGGGCTCGAAAACTTGATGAGCAATTAGAATTGCAGAGTTCAATAGATCACCATTTATACCATGTTGGTTTAAATTACCAAATTACCATTAATGTCAAATTGACCAGAATACCCTTATTAGAAAAATATATTGGAACACTCCTGATATGTTTAAATCCCTAAATGAGTTTGATATATCTAAAATCTTTGTTGATCTTGATTTTTTAGGAATCTCGAAATATATCCTAATACACTTGAATTCCTGCATAATCAAGATATACCATAGTTTCAGAATGCCTTTGAAGTATAACTCTTGAAAACTTGGAAGAAGTTGATATTTATCGAATTGCTTCGAATAAGGTTCTTGAATTCTAAAATCATACTAGAATGGACTACAGTTCATAGTTTTTCTTCTATTTTTAATCATCAAAGTAGTAATTTGGAATCATCCAGTATGTTCCGAGTATACTTAAAAAAATTCTTTCTAACTTGAATCTAAATCTATCCGTTCTATTTTATAGTGATCAAGTTATCTAAAGTAAAAATATGACTTATAGTTCAGTTCCACTGACTACCCATCTGTTTGTATCCTGAATTCCTGACATACTACTGTTAATTACTGAGATGACTGTTACCGTCCAAAATTGTTTACTGGTATTGGATATTGATTTAAAATTCTAGGCTCAGCCTTGGCCGAGTTGGTAAGTCCGCCCGTATTCGGTTCCTACGCTTCGGCTAGGGTTTGCATGTATTCGGCTACTACGCTTTGGCTAGGGTCTGCCCGTATTAGGTTTCTAGCTTCGGCTAAGGTAATTCCGTCCGTATTAGGTTCTTAGCTTCAGCAAGGGTAATTTTGCCCGTATTAGGTTCCTAGCTTCGGCTAGGATAATTCCGCTCTGACCTAAGGTATTCTCTTAGGATGGTACCTACGCCCAATGGGCCTAGGTTAATGCCTTTAAAGGTCCATTTCATAACTTCATATTGGAGTACAGTTGAAGGGTAGATAAGAAATCAAAATGAATCGTAATTGGAACATGTTACCAGGAACACCATGATAGTTTATGGTCTACCGTATACCTGCTTTACCTTATACATGCATGTGCTTACAACATCATTTGGTAGTTATGTATTACTGAGCTTTCCCAAGCTCGTGTTGTTTTACAATCGCATGTTAGATGAAATCTGTCATGGTAAGGTGACTGACATCCGTGTTTGGAATTCTCTCGGTGTTGCTTTCAGAGTGCGGTACCGGTATTGTTAGTGGGCATGTATGACGTGTATTGTTTTATACTAGTGTCTGTGATATGTTTTTCGAACTATTGTTCTATGTTTACATGATTTTTTGAAATGATATTTTATATAGAAGTATGTTTTACAGTTTTAATGTATTTAAAGAAAAGGATTTTATACGGGTTTTATCGTGGGTCGCTCTTGTGACCCTAATGTGACTTCCTAGGATCTGTGGTAACGTATAAGCGGGTCTAGAGGTTACAGGTTTTTCGAGTTGAAGTTTTACAAATGGAATATATGAAAAATCGATTAACAAATTGGTGTAAATATCTTTTGGGTCCTTGATAATTTTAAAAATAAACAAAGTGAGGACTCTCACAAAAAATCAAAAATATTCTTCAATTTTTTATAAAAATTCATAAAGTTAATAAAAGTAAATAAAATATTAAAAAATTGAAAATTATTAGAAATTATAAAATGATAAAATTTAAATATAAAAAATTAATAAAAAATATTTATAAAGTGTTAAAAGAATTAAACATTTTCATCGAAAAAGTCTTCAACTTCGTCGGTCTGAGTATTACCATTCATTAAATAAATTTTTAGTGGAATTAACATTGTATAAAAGTAACAATAAAACTCAAATTTTCTTTCGCTTTTCTACATCAAATTGATGCACATTAATATTTTGATTTTATTATTACTCTAATACAATGATGTTTCAATTGAAAATATGTTCAAGGAACATTAGTACGATTAGCATAACGAGAAACAATTAAAGACTTTTCTGATGATTTATAAATGTTTTCAAATTTTAATTTTTTATATTTATAACTTTTGATATTTTTAATTTTAATGTTTTTACTTAGTTCTTTTAAATTCATTATAGTGTTTTTATTTTTTAATATTTTATAAATATTTAAGTAAGTTATCAAACTTTCAATTAAAATCAGTTATGCCTCTGAATTCGGTAAAAAAAATCATGCTCATCAATTTAACCCCCTTCGCTATGTTATCATCCCACGTGTATTGCCACGTCAGCATCGTAGATCGTCACATCATTATCGTTAACTGCCACGTCAGCATTGTAACGGTCAAATGGCCAATTTAATCAATTTCGCAGACTGAGGCACATTAAGTGCGTTTCACTATGAGAAGGACAAAAGTACTTCTTTAATCTTTAATTAATAAATAATAAACTCATATCCATATTCAAAAATCAAATTATATAACAGCGGCCTAATCCTAAATACCCAATACCCCTATTAAATCCAACCTAAACTTAGTTTAAATCTTACAATACCGAAACAAATAAATATTCAGCCCAAATTTTAGTTTCATTTATATCTCTCGGGATAAAAAAAAATAGAGATGCCACTTTGAATAGCATATTCAAACATCCATTCTGATTTTTAAAAAATTCAATAATATTAAAATTTAAATGTTAAAACTATTTTTTTTTACGGATTCGGGTAATATCTGGATGTTAAAAAATCATTGGGATGCAAAATTTTCAAACAAAATATTAAGATGTTGTCGACTAATGGGTTGTGGAATATTATAATGCAAAATCAACCTTAAAATTAAGGAAAAATATTTCATAGGAGATGAAAACCAAAAATTACTACGAACGCTCTTTAATTTTAAAGTTTAGAAATTCAATTTAAGATTTAAAGTTTATAGGTTTATGTTTAATAGTTTAAAATTTAGGGTTTATAGTTAGAATTTAGGATTTAGAGGTTTTGGTTTAGGTTTTAGGGCTATACGTTAAGTATTTGGTTTTTGATTTATAAACTCTAAATTCTAATAACAACCTCTAAAACTAAACTCCTAAACTCTAAACTCTAAAACTAAGAAGATTGTGAAAATTTTTGTTTTCACCGCCAATGCCTAGTATAATTACCCGGAAAGACAATAAAAATTTATAATTGGATAATTGTAAAGACAACTTAAGATACAAAGTTCAAAATTTGTAGCAAAATTAAAAGTCCAAGTATAGCCCATACCCATGTCAAAATCAAAAAGACAAAACAACATTTGATGAGAGAGATTTGTGTGGGAATTGTCTAAATCTATAAATTCATGTTCCCATGTTGTCTCTTGTCCTCGGAAGCTAAGAAGAGACATAATCCTATGCTAAATTGACATGAGCCTTCCAAAAGGTAGACCAAGAACGAACATGGTGCAAAATCAACACATACACTTGGTGCCTAAAATAGATGCATACGTGGGGCTTAAGTTCACAATACAAACCCTTATGTCTCATATTTTTGTAACAACTCACATCGAATTCGAATTTAAGAGATTATAAAGTCATTTTTAATAGTCTTAAGGTGATTACAAGGTAGTAGTTCCTCATATTTTTTAAATTCTTTGATAAGATACATACCTTACAGACAAAGCTACTCGAAGGCGAATCTCATAAAATGAACATCATTATCTTTTCCGTTGGGTCCCCTCGTTTGGTTCAATTATAAGTCAAATCTTAATAACATAGAAAAACATATTTATTATTTAAAAATAAAATAATTTCATATATTTTAATTATTTTTTTTACATTGTCTTGTAAAGGTTTAATTATACATTTTGATGTCTGAACTAGGCACATTCTCTCAAGTAAGTATTTGAAGATTTGCTCTCAAATTGGTACATGAACTAGATTTATTCTTCTAAGTTGGTACTTAAAGATTTTTTGCTCTGAAGTCGACACTCGAACTTCAATTTCATCCACTATTTTGATTTTTTTTTTATTAACGCATCATATCAATTTGGTTCTAATTTAAAATAATTCAATAAATTTAACACTTCATGTTTAAAATTTCTATCAATTTAGACATTATTTGCGATGTTGTCAAACCAAGCGAGTCTATCGAGTCAAGGCATTAGTTGAATATGTATTCAACCATAAAACAACAACAAGTTACTGTTAAACTTTTATTATCTCATGGAAATAATAGTATAACATTTTTTGGAGAAGATCAAATAGTAAATTGATAGAATTTTTAAATATGATAGGTTAAATTTATTGATTTGTTTCGAATTAGGACCAAAAGAAAAATATATATATGTTTTTGTACCAATTTAGGAGAAGGTGTCTAGTTCATGTACCAACTTGAGAGCAAAATTTTTTAGGTATCAACTTGGGAAAAAGTTTCTAGTTCAAATACAAATTTGAAAGAATCTGCTTAGTTCATGTATAAGATGTATATTTAAGACTTTGGTAAACATACATGTTTGGTACATATATAAACTTGACTTTAAGGTTCAATCCGGTACCTGAGCTTTTATTTATTTGTCTAATTAGATATTTAAACTTAACTTTTTTATTTAAATTGATGCCTAAACTTAAACTTTTGATTTAAATTATACTTATGTTTTCACTTTGTTACATACAAATTTTTGTAAAAGATAGATTAATTATACATTTTATCTTTTTCACTTCTCAAATATTTATGTTTGTCTCTCGATCTTTAATATTAGCTTCGTCCCGGATCAAAACATATAAAAATGGGCAGGAAAAGGACAGGTTCCATCCTAATTATGAATCCAGCCAGAGAATGGGTCCAAGGGTTTTAAGATGATTTTCAATGTGTTGTTGACCTTGCCTGAAGCTGAAACACAGGGTGCACGTTTGCAATAAAAACACCATTACAGACGTGTTTGAACATTGGCCAACCAAAGACCTTTTGAATCCCCATTAAAACACCAAGCCTTCTACCTTTTCTTTCCCTCTAAAAACAATGTGAGAGCTGCCATTGTTGTCAACTCAAGCAGAAAACCTGAATCCAGTTAATGCCATGAACACTGACTTCTTCTCCCAGTTGCTTGATAACAGTCCCAGTTCCCTCATGCATTCTCCTTGATTCAATTTGAAGGTACCTTTTTATTCTTCCTACAATTATAACATTTACTGTGGTGGTGGTGGTGGTAATTTAATTGCTATTTAGCAGTTGTATGCACAAGCACTGATTTAACAGTCCCAGTTCCCTCATGCATTCTCCTTGATTGATTAATGGTTTAGATTAATAAAGAGAAAATTAAAACTTTAAATATAAGCTTTTTTTTCAAAAAAAAATATAAGCTTTTTAAAGTTTAAATTAACTAAATATCCAATTAATACAGTATATTTGATAGATAAAACTTCTAATTATTTATTGAATAGACAATTTGTCCCCCCAAAAATCAAAACTTTACTTAACAAAAAATATTAGAGAAAGCCCGTATAGGAGGAAGATTTTCTTATTGCTGTCAAAAAAAAAAGTAATGTTAGGCTTTGATATGCTCGATTTTCTTCAACTGATTTAGCTAGTTAATGGTGGAGAAGTTGGATTTTTAGGTGATTAATTTGTGGAAGCCAAAAATAAATGACACGATAAATTTATAGTGGTTCGACCTTCGAACAAGCACCTACATCCACTACCTTCTACTAAAAATTTTTCAATCAATTCACTAATTGATTCGTCCCATTTTTTAGACTTAGGAGAAAACCCTTACACACTCAAAGCTTTCTAGACCAAAGCTTGAGTAAACCCTCTTTACAAGAGAAAGAAAATAAGCAAATTAAAATCTTTCTAATAAGTATTTGTTTGCACTCTTTAAGCTCTCACCTAAACTTAAACACTTGAGCAAATATGACAATTTTGACTCACAAGTGTTGTCTATACAAAGAATAAACAATTAAGCTCCTAAGACAATTTTCTCATCATAATGTTGTTAACAATTGAAGCATTGGTCTTCCCTTGATGCTTGAAGGTCTCTTTTATACTCCCACTTGAGTTTATAGTCGTTGAAGACCGTTAGGATTGAATTGGAGTCGTTGGAGACTTTATTTCACACCATAAATGCAGTTCTGGTGATGTATGTTTCGATACACGATTAGTTGTATCAAAACGCCCTTCTTCAGAACTAGCTGTTGGAGTCTGGTGCAGTATGTCGTATCAAAACACGTTGGGTCGTATCAGAATGTCTATATCGAAACGTCTAGTGTCGCATCGAAACAACCTGCAATTCAAATAGCCGTCGGAGGTTTTAGCCATTGGGATTTTTGCCATGTGGGGGTATCGAAACACGAAGGCATGTTTCGAAATGACCCTTGTTGTTTCGATATGGCTAAGGCCTGTATCGAAACACATTTTGGCAGTTTCAAAACGTATCGATACAGATTATGCATGTATCGAAACAAATACATTAAAAACACTGGTTTGACTACTTAAAAACGTTTCAAACATTACCAAGACCTTTTGAAAATATCTCAAACTTATTTTCAAGTTTTTTTTGTGACTAAAAGCATGTTTTAAATTTTTTTTTAATTTAGTCCAAAATATTTTTCAATTATTATATAAAATATATATTTCTACAAGTAAGAATGTTAGAATTTAATAAAATATTATTTTTTAATAATCTAAAGATGATTATAATGTAATATTTTTTCATATATATATTTTTTAAACTTTTTAACAATACGTATACAATTTGTAGACAAAGCGATTTGAACACACGTCTTATATGATGAACATCATCCATTTTTTTACCAGGACATTTGTTGGGTTCTAATAAAGTATTATCTTATTGACGTTGATTGACCATTAATTTGATTAATGTCATTAAATATTATAGCATTTAAGAACCGTAGATTCCGAGTAAGCTTAGGTATATTAAACTCTCATGTAAAAATCATAAGAAATTTGGTTATCATAATAGATATAAGTTATTTAATTAAGGGTAAATCATCATTAAATTTTACTCTCAAATCTATTTTGGTTATTAAATTTTCAAAACGTTTAATTTACTCACTAAAGTTTAGACATTGAATGTTTTTGGCCACTCTTTTATTAACTTTTTGATGACGTCAATTTACCGACGAACAAAGGATCTTCTCCGAGATCCGAACGGTAAAAATCTTCATCGGCACGAGAGAAGCAACATACTAAGAAATAGGCTCCATCTAACGACGGAGGAGGGAGATCGACGAGAAAGAAACCAAAAGATTTTTTATTGATTCGTGAACTTCGGAACACTTTTCGACAGAATGGAGGTCGAATTCAAACTTAGAGAGTCGAGACGAAATGAATGATGAAATTTGGGACAGAACGAATATCATCCATAATCGTTTGGGGTTTAAGAGTGATAAAAAAACAACTAATGTATAAACTTCAATGACAAAAAATGTTCAATGTCTGAACTTCAGTGAGTAAATTAAATGTTTTGAAACTTCAATGACCAAAATGGATTTAAAAGTAAAGTTCAATGATGATTTACGTAATTTACCATTTAATTAATTAGTTTTATTCAAAGGAGAAAAAAAACTTAAAAATTCTAATCCCTAATGATAATAGGGTTAAAATACATAGATCATCACTCAACTATCTTCTCATTCTTATTTTGGTCACTCAACTTTCAAACTTTTCAATTTACTAACTAAACTTTTGAATTGTTCCTATTTTGGTCACTACTGATTATTTTATTATTATTTTTCAATTTTTTGCATTTATTATTATTATTTAATATAAAAATAATTTAAAATATAAAATTAAATCTAACTGTTCTCCGGCCACTATTCACCATCGTCGGACGCCATCACCGACGCTTGTAGATGGTGGTCGTTCAGTCCCATATTTCATCAGTCATTTTATTTCGCCCCCTAAGTTCGAGTTTGACCTCTATTTTGCCGAAAAATGCTCTAATGTCCACGAAAAAGATCAAAAGTTTGGAAACCGAAAAGTTTCAAACGAGATTTGAGGGTTTCAAGACATTTTCCGATGAAACATACACCATATTCAGACACAACGTGTCGAAATGAGTCCACCGGTGCAATTTGAAATCAAACAGTCATCGATTCTGAGACCAACGGTGGTCGGTGATGGTGGTGATTTTTTTTCTTCATATTTCTAAATTTAATAATAAAAATAAAAAATATGGTTTTATTATTTATTTTTAATTATTTTTCATTTAATAATATTAAAATTTTCAAAAATAATAATAAAATATTTTAGAGTGGCAAAAACATGAGCAATCCAATTAGTAAATTGAAAAGTATGAAAGTTAAGTGACCAAAATAAGAGTGAGAAGATACTTAGTGATGAATTGTGTATTTTACCAATGATAATAATATGCTAAATATAATTGGTGATAATGGGGGGACTTTTATTTAAACACTAAAATTGGCAATGAAACCCTTGTATTCTCCCTCCAATTGGTTGGTCACCTAGTTATTTCAGGAACCAAATCTGAGGAAACTGTTTTGTTCTATCATCCCCAATCAAACAAACCCAAAAGGAAAAAGAAAATCCCATAATCAAAGAGAATGAGGCTAGTTTTATGTCAATTTTCTCCTCTTTTTTCCTTTTTGGGACTTTACACTTGAATCCATTAGCTCCCATTTCTTTGTAATTTTGTTGTGTTTTCAAAATCTGGGAAATACCCATTTCTCAAAACATATTAGTTACTGAAAAAGCTCCAAACTTTCATTAAAAATTCGGATTTTTGTGCTAATTTTCCCTTTATTGTCATTAATTAGATTATTCCATTTCCCTCCATTTTTACAGTGTTCTTCATTTTTTATAGTGTTCCCGAATACCCCACACTGATGCAGGAGAAAGAGATAAAGAGGGTCATGTTTTGATCTTTTGAGTTATTGTTTAAAGAGCTGAGTTTGAATAAAGATATGTAATTTTTATTTGTTTTTTACACAGAATAAACAAATGAATAAAAAGCTGAGCTTTAAAAAGACCTTTGAAGCTAAATTGAGGAACTCACAAGTAGCTGCAAAGAAGAAAGCAGTCAGCCTGTTCACAGGAATGTCGGTGGCTCATGTGGACGAAGAGGAGTCGAACACCGATGACGTTGATCATGTCGAAAAAGCCCTTCCCGGAGGTGACTTCTATACAGGCCAATGGTATAAGAATTTGCCCCATGGCAGAGGCAACTTCATGTGGACTGATGGTTGTATGTATATTGGTGAATGGTTTAAAGGAAAGATTATGGGAAAAGGCAAGTTTATTTGGCCTTCTGGTGCCACGTACGAAGGCGATTTCAAGCATGGTTTCATGGATGGTCAAGGGACTTTTACAGGCATTTTAGAGGATACTTATAAAGGGTCTTGGATTATGAACTTGAAACAAGGTGAGGGGACTTATAGTTATCCCAATGGGGATTGCTACCAAGGCGAATGGCGCCGCGGATACCAGGAAGGACAGGGGAGTTACCGGTGGCAGAACGGGGACCGTTACGTCGGTCAGTGGACGAAAGGGTTGATGAATGGCGATGGGAAAATGGTTTGGAGCAATGGGAATAGGTATGAAGGGTCTTGGGAGGAAGGTTTCCCTAAAGGGAATGGGACTTTTAAATGGCCTGATGGGAGTTCTTATGTTGGTGTTTGGAGTAAAGATGGTAAAGAACAGAATGGAACTTATCATCCTTCTGATTCTCAGATTGACAATCTAGATTGGGATCCTCAACAGGTGTTTTTTGAAGATCTAAAGGACTGCAAGATATGTCCTTGTGAGAAGATATTGATTATGCCATCCGAAAAGATGCCGAATTGGACCGGAATGGCCAAAGAGAATAATAGGAATCAAAGAAGGTCTGATGGGAGTTTAAGTAGGTATAGTTTCAGTGATTTTGATGGTTTCTCTTCTGCCAGTGAAGAGAACTCAAGGGATGGGGATGAAAGAGGGGAAATTATTAATCCCGAAGGTTCGGCCACAAAAGCGAGTTCTCCACAGCTTGTGATGGCAATGAAGAAGCAAGGAAAGACGATATCCAGAGGACACAAGAACTATGAACTCATGCTTAACTTGCAACTTGGTATCAGGTAGTGATTTCTACTTGTACTTATGCTCTAGTTCATATTAGTTCGAATGTTATTTGTTTCGGTATATGTATACCGCCTGCTAGATTTTGTTTATCGATTTTGTAACGAAGATTCTTGGTCTAGAACCCGTTTCTGATTCGAGAGATAATGATTAATGTTCTAATCATGCATGTATTACTTCTCTGGTTATTTTGTAGACACTCTGTTGCAAGACCTGGTCCTGCTATAACCCTTGAATTAAAGTCTTCAGCATTTGATCCTAAGGAAAAAGTATGGACCAGGTTTCCGCCCGAAGGATCGAAGTACACTCCGTCTCATCAATCTTGTGAATTCAAATGGAAGGATTACTGTCCACTTGTATTCAGGTTCAAGACCTGATTATCTACTTGTTCACAACATATGATCATTCTTTGAAGAACCATTGTGTCTTAACCCAACTACTATAGTATGATAATAATCGGCATGTCATTGTTTTTTCCATTTCCAGGACCCTCAGGAAATTGTTCGATGTGGATGCAGCGGATTACATGCTTTCGCTATGCGGGAGTGATGCCCTTCGGGAACTATCATCCCCTGGAAAAAGTGGAAGCTTTTTTTACTTGACCAGTGATGACAAATACATGATAAAGACAATGAAGAAGACAGAAGCAAAAGCAAGTATCAAATGTTTTCTTTTTCTATCGGAACCAACTTGGAAACCTGCAATTTCTTGTAGAATTTCATGTTTTTGGAACTTTTGAATTACTTATAAAGTGCATAAGTCATTCTTGATGACTAAATAATCATGGCATTGTTGACACTATTGCACTTGCAGGTTCTTATAAGAATGCTTCCGGCCTATTATAAGCATGTTCGGTCCTTTAAGGACACTCTAGTTACCAAGTTTTTCGGTCTGCATTGCGTGAAATTAACCGGGGCAGTACAGAAAAAGGTAATGTGAATATCTCCCGGTATCAACTTCAAACAAATCTTCAAAGTCATAAAATTTCTGAAACTAATCTCATATGTTCTTCACTTGTGATCTCGATGAGTCAGGTTCGATTTGTTATAATCGGGAATCTGTTTTGTACCGACTATGCCATTCATAGGCGCTTTGACTTGAAAGGTTCTTTCCAAGGTCGCACAACTGCTAAACCCGAATCAGAAATCGATCCAACAACAACCCTCAAAGACCTTGATCTCAATTACATGTTTCGATTGCACAAACTGTGGTTCCAAGAGTTCTGCAGGTGATTCTCTTTTCTAACTGCCTCTTTAATTTTAAGGTTCATGTTGTCTGATTCGTTTTCGGCACCGTTCATGCAGGCAAATCGACCAAGACTGCGACTTTCTTGAACGTGAGAGAATTATGGATTATAGTTTGCTGGTCGGTTTGCACTTTTGTGAAGTTCCCACAACTCCTGCAGGTCTCACCCCCTACTGGTTATTTCTAGTCATCAATGGTTGCCTAATAGATTAACGAATGTTTTGGACTTAACTTGCAGGAAACGGAGATTACGAAAATGGAGAAGCTCCAGAGCTATCCCAAGCTAGCACTGATCAGCTTGTTATCGACCGCACGCGGTAAAATCGTTTGTCATTGCCACAAGAATCCATTGATCTAAAATGTTGCATGCCATCTAGTTGTTCTGATGATTTTTCAATACGAAAATATGCAGGCGGCCTTCCGATAGATTGGGTATAAAGATAGCCGCTCGAGCTGAAAAGACGGTGAGAAAAACCGATTCGCAACTGGTTGGAGAGCCAACCGGTGTAACATGTGACGTCATTCTCTTCTTTGGTATAATCGACATTCTACAAGACTATGATATTAGCAAGAAGCTTGAGCATGCGTATAAATCAATGCAATACGATCCGACTTCGATTTCTGCGGTTGATCCAAAGCTATATTCAAAACGCTTCCGCGATTTCATTCTCAAAGTTTTCGTACAGGACACCTGAAAACGTCATGATCGGAACCAGTGTCCATTTATGTACATTGATCGTATTCCGGCGACATTAGCGGTTAAAAGCAAAAGTCTGCGACTTCCATCATTGACATGGCCATGGAGAACGATTCGTGGCGGCGCTGGACATACCGGATTAGTTTCTTATGTTGCAGATATATGATATGTTACAGTCAGGGTTTAGGTTAACATTGTAAACATAGTTATTAAGGTTGTTTCAAATGTAAATGAATTACATTCTTTTTGTATCTAATTAGCTTGAAATTATTGTGTAGGAAGATGAAAAACTTTGCTTCTGTTATTTGTATACACTGTTTGTGTGATATTTGAAGCTGATATATTCGAATCAAAATCAAAACGGATTTTAATATATATAAGAATTCTTATCTGAATGCGGAATCGAGCATGTTTAAATGCTCAATAATAACAGAGCAAACAGTTCAATCATCAATTCATATAAGCAAACTGGAAACAGAGCAATGACACCAAGCAAAACAGAAGAACAGGCAGTAACCAATCGTCGACGTCGTCGTCAGTCGCCGGAGGCTGCAACAACCGGCGAAGAAGAATCCCTATCCCTTCCATTGCTGCTGCTTTGGAAAACGAGTTTCGATATACAAGGGAAGGCATTCTTCACATCGACTCCATGATCATACAGGAACCCCTTGAACACATGGCCGCTTATATTCACAGTAGCTTGGTAAGCAACCTCTGCTTCACCGTCACTAATGGCGGTCACCTGAATACACCTGAAAACCGCCGGCGCTCGGACTTGACCCGGCAACGATTCTTTAAATCTCGAATCTGGAAATTAGCAAAATCCCAGTTTTAAATCAACACCAGAGAAACAACTTGAAGAGAGGAACAGGATCATAAAAGAGAAAACAAACCCTGGTGAGAAGTGGCAGCTTCAAAGTTCATTGACTTGGAAGCAGCATTTGAAGTGAAATTCAACACCCTTTGCCTTTTACCGCCGCAGGATGACGACCCTGAAGATCCTCCGCCGTTTCCACCTCCGTCTTCCTCCCCGATCACCACCACCTTCCTTTCTTTCTTTTTAGCAGCGGGCACCCACGTGCTCTTCACGTGGGTAGCACAATCGTAGCCTCTACTCTTACAACAAGTCCGACACCGACTGTATCGACACTCCTTCTTCGCTCTATTCCCACAGTCTCTACACACCTTCAGACAACCGCCGTCGTCATCTTCGTCGTCGTCTTCAACACCAGACAAGACTCCATCTTTCTTCTGGAAAACCGGTGGCGGTTCTTGGGTTGTTGTGATCCTCTTTAAAGTCCAAACATTTGTGTCAGTCAAGTTGGGGTTCTGGTAAAACGCTTGCGGTGGTGGCGGCGGCGGCGGTTGTTGTTGTTGGTTTTCCTGTGAAGGTGGTGGTGGAGCTATAAGGAAGACGTTATGTAGGCCTAACATGTTGGTGGGGTGGTGATGATGATGACCATGGGGCGGCGGTGATGGCGGTGGCGGTGGCCACAATTGGAATGTTTAAGAGTGAAGATTCTAGCAGTAGAAGAAAGGGTGGGTGAAGAAACAGTTAGAGATCTTTCAGCTTTGAGAGAAACAGAAGCTATTACTACTAAAATATACTCAAACTGACAACTGCAGAACTGTTCTACCAATACCTTAGATTTGTCTTTATATTCATATATTTTATATTTAACTTTTGTTATTTAAATTAAGGGTATGTTTGTTTGGAGGAAAATAATTTTTGGGAAAAATATTTTTTTAGTTTTTCTGTGTTTGGTTCACACTTGGTCAAAGGAAAATATTTTCCGGTCAAAGAAAAATTTCTAATATTTTTACGAAAAACTTCTCATGTTGAAAAGGGGAAGTCATTTTCCAAATCTTTCGAGGATGACAGAAAGGAAGCAAATATGCAACATGATTAGGGATGGGCACGAGTCGGGTTTTTGGCCCACCCGAACCTGACCCGAAACTAATTATTCTAAAACGAACCCGACCCGACCCGAAAATAAATATTCTAAACCCGACCCCGACCCGACTTATAGAAAAAAAATTAATTTTAGGGACCTAATTGCAAACAAATAATTTTAAGAGGCATTATTATAAAAAATAATATTTTTAAGGACTAAAATGTAAATAAAAAATTAATTTTAAGGACTTAATTATACAAAATATATAAAGAGGGGGTATTATTATAAATATCCCTAAAAAATTTATGGGAAAATTACACTATTAGTCCCGGGTCGGGTCGCGTCGAATTTTTTCACCATAAAACCCGACCCGACCTCACCCTACACAAAAACCCGACCCGACCTCAATTTTTTCATTAAAATACCCGACCCGATCGAGCCGGGTCGGGTCGGAACCCGTCGGGTCCGGTACCATGCCCATCCCTAAACATGATAGCGACTGAATCAAGTAGAGGATCATCAACAAAAAAATAAAAAACACTGCAACATCCAAACAATGGAAAATATTTTCAGTGAAACAAACATACCCTAAGTTTGATAAATTAAAAAATCAAATATTAATTTTTAATACTGAATTTGTTTTTTTAAACCAAAAATAAGAGCTTAATACTATGGGTGGAAATTGAGTGGAAAATATTTGAAAATTGTGGGGATATGAACTGATGGCTATGGGGAATAACTGAAATCTTTACCCACAGGGACATAGACGGGAAAGTTTTATCATCGAAGCTCAAATGAGGATGTGGACGAAGATTGTCATATCACAACCGTAACCGTATAAATAACTGTGAGGATCCAAAAAATATCCGCAACAATCCTGATATTTTACAAGATTTCCAAAAAATATTTATTTATTTGTTTATTTATTCATTTATAATATATATCTTAATAAATAATCCTAACTATAGTATTATCAGTTTAACTTTCTCTCAAACCTAGTCACATTCAATTCTCAACATGTTTCTATCTTAGTTTTTAGATATAAGCTAAAATTCTCGTCTAAATCTTCCCAACACAACACTCTTCCAATCTTCAACATCTCGTAACTGCTTCTAATCGAAGTATCTAAACTTTATATTTTAAACTGAATTTTCTATTTATTTTGGTCAGTAAAATAATAATTTTGTTTAAATTTTTTGGCATGGAGATTTCCCGAAAACCATGAGTATCCACGCAAGGAGGGTATAGAGACGAAAAATCCCTGAAGCATTTGACGAAGATTTCCCGAAACCGTAACCGTAAGTATTGGGGACAAAATAAGGAATGTAAAATTGTCCCCGCCCCACCCGATTCCACCCCTACTTAATATTGAATTTAATAAGTATTGAATTTGGGTTATAAAAATTGTTTAGTTTGTTATTGAAATTTAAGTGTTTATATAAATATATTGTTTTGTAGATATAAATTCTAAATTTTGAAAAATAAAATATTTAGTAGACAATAAAAAATAACAATTTCTACCTAGAAAGAGAAGAAGGAAAATTTTGTTCCTACTAAATGAGAAATTAATTTTTTTTTGAATATAAATGAGAAATTAATTTAATCTCTTTCATTTATTTTTTTCTAATAAATTTAATTTTGTTGGACTAAGTAGGACCACAAAAATGATAACATTCCTCAATATCACAAATATGAGACTTTAATTAAACTTAAATAATTTGTATAAATTGATTCAAAGTTCAAACTCTTAATGATTATACTTGAAATTTTCGATCAATATCTAACTATATTAATCGGTACAATTTTAAAGAAAATATAATTAATTTATAATGTTTTTATTGTACTCGATGAAAAAGTAATTTTATTGATCTTAATTAATAATTATAGGTTGAATTCAAATTAAATTGTATTTTTTGTGATAGGTGCTGAAAGTTTTTTTATTGTTGAAAGTAATTTTATTTGTATACTTATTTTACAGGTAAACCATAATTATACACACTCATTAACCAAATTTTTTATAAGAAAAATATAAAAAGTAACATGAAATAATAATGACTAAAGTCCATCCTAAATATTTCCTATTGGCATTGCTTTGGGTGGAAATGTTGATGTAGAACCACTAATTGAATATCTTAACCTCACACTTCAATAATCAAATGCCATTAATCTCATCATCATTATATAAAAATGTCATTCATTGTAACAATAGAATTTTTTTTGGTTTAACTACTTGTATCTAATTTATTGGTCAATTCATGTATATCAGGTTTTACAGAAGTCTAATACGAAAAAAACCTTTTCAGTTTAATTTTTTTCATTCACAACGTCATAATTCGAGCTTCTAATGCTGTTTAAGAGATCCAACACCTCAACCTGCAACTAGTTTTCGATATAAATGGTAGAAATCTTTAGTATTATTTTAAGGAAAAGTTGATTTTTTTTTTGGAAATCACTTGCAAAAGTAATTTGCAAATTAGGCGAACAAATGGACATCATAGGGGTATGTTAGGTTTCTTAGGGAGATTGCATTTTTAAATAGGGTGGTGGACCGATCTAAATTATAGGGTCAAGATTTAGCTTAAAATTCTACAACCCTATGTTCCTATAGACCCTAGGGATAGGCATATTAGTGGACCATGTTACTTTTCTTTTTCCTTTGATATTGATTTGATGGTGACAATATTTTGAAGTTTACTTCTTACTCTTTCCTTTCTCAAGCAATGGTCACACTCATTTCTTTTATTTTTGTTAATTCTTTTTTTATTTTGTGCTTTCCAAAATGGGTTAAATTATAAATTAATTGTGAAATAAAAATTAGGGAAATATGGTTAATTCAAAATTATATAGGTCTCCAAATGTTGATGATTTTAATAAAAAAATTGTGGTGTTTTAAAATAGTAGAGGTTAAAATTGTTGGTAGTTGTCGACGACATTTTTAGAGTCGGTGACAATTACTAACAACTTTAATTTGGTTTTATTTTTTTTATTATGGAGAGCAAATTAAAAGTAAAAGAAAACTACATGATCAAAATGAAGAAATTCAGAAAGCTTAAGTGAAACTGCGGGTTTAACTTTGTCTAAAAATATCAATGTATGTTATTGTATAATTGTATTGTATAAGGTGGGGTGAAGATTTTGAATGATGAATTTGAAACTTTTCATAACTGAATGACTAAATTATAAACTTATTAATAGTTGAAAGAGCCATTATTATAATTTACTCTTACGATTTGGAAGAACTGTCAAAACATTACGTGTGCATTTAGGTGATTAGAAGTTTGATTTTAGCAGAAAATAAAAATATTTGGGCTTAACGGTAAAAAAAAGTGTCAAACCTATATTCTTTTTTTAGCTTGGTGCCTAATTTTTTTTCCGGACTATTTTGGTGTCTAACATTTCATTTCGTAACTCAAATCATGTTTTTCTATGACTAGTGGCGGATCTAGAAATTTTTTTGAGGATGGGCACAAGTCATTCATGAGGGTGGGCACAAATAATAAAAATATTAAAATTTCAAGGAGGGCACAAGTCATAAAAATATAAAAAAATTAAGGATCAATTCATAAAATTAAAAAAATTGAAGTCAAATGTGTGAACTTTGAAAAGTTCAGGGAGGGCATGAGTCCACCTAAGCCTTAATGTAGATACGCCACTGTTTATGACAGACATTAACAAATTTCGGTTATTCAATAAAAACACGACACGTGACATATTTATGGTATTTTTTTTATTTTTTATTTTTAAAAAATAAAAATCTTTACTTTTATAAAAAATCCCAATCTTTAATTTCGCAACTGTTACCGACCCATTTTTCGCGATACGCCATATTTACCGACCCATTTTTCGCGATCGGGCCAGCCGCACCCATAGGTGCTAAACTTCGCGCACCACGCGCACCACCCGACCGAGGGACCCAAAGTATTGCCGATGCCACACACCAAGGGGCCATGCACAACGCCCTTGGTGGTGTCCACGCCTAAGACAACCGAGTTGGGCTAGTTCGTCCGCACCATGGGGCCTTGTCTAGCACCCCATGTGCTGCCCACACGACTTGCACCCGAGGGGGCCCAACACACACACTCGAGGGGCCTTTGCCACACACCCTCCATGCCGGCCACGACATGGAGCCCGAGCCCGCACCCGATGTGCGCACCAAGAAGGCCAAGTTCGCACATGAGGGGGCCTTGTCATCCACCATCCATGCCGCCCATGCCATGGAGCCCGAGCCCGCACCCAACGTGCACGCTTATGAGGCCGAGTCTGCACCCGATGTGCGCGCCAAGAGGCCTAGGGGATGCCCATCCACATTGCCCACACCCCTAGGGCCCGATTTAGCACCCAACGTGCTAAAGAAGAGGTTTTGGAGTCAAGATCCGGGCCACACCAAGCCCAATCCGCCCAAGCATCCAAGACCCAAGCCAAGGTGTCATCTCTTCACCAACGCTCATGGTAAGATATCTTCCATGGAGCCTATTCGAGGAAAGCTACCATCTTTGAAGCCACAATCGAGGAAAGTCTTCAAAGACAACCAACACATGATGTCATAGCCATGTATATTAGGCATCTTTGTATTTTGAGTGACTAGCTTTCCTTAGTTAGAAGATTCTCTTTGTAAGACTCATCCATAGCCATTGGATCGAGTCATTCGTAGCCATTAGATAGAGGGGGCCAAGGCTATAAATAAGAGCCTTGCCCAACCATTGTAATCACTCCATAATTCCTCATTTTCTTCTTTCATTGTTCTTTATTAATACAAGAGGGCTCGAGTACTCTTTTCTCCTCATCTAGGCTTAGGAGGAGTTTTTAACGAGGCTCGTTGCTTGTTTAAATCACTCGCCTCTTTTCCTTTGCCTTGCTTAGCCATCACCCTTACTTTTCCAAAGCTTCCGCACAACACATCCTAAGCGCATCAGCTTAGCTTTTCGAAGGCTTACTTAGTCCCCGACCTAAGATCGACGACTAAGGCCGCACGAGTTAGCGAGTCGAAATCTAGCCCCGTGACAAGTGGTATCAGAGTGAGTTCCGCTCCTATTCGAGACGAGATGGCGCGAGGAAGAAGAAGAGACGTTGCGACAAAGAAGAGTGTGGAGTCACCAAAATTCTCGTTTGAAAGCGAGGTAAGTAAATCACGTTTGAGTGATGTTTTTACTAATTCATGGTTTTGTTCTCTTTGTAGAATCAATCATGATGTTGAAGATTGCCCGAAGAGGAGACCGTCGAAATGCTGGAGGTGTGGGTTGCCACACGATTCTTTCCAATGCCCGCACAAATTCAAGCAGTCCAAGTTACGGGACGAGTCCGACGAGATCGAGGCTTTGAAGCTTGATACGAAGTGCAATGTGCTACCATTTGGTATGGTAGAGGCGTTCGAGGAGCGAAGCTTGCCCGACGAGACCGAGGCCGTAAAGCTTGCTTCCTTGTTCGGTGAATCACCTAGTTTGGTGGTTGTTGGGGCGTCAAAGTTCGATAGCGAAGCTTTGATTAAGGAAAGGTTGCAAAAGTGCAACGAGTCCACATGTTACGTGGAGTATTCCAGCGACGATGACGATGATGAGTCATCTTGGGAAGTCGAGAGTGACTTCGAGGAGGAGGAGCCTACGTTTATAGACGTAGTGTTTCCCGACGCAACACTAAGTGCACTAGTGGATCCGAGTGCACATTCGTTGATCATGTCTGAGCGAGTCACGGAGACGTTAAACCTTCAAGTTGAGAAGGTAAATGAACAAGTTGAGACAGTCAACTTCAGTGATGCGCCAGTTGTGGGAATTGTGAAGGATGTGTGCCTTCAAATCAACAATTTTCGAGACACAACAACTATCACGGTAATGTCTTACCATTTTCTTGGTGAAAATGAAATTATTCTTGGTTTATCTTGTTTGGAGAAAATTAATTCACTTGATTTTCCAGAATCCGATGAAGAGGGTTATGCAGGATCAACCAAGATAGCCGACAACGATGAAGCCATGGAAGAATCCATGGGAGTTTCCGAAACAACGGAACAAGTCCTTGATGAGTTTGAGGACGTGAAGGCATTCAAAGTCCATACCTTCGCAAATGCCAACTACATTGAAGGAATCCTCTTAGAGAAGGGAGTTCCGATTGCTCGAGAGAGTCGAGTGCTCAACGAGTCCGAGAAGAGTTACCCGGATCGTGACAAAGAGCTTATCGCAGTCGTGCATTGCTTGCACACTTGGAGACAACGCTTAAATGGGTCGATGTTTGATGTCTTTTCCGAAAATCAATTAGATGATTATTTTCTAACCCATGCCAAGTTGTCCTCTAAGCAGATTCGTTGGGAGAAAATCCTTGCAAAGTTCAACTTTGCTTGGAAGTGCAACCCAAGTTTTTCGAAGGAAATAGCCAATGCCTTAAGCCGTGGGTATGCTACTTGTCCGCCAAAGAGCGAGGTGGACGATGTGAACGAGTTTGATGAAGCGGATCAAAAGCCATCCGATTTTGAGGAAACACTTGCCATCGAGGAGTTGCCGATGCGAGTGGGACACCTTTTTGCTTTCGTGAGTAGAAAGCCAAGTGAACGGGACACCATCCAAGCCGATGGAGATGAGCTAGCACTTTTCCTTGAGGAAGTGCAAGCCGAGTTTGATGAGTGGTCCAATTCCATGGACGAGTGGCATGAATCCATGGAACCACGCACCGTGATGCCCAAGCCCATTGAAGAGGGGCCAAACCATGCCAACACTTGCCTTGGGTATCGACAAGGCAAAGTGGATCGAGATGATAAGGACCTTGAGTCCGAGGTAAGTGGTTCTTTATTGGTTAAAGAACCCATCCTAACCCATTTTCATTTGGATTTTTGTAGGCATTCTACGAGTTTGAGTGAAGATCCAAATCAAGACGTGGGGCGAGAAGTCATCCTAGTCGAACTATGCGACAAGGATAACAAAGAGTCGAGCGACAAGGTAAGTGATCCAATTTTTCCAAATTCGGATCTAACTTATTTTGGTTCTGTCCAAAGGTTGCTTGCGATGCCAAGCGAAGAATCGAGTGATGAAGTAGTTGGAACAAGCCGAGAAAATCCAACCTTCATCCATGACGAGGGACGAGTGCTAGAGAGCACCGAAGAGGGGATACTTCAAGACCCCGCAATCATCACTTGCCTTGAGTATCGACAAGGCGAAGTGACCCTAGCCGACAAGGACTTTGTGTCCGAGGTGAGTAAGTTAAGTTTTTGTGATGATTTAAGACTAACTTACTCTAGTTTTGTCTTCAGGCCGCCGATGCGATCGAGCGAGGGGCCGAGCCAAGTACAAAGCAAGGCGAGACCAACGTTCGAGAGGGGCCAATCGTCAAGGCACAAAGGCCTTACGTTTTGGACGAATCACCTCAAAGCCGAGGATGATCGAGAG
Source organism: Hibiscus tridactylites (assembly GCA_958450335.1). Taxonomy (NCBI): domain Eukaryota; kingdom Viridiplantae; phylum Streptophyta; class Magnoliopsida; order Malvales; family Malvaceae; genus Hibiscus; species Hibiscus tridactylites. Next base: position 84,790,608 of record OY288283.1, on the reverse strand, counting down.
ATTGCCAATGAGAGATAATCGTTCAAGGACCTAGTTCCCTTATCCAAGCGGGAACGGGACGATGAGCCGGGGCCATTCGAGAACAAGGAAACCGAGCCTCATCCTTATCAATCGATGAGGAAGTCGATAGCTTTAGTGTGGGAGAATGTTACCGACCCATTTTTCGTGATCGGACCAGCCGCACCCATAGGTGCTAAACTTTGCGCACCACGCGCACAACCCGACCGAGGGACCCAAAGTATTACCGATGCCACACACCAAGGGGCCATGCACAACGCCCTTGGTGGTGTCCACGCCCAAGACAACCGAGTTGGGCCAGTTCGTCCGCACCATGGGGCCTTGTCTAGCACCCCATGTGTTGCCCACACGACTTGCACCCGAGGGGGCCCAACACACACACCCAAAGGGCCTTTGCCACGCACTCTCCATGTCGGCCACGACATGGAGCCCGAGCCCGCACCCGATGTGTGCACCAAGAAGACCAAGTCCGCACTCGAGGGGGCCTTGTCATCCACCATCCATGCCGCCCATGCCATGGAGCCCGAGCCCGCACCCGACGTGCACGCTTATGAGGCCGAGTCTGCACCCGATGTGTGCGCCAAGAGGCCTAGGGGATGCCCATCCGCATTGCCCACACCCCTAGGGCCCGATTTAGCACCCAACGTGCTAAAGAGGAGGTTTTGGAGTCAAGATCTGGGCCACACCAAGACCAATCCGCCCAAGCATCCAAGATCCGGGCCAAGGTGTCATCTCTTCACCAATGCTCATGGTAAGATATCTTCCATGGAGCCTATTCGAGGAAAGCTACCATCTTTGAAGCCACAATCAAGGAAAGTCTTCAAAGACAACCAACACATGATGTCATAGCCATGTATATTAGGCATCTTTGTATTTTGAGTGACTAACTTTCCTTAGTTAGGAGATTCTCTTTGTAAGACTCATCCATAGCCATTGTATTGAGTCGTTCGTAGCCATTAGATCGAGGGGGCTAAGGCTATAAATAAGAGCCTTTCCCAACCATTGTAATCACTCCACAATTCCTCATTTTCTTCTTTCATTGTTCTTTATTAATACAAGAGGGCTCGAGTACTCTTTTCTCCTCATCTAGGCTTAGGAGGAATTTTTAACGAGGCTCGTTGCTTGTTTAAATCACTCGCCTCTTTTCCTTTGTCTTGCTTAGCCATCACCCTTACTTTTCCAAAGCTTCCGCACAACACATCTTAAGTGCATCAGCTTAGCTTTTCGAAGGCTTACTTAGTCCCCGACCTAAGATCGACGACTAAGGCCGCACGGGTTAACTAGTCGAAATCTAGCCCCGTGACAAGTGGTATTAGAGTGAGTTCCTCTCCTATCCGAGACGAGATGGCGCAAGGAAGAAGAAGAGACGTTGCGACAAAGAAGAGTGTGGAGTCACCAAAATTCTCGTTTGAAAGCGAGGTAAGTAAATCACGTTTGAGTGATGTTTTTACTAATTCATGGTTTTGTTCTCTTTGTAGAATCAATCATGATGTTGAAGAGTGCCCGAAGAGGAGACCGTCGAAATGCTGGAGGTGTGGGTTGCCACACGATTCTTTCCAATGCCCGCACAAATTCAAGCAGTCCAAGTTACGGGACGAGTCCGACGAGATCGAGGCTTTGAAGCTTGATACGAAGTGCAATGTGCTACCATTTGGTATGGTAGAGGCGTTCAAGGAGCGAAGCTTGCCCGACGAGACCGAGGCCGTAAAGCTTGCTTCCTTGTTCGGTGAATCACCTAGTTTGGTGGTTGTTGGGGCGTCAAAGTTCGATAGCGAAGCTTTGATTAAGGAAAGGTTGCAAAAGTGCAACGAGTCCACATGTTACGTGGAGTATTCCAGCGACGATGACGATGATGAGTCATCTTGGGAAGTCGAGAGTGACTTCGAGGAGGAGGAGCCTACGTTTATAGACGTAGTGTTTCCCGACGCAACATTAAGTGCACTAGTGGATCCGAGTGCACATTCGTTGATCGTGTCTGAGCGAGTCACGGAGACGTTAAACCTTCAAGTTGAGAAGGTAAATGAACAAGTTGAGACAGTCAACTTCAGTGATGCGCCAGTTGTGGGAATTGTGAAGGATGTGTACCTTCAAATCAACAATTTTCGAGACACAACAACTATCACGGTAATGTCTTACCATTTTCTTGGTGAAAATGAAATTATTCTTGGTTTATCTTGTTTGGAGCAAATTAATTCACTTGATTTTCCAGAATCCGATGAAGAGGGTTATGCAGGTTCAACCAAGATAGCCGACAACGATGAAGCCATGGAAGAATCCATGGGAGTTTCCGACACAACGGAACAAGTCCTTGATGAGTTTGAGGACGTGAAGGCATTCAAAGTCCATACCTTCGCAAATGCCAACTACATTGAAGGAATCCTCTTAGAGAAGGGAGTTCCGATTGCTCGAGAGAGTCGAGTGCTCAACGAGTCCGAGAAGAGTTACCCGGATCGTGACAAAGAGCTTATCGCAGTCGTGCATTGCTTGCACACTTGGAGACAACGCTTAAATGGGTCGAGGTTTGATGTCTTTTCCGAAAATCAATTAGATGATTATTTTCTAACCCATGCCAAGTTGTCCTCTAAGCAGATTCGTTGGGAGAAAATCCTTGCAAAGTTCAACTTTGCTTGGAAGTGCAACCCAAGTTTTTCGAAGGAAATAGCCAATGCCTTAAGCCGTGGGTATGCTACTTGTCCGCCAAAGAGCGAGGTGGACGATGTGAACAAGTTTGATGAAGCGGATCAAAAGCCATCCGATTTTGAGGAAACACTTGCCATCGAGGAGTTGCCGATGCGAGTGGGACACCTTTTTGCTTTCGAGAGTAGAAAGCCAAGTGAACGGGACACCATCCAAGCCGATGGAGATGAGCTAGCACTTTTCCTTGAGGAAGTGCAAGCCGAGTTTGATGAGTGGTCCAATTCCATGGACGAGTGGCATGAATCCATGGAACCACGCACCGTGATGCCCAAGCCCATTGAAGAGGGGCCAAACCATGCCAACACTTGCCTTGGGTATCGACAAGGCAAAGTGGATCGAGATGATAAGGACCTTGAGTCCAAGGTAAGTGGTTCTTTATTGGTTAAAGAACCCATCCTAACCCATTTTCATTTGGATTTTTGTAGGCATTCTACGAGTTTGAGTGAAGATCCAAATCAAGACGTGGGGCGAGAAGTCATCCTAGTCGAACCATGCGACAAGGATAACAAAGAGTCGAGCGACAAGGTAAGTGATCCAATTTTTCCAAATTCGGATCTAACTTATTTTGGTTCTGTCCAAAGGTTGCTTGCGATGCCAAGCGAAGAATCGAGTGATGAAGTAGTTGGAACAAGCCGAGAAAATCCAACCTTCATCCATGACGAGGGACGAGTGCTAGAGAGCACCGAAGAGGAGATACTTCAAGACCCCGCAATCATCACTTGCCTTGAGTATCGACAAGGCGAAGTGACCCTAGCCAACAAGGACTTTGTGTCCGAGGTGAGTAAGTTAAGTTATTGTGATGATTTAAGACTAACTTACTCTGGTTTTGTCTTCAGGCCGCCGATGCGATCGAGCGAGGGGCCGAGCCAAGTACAAAGCAATGCGAGACCAACGTTCGAGAGGGGCCAATCGTCAAGGCACAAAGGCCTTGCGTTTTGGACGAATCACCTCAAAGCCGAGGATGATCGAGAGATTGCCAATGAGAGATAATCGTTCGAGGACCTAGTTCCCTTATCCAAGCGGGAACGGGACGATGAGCCGGGGCCGTTCGAGAACAAGGAAACCGAGCCTCATCCTTACCAATCGATGAGGAAGTCGATAGCTTCAGTGTGGGAGAATGTTACCGACCCATTTTTCGTGATCGGACCAGCCGCACCCATAGGTGCTAAACTTTGCGCACCACACGCACCACCCGACCGAGGGACCCAAAGTATTGCCGATGCCACACACCAAGGGGCCATGCACAACGCCCTTGGTGGTGTCCACGCCCAAGACAACCGAGTTGGGCCAGTTCGTCCGCACCATGGGGCCTTGTCTAGCACCCCATGTGTTGCCCACACGACTTGCACCCGAGGGGGCCCAACACACACACCCGAAGGGCCTTTGCCACGCACCCTCCATGTCGGCCACGACATGGAGCCCGAGCCCGCACCCGATGTGTGCACCAAGAAGACCAAGTCCGCACTCGAGGGGGCCTTGTCATCCACCATCCATGCCGCCCATGCCATGGAGCCCGAGCCCGCACCCGACGTGCACGCTTATGAGGCCGAGTCTGCACCCGATGTGTGCGCCAAGAGGCCTAGGGGATGCCCATCCGCATTGCCCACACCCCTAGGGCCCGATTTAGCACCCAACATGCTAAAGAGGAGGTTTTGGAGTCAAGATCTGGGCCACACCAAGCCCAATCCGCCCAAGCATCCAAGATCCGGGCCAAGGTGTCATCTCTTCACCAACGCTCATGGTAAGATATCTTCCATGGAGCCTATTCGAGGAAAGCTACCATCTTTGAAGCCATAATCGAGGAAAGTGTTCAAAGATAACCAACACATGATGTCATAGCCATGTATATTAGGCATCTTTGTATTTTGAGTGACTAACTTTCCTTAGTTAGGAGATTCTCTTTGTAAGACTCATCCATAGCCATTGTATTGAGTCGTTCGTAGCCATTAGATCGAGGGGGCTAAGGCTATAAATAAGAGCCTTTCCCAACCATTGTAATCACTCCACAATTCCTCATTTTCTTCTTTCATTGTTCTTTATTAATACAAGAGGGCTCGAGTACTCTTTTCTCCTCATCTAGGCTTAGGAGGAGTTTTTAACGAGGCTCGTTGCTTGTTTAAATCACTCGCCTCTTTTCCTTTGTCTTGCTTAGCCATCACCCTTACTTTTCCAAAGCTTCCGCACAACACATCTTAAGCGCATCAGCTTAGCTTTTCGAAGGCTTACTTAGTCCCCGACCTAAGATCGACGACTAAGGCCGCACGGGTTAACGGTCCTAGCCGTGCGTTGGTTGATAAAGGTACTTGAGAATTAACACCACTACCCTCAGATCGAATCCTAATTGGTTGTAAGTGACTTTTTAAAGTCCAACAAAATCCTGATGGAAGTGTTGCTCGCTATAAAACCAGGCTTGTTGCCAAAGGCTTTTCCCAACAAGATGGCTTTGATTATTCAGAGACTTTCGGCCCTGTGGTTAAACCAGTAACAGTCAGAATAATGCTTAGTTTCGCACTTAGTCATGGTTGGGTGTTGAGGCAAATCGACATTGACAACACCTTCTTAAATGGAGATCTCTCAGAAGAAGTTTATATGCAGCAGCCACCAAGTTTTGAGCAAGCTGATACATCAAGAAATTCATTAGTTTGCAGGTTAAAAAATCGTTATATGGTCTCAAGCAGGCACTTAGGGCATGGTTTGAGAAGTTTCACAATTTTTTAGTTCATGGCTTGAGGTTTACTACTTCTCTTGCTAATTCATCTTTGTAATTCTGAGAATGTCAAGGGAGAAAAGTTTATATCATGGTTTACGTAGATGACATTGGTGTAACCGATAACAACTCAGACGATGTTGATCAGGTTATCAAGGACATTAATCGTACCTTCTCTCTAAAATACTTCGGAAATCTAACTTTTTTTTCTTGGGATGAATGTTGAGATTGTTGGAACATGGATTATTCTTAACAAGAAGGGACACATCTTGGACTTACTTGACAAAACCCAAATGGTTGATGCAACTCCTTCCCCAACTCCCATGGTCACTACACCTCATCTCTCACTCACTGATGGTGACTCATTTCCTGATTGCACACTGTATAGACAAATAGTAGGTACTCTTCAACACATATGCACTACTAGACCAGACATTCAGTTTTTTGTCAACAAAGTAAGCCAGTTCATACAAAACCCCCTGATAAGCACTAGAAAGTTGTCAAGAGGATTCTAAGGTATCTCAAGGGGACTTTGGATCACAGGTTGTTTTTTTAGTAATACTACTTCTCCAACAGCACTTGTTACATATGCTGAGTCAGATTGGAGAACCTGTGATGATGATAATCGCTCTAATGGTGGACATTGTATCTTCTTGGGAGGAAATCTAGTTGTATGGAGCTCGAAAAAAATAAGGAGTTGTGTCAAGGTCTTCAACAGAAGCTGAGTTTCGTAGTTTTGTTGATGCAATGTGTGAAGCCATTTGGGTGAGGTCTTTACTCCCTTTGCTAAACATTCAACTCACAACAACACCTACACTCTGGTGTGATAATACAAGTGTCATTGCACACTCGTCCAACCCGGTTCATCATGCTAAGCTTAAGTATGTAGAACTTGACTTAAGTTTTGTCAGGGAAAAAAGTGATGGAATGATCCTTTTAGGTTAATTATGTCCCTGCTACAAATCAAGTGCCTGACATGTTAACTAAGCCTCTGTCTTCAGTGTTTTTTGTCCATCTTCGACAACGTCATAAAGTGTTATGTGCTGATGAACTGCGATTACTATCTGCCAATTTTTCAAATACAATCTTAGAAGGATGAATGTTCGTATGTGTTCTTTCAAACATTGGTATCCTAAAGGTAGAAACTGAAGTTCGTTGATCAATGGAGTTATCTTGTTCTAAAAGAAGAAGAAGAAAAAAAAGGAAGCACGCTAGTATATATGATTGTATCTCAATTAAAGTCTGTTGAGTCTGTTACTAAGCTTTGTATCAGTTAAGAAATTTGTTAGTATTCTGTTAGGAGTCTTGATCCATTCTTGGGTTCATAAACTGTATATAAGCAGATGCTCTCTTAGCTTGTAATTCATTTTTCGTTAACTAGAGAATAATATTCATTTCTTTCCCTTGTCTGTAAACTTCATTTCCCACATACATTTTATATACTATTAGTGAACTCGGTGTGCTTTTAATTCGACTTCACTGTTCATTTTAATTTTTTAATTAAAAAAATGATGAAGATAAGCTGTGTGAAAGCATTTTACAGAGAAAATATTGTTTAAAGTCGGATTGTAAGTGATCCGACTTCAATTTTTTTAATAAAAACACTATTTAAAGTTAGAATGTAATCAATCGGACTTTAATATTACTATAGCAAATACTGTAGATCTGAAAATAAAATGAGAAGTGTCATACATAAAGGATTTTTTTCCAGTTGTAATATTGCAGCAATTCAACGACCTTAGAAGGTAAACTAATTAATTTTTTTTACAGCAAAATTCTTAGCGATTGTGCAATGGGCAATTAATGATTTTTATGGGAAATTCTTTGCGCTTGTGTAGTATTTACTTAAGAAGGATAAATTTTTAAGGAAAATACTTCGATATACTAACCTTTTAATTTTAGGGTTTAGAATTTTAAATTATAATTTAAGGTTTAGAAAATTAGTGTGTTAGTGTTATAAACTCAAATAGTCAATATTATAAACTCAAGTACTTAAATTTGGATATATTGAAAAGCAAGAAAATTACATAAGAAAAGAGGAGAATAGAAAAGAACTAGAAAGAAGATAATAAAATATTTCTAATAACTCTGTTTATATCCTTTCCTTCTATTTCTACTGCCTATATATAAACACCTAGAAAAATCAACTAAACAAATCAACAACGCCTTGAAACGCCTTCTCACGTGTACTCTTTCTCACCCATGCTACTGACTTACATTCCAGCTGTTTCGTCGACGGATCTAGACTTCTTGTAATTCCCTTGTCCCGGCTTAGTCAACAGACTGAATCGAACGAGTTACACGAAGAAAATCGAAGCGAAACCCTTTAAGGCCTCACTCCGATTAGCAACCCTATTTTCTCCTTTTATTAATCTTGTCTAAATGTCATGTTTAAACCTATGTGTGAAGGCAAACATCGGAAAAATGAACACATATACAAATCGAGCAGAGGCATAAAGGTAACTTAGCCTTACCAAGTAGTTATTAGTCAAGTTCTACGCACACGAGGCAAAACCATCACAAGGGATACATATAAACTCATTTATGAAGCATACAAGCATTAGGGACTAAACCGTAACATTTAAAAACCTTCAAAGATGCCCTTTAACCGTTTCAACTACTTGCGTTTCGAAACATGACTACCCGTTCCGAAACGCGAGCTTCATTCGAAAAGCAACATTAGACCGTTCCGGAACGGTCCCTCATAGTTCTGGAACAGGAGCCTTCAGTGACAAATCGTACCGAAACGACTCCTCATGGTTCCGAAACAGGAGCCTCTAGTGGCAAATCGTACCAAAATAGCACCACCCCCGTTCCGATACGGGTGCCCCTGGAGCTTGGTCGTTCCGAAACCATATCAAACGTTTCGAAACGCTTGGACATAGTTTGGCCCGAAAATGCATTTCAGCATCTCCAAACGCTCCCAAACTTACCCCGAAACATCACAAATAGACCTGGCAAATTTGACTCGAGACCCGAATCGAATTACCTGAACCGAAACCCAATTTTGACTCGAACATGATGATCCGAAGTTGACCCGAAACTCGAAATAAACCGAACCGAACCGAAATTTTTTGTTGAACCGAAATGGACCCGAACTGATTTGACCTGAACCGAATGCTACCCGAATCGAAAACTGAACCGAATATCGACCCGATTTAACCCGAATATCTATTTTTAACAATATAATAAATAATAAAATGAAGTATGTTTTATTATCTTTTTATACTATACCATGGAAGAGACCGTTCTTTTTGTCAAAGTTGTGGTATAATAACATTTTATGTTATTTTACGTTTCAATATTAATTAAATAAACTAATTTTTAAATATCACTACGGGAAGGGGATTTCTATATCCGAAGTCTAAACTGTGGGGATACTTGTGACTAAATTAAATTAAACTAAAACTTAATGTTGACTAAAATGTAACATTTTAAATGCAACATGACCTAAAAAGTAATTAATTTATAGCTTAAAAATTTGGAGGCTTATTTCTCTCCAAAATTTTGTCTTTTCTCTCTCTATTTTTTCCAATTGTCTTTTTCTTTTTTTTCAATCTAGCTTAAAAAATTGGTGGTTTATTTCCCTCCAAAATTTTGTCTTTTCCCTTTCTATTTTTACCAATTGTCCTTCTCCTTCTCCTTTTCTTTTTCTTAATTTAATTGAGTTTCAATTTAGATTAATTTAATTGAAATTTCACATTTAGTTTTAGAATTATTTTAATTATGTTCGTGATTTATGCTTTTAGATTTTAGTTAGCTCAATTAGATCCTAAGTTTAATAAATTAATTCATTTCAGACATTATTATTATTATTATTATTACATATAATAAACTTTGATTTAATATAATTATACAAAAAAAATTGATATGGATACATGAAGCTTTGATTTAAATATTTAATCAAATTCAAATGCATAGATGTTAATTTATTAAACTTAGGATCTCATACACCAATTCATACACCAATAACTCTAAACTAAACCATAAATACTAAACCTCAAACCTTTAACCCAACTCAAATCGAATTGACCCGAAAATTTAAATGTTAACTCGACCCGAAATTGACCCGACTCGAAAGTGACCCGAACGACCCGATTTTGACCCGAACCGAAAGCGACCGATCCGATATTGACCCCACCCGAAAACAACTGATCCGATTTTGACCCGATCCAATACCCGAACCGAATCCGACTCATCACAGACCCGAATTAGACCCGAACCGAACCGACCCGAGCCGAATCTAAACCGATTATAGATAGACCCGGAATGACCCGAACCGAAACGACCCGAACCGAATGACCCGATTGCCACCTTTAATCACAAACCACATGGCAACTTATTATACAAACAATCTAGAGACAAAACACCCTAAGGACAAGCTCTAAACATACATGCACACAAAATGGGTCTCAAACCGAAAAGCTCATAAGAACACTTTAGCTCAAGAACACCAACAAGTCAAAACACATAGCAATCAACCCAAAGTCATAACAATCCTCAACATAACATGATATCAACATTTAAAACACGTTAGCAACTTTATCAAAAGCCAAACATAGGAGTTTGAACACCAACTCCCTAACATGGTCTAGCATTCTCATTGCATAAGTATTATTACAACTATAAAAACCATACTTTAAGCTAGCAAAAACACTAAGAACTACTCCCTTACCCACTTGCCTCCCGGAGCCTCTAACGATCTGCGTTGTTGGAAAAAAGAGCGTAAGTTTAAAATCTTAGTGAGCTGAGCTCTAAAACACAACAACAATGCAGTTTAAAACATATATCTTAGTTGTAAAAGCAAACCATTTAAGAAATAGATGCAATAAACGCAAGCATAAACGAAACATGGTATGCACATGTGCAACCATCCTGGTGGGATCACACATCACCGTACACAACAACAAGTATATTTCTGGTGGGACTACACATCATCGTACTCATCTACTAATCACTACCGGTGGGACTACTGTTGAGTGGATCAACGGATTGATCAAATCCAAGATGGGGTGAATTGGGTTTTTAAAACTTGTTGGAGCAAAATGATAGCTTAAAAATGAAGAACAAGAAATTTTAGAGTGGTTCAAGTTCCAAATGAACTCTACATCTAATACCTTAGCTACCATTAAGGATTTCCAACAATCCACTAATTGTTCTTCCCTTTTTCAAGGCTTAGAAGGTAACCTTTACAATACCGGTCAAATTTTCTACCCAAAATTTGACCAAACCCTCACAAGAGTACAAAGAAGAATTAAAGGCAAGAAAGATATCTCTCAACACAAGATTGCCCCTTTAAGTACAAACACTCAACCCAAATTTGATAACAAGATCAGAATTGAACACTACACAATTTGGGGTTTTACAAGAGATTGGAAAATAAGCACTTTAAGCTTGGATTTTTGCTTGGATGTTTATCTTTGATGCAATAATTGTTGTTGGTCTTCTATTAGCTTTAATTTATACCTTCTCTATTAATTCTAGCCGTTTGGGTGGTTAGGGTATTGATTATAGCTGTTGGGACTCTCACTTTCCACCATAAATGCACTTCTGCAGCTTATCGTATCGGTACGCGTGGACCTGTATCGATACCTGTCTCAAAATAGAAAAAGTCGTTGCACAATAACAAGAGGGCGTATCGGTATGCGTGTAAGCGTATCGGTATGGGACAAGGATTGTTCCGATACGGGTAAGACCGTATCGATACCATTTTTCAACTGAGCTCACTGAAAGTTTCCGTATCGATACAGATAGGAGCGTATCGGCACGGGACAACCACCACTTTAAATCTCAGTTACCTAACAACTGACACCAACAATCGAAAACATTAAAAGCTTTTCGAATTTAAAATTCCATTAAATCCGTAACGATACGGGTGGAACCGTATCGGTACGCCATTCAAACTCCTTTAGTTTTATGGAGGGGGCGTATCGATACAGATTCAATCTGTTTCGATACGTTGTTTCGATACGGCGAGGGGCGTATCGAAACACGTCTTTCCAATAGCCAACTTTGTAAAATAGGTATCAATACAGCTGGAAGCATATCGATACGCTTGGACGTTTTTCAATTCTTTGGCCTTGGAATACTTAGAAAATATTTGGAGTTTGAGTTTTTCAAATCAGATTAAAGCCTTGGTGTTTTATAAAACATTTGAGGGACTTAGAAATCTATTTCTAGTTTTCAATTTAATCCTTAACATACTTTGTTATATCAAAATCAAACATAGGTTTTACAATCTCCCCCTTTTTGATATAACAAAACCAAAACTTGAAATTTTTTACACTTTGAAAAACTTTGCAAAATAACCCCCTTAATATTAGCTAGGTAAACTTTAAGTTAAAAATCAAAATATTTTAAGTGTGAGCTTGTTCCCTCTCCCCTTTTTTGTTAGATTAAAAAATAGAGACATTGATAAACATAGGCAAAAGGCATAAATATTAACCAAGCAAAATAATATAGATAATCATTAAGTACAAAATAAAGATAACATCAACATAAAATCCAAATAACAGAAAATCAAAACATAGGTTTGAAAATGTAAACTTAATCCTAAAAACATAAACGAAAGTGCATAAATATGCTAAATGTCATAAATGATATGCAAAGATGAACTATTATGCATCTCCATCTCCATCGCCATCTTCATCATCTTTCTCATTTGCATCATCATTCCTCCTAGTTTGACGCCACTCGTCATGAAAAGCGGTAAGAGAGATGTTCATCGAGTTATGACCTTCTTCAAGAGAAGTGAGGCGCGTCTCCACATTCTTCATTCGATCTTCAAGGCTTGTAAACCGTGTGTCAATAGCGGTAAACCCTGAATTCATCACTTGATCCATAGAGGCAATTCCCGTGCGCAAACCCGTGAATTGCTCGTTTAGAAAAGTCATGAGAGCATCCATGGAAGGTGGAGGAGGAGCTTGAGCGGCTTGAGGATTAGCAATTTCTTCTGAAACGACATCACTAGGGAGCTCGGATAGACGAAGCATACTACCATTAAAGTAATGAAACTTTCCCTTTGCAAGAGATCTTTCATCGATAGGATCGGTGAGGGGAGATGGGTAGTCATGTGAACAATCTATCTCCTTTTGTATGAAGAAATAACTCAAAGTCGTACCATAAGTGAATGAGGTGACAAGAGTAATGTGGCGATGTTGCACGAGATAGACAATCTCCGCAAACATAATTCGAGCAAGATTTGGTCGTTTTCTTTGACGGAAGCATCGAATCCAAAAATCATCAACTTGGCAGATAGTGGAATACTTTCCTCCCGAGGGCCTAAACCACCAAGAAACCATCAAATGTAGGATCCGATCTTGAGCATTAAGAGCGGTGACGGAACCTCCCAAGACATGGCCAAGAGCATTCTCATCATCAAGACCTTCATCCTCTAACTTAAACACATCACAAATGGATTGAACATCGATGATGATCTTTTTACCCATTAGATATGAATTAACAGCCGTAACAACACGCGATTTATTGGCGACACACTTGGCATTAGCATAGAAAATCAAGACTAAAGTGCGATAGAAAAAACTGGGAATTTGTAGAAAAACCATAAATTTCCATTCTTGGAGCAATGGTAAGTAAATAAATTGGAAGCGCTCCGAGGTAAGAAAAGGAACGAAAATTATCCTTTCTGGACGGATTTTGTAGTTTTGAAATTGACAGAAATATGTGAGTTCTCCGGAAGTCTTGAGGCACTGTTGATAGATAAGAGTGAGGTTCGGGCGAGTACCATCTCCGGCATTGGAACCTTCACCGACTTCACTAATACATGCTCTCTTTTTAGGTGCCATTGACTAGAGAAAAGATCAAAAAATAGTGTATGCATTAACTTTCTCATTCAACCCATTGAAAAATCAATAATCAAGGTTTTTGTAAAAAAAAAATAGAAACAAAAAAATAAATGTTTGAAAAGAAGTTTGCTTTTGAGAAAAACAAAACAAAACAAAACAAAACAAAAATTTAGAACAAAAATCAAATAAAATAAAATAAAAAGAGAAATTTTTTACCTTGATATTGATAGAGAAGAATGGGAGAGGAACTTTGCACCAATTTGATGAAAAGATTGAAGAGCTTTGCTTGATTTTGAAAACCCTCAAGAGATTTTGAGTTGTGGTATGAAAATATGAGGGATTGAGAGGCTATTTATAGAGTGAAAAACGGTTAGGGTTTTGAAAATTCAATTTTGGTAACAGTAGAACTCTTTAAATGTCATTAAAAAGCTGTATGCGCATTCGCGTATCGATACACCTGAGGGTGTATCGATACGGGGGTAAAATTGTAATTCCCTTTGAAACGCCCGTTGAAGGTCCGCATCAAAATGGATGCAATCTGTATCGAAACGCTTGTAGCTTGTATCGAAACGGGTTTAACCGTATCGATACCCGTTTTAGGCAAAATGTAGTCTGGAAAGCTAACACAATACTCATATCGATACGCTTAAGGCCGTATCGATACCCTATGCCTAGAAATACATTTTAGGCTTTAAGAACAACCAAAGGCTCGATTTTAGCACCTTCTAAATGAATGCAAATGATGAATGAGCAGTTCTAAGCATATTCTAATAGAAGCATACTCCCTCTAGCTATAAGCATGGATATTTTCAAGAGTAACAACACATAGACATGCAATTTCACAAATTCAAGCAATTTTAACCTCAAAAAGAGTCCTAAAGGGTCAAGGAAGGCTAGTTAAACCTAACTCTCTCCTAAGGGACCAAAAACGCTACTTATCCAAAGGCTTTGTAAAAATGTCCGCTAGTTGGTTTAATGTGTCAACGTACTCTATAACAACATCTTCCTTAAGGACATGATCTCTAATGAAATGATGCCTTATCTCTATATGTTTGGTTCTAGAGTGTTGGATGGGATTTTTACTTAAGCATATGGCACTAGTGTTGTCACACTTAAGGGGTATGGTTTCAACTTTAATACCATAATCTAAGAGTTGTTGCTTCATCCAAAGAACTTGAGCACAACAACTCCCTAAGGATATGTACTCGGCTTCGGTGGTAGATAGAGCTACACTATTTTGTTTCTTAGAGAACCAAGATATGAGCATACTACCTAAGAATTGACATGTTCCCGAAGTACTCCTCCTATCAATTTTACACCCCCCCCATAATCCGCATCCGAATAAGCATGAAGGTTGAAGGTTGAGTCTTTAGGGTACCAAAGACCTAAACAAGGAGTATCTCTAAGGTACCTAAAGATTTTCTTAACGGCTATAATGTGAGACTCTCTAGGACTAGCTTGAAACCTAGCACACAAGCAAACACTAAACAAAATATCTGGTCTACTTGCGGTAAGGTAAAGCAAAGATCCAATCATAGAACGGTAAAACTTAGAGTCAACACACTTACCTCCTTCATCTTTGTCAAGCTTTGTAGATGAGCTCATAGGTGTGGCTTGAGGCTTTGCATTCTCCAAGCCAAATTTCTTGAGCATATCCTTGATGTACTTTGCTTGATTGATGAAGCTGTCATCCTTCCTTTGCTTGATTTTGAGTCCCCAAAAGAATGAGAGTTCTTCCATCATGCTCATCTCGAATTCACCTTGCATTAACTTAGTAAAATCTTTGCAATGACACTCATTAGTAGATCCAAAAATGATATCATCAACATATATTTGTACTACAAAGATGTCATTTTTATACCTTTTTATGAAGAGTGTAGTGCCCACCTTACCTTTTTCAATTAAAAAGTTTGAAAGTCTTTTATAGCAAGCTCTAGAAGCTTGTTTTAAACCATAAAGTGCTTTAGTTAGTTTGAAAACATGATTTGGAAATTTAGAATCTTCAAACCCTGGTGGTTGTTCCACATACACTTCCTTATTTATAAAACCATTTAAAAATGCGCTTTTAACATCTATTTGAAAAGGCTTGAAATCATGATAACATGTATATGCAAGCAACATCCTAATAGCCTCAATTCTAGCTATGGGTGCATAGGTTTTATCAAAATCTATTCCCTCTTCTTGAGTGTAACCTTGAGCAACTAATCTAGCTTTATTTCTTACAATGTTACCATTCTCATCTAGTTTGTTCCTAAATACCCATTTAGTTCCTATAGTAGATTGATTACTAGGCCTTTCAACTAATGTTCAAACATTACTTCTCTCAAATTGATTTAACTCTTCTTGCATAGCCATAATCCAAAAGTCATCTTTTAATGCTTCTTTAATGTTCTTAGGCTCCATGCATGAGATAAAAGCAACATGATTCATGAGTTTAAGAGAATATCTAGTAGTTACCCCCTTGGATGGATCACCCAAGATTTCACCACCTTTGACATAGTTGTACTCCTTTGAGTAGCTCACTTCCTTTTCCTTAAGAGCCAAGTCCTTCAAGGCTTCAAGAGGTGGATCTTGTGTATCCTCTTCTTTTGTTGGAATCTCATCCTCCTTTGAAGTTTGTTCTCCATCAAAGGCATCAAGGATTCCTACATCATCATCATCACAAGAATCGTTCCTCGGAAGGAGGTTATCATCGAATACAACATGAATAGACTCTTCTACTACTAAAGTTCTCTTATTAAATACATGATAGGCTTTAGAGTTTAAGGAATAACCTAAGAAAATAGCTTCATCACTTTTAGCATCAAATTTACCTAAGTTATCTTTTCCATTGTTTAAAACAAAACACTTGCAACCAAATGGATGAAAATAGCTAATGTTAGGATTTTTAGATTTTAAAATCTCATATGGTGTTTTCTTTAAAAATGGTCTAATCATTACTCGGCTTACAATGTAGCAAGTGGTGTTTGTGGCTTCCGCCCAAAAATATTTAGGTAAATTGTTTTCACAAAGCATGGTTCTAGCCATTTCTTGTAAAGTTCTATTTTTCCTCTCAACTACCCCATTTTGTTGAGGAGTTCGAGGAGCCGAAAAATTGTGGCTAATACCATTTTCATTTAAAAACTCTTCAAAACCAATATTTTGAAATTCGGTTCCATGATCACTTCTAATATGAGAAATTTTAAGTTTAAGATCATTTTGAGTTAATTTTGAAAATGTGATGAATTTATCTAAAGCCTCATCTTTAGTACTTAAGAATAGAACCCAAGTAAATCTAGAATAATCATCAACAAGTACAAATGCATACGATTTACCACCCAAGCTCATAGTTCTAATAGGCCCAAATAAGTCCATGTGAATAAGTTGTAAACACCTACTTGTAGAAACATCATTAATGGATTTAAAGGATGATTTATGTTGTTTACCCTTAGAGCATGCATCACAAATTTTGTCATTTGAGAACTTAATTTAGGGTAAACCTCTAACTAGATCTAGTGAAACTAATTTTTCTAAAACACTAATGCTAGCATGTTTTAGTTTCCTATGTCATATCCATGCATCATTTTCATTTTGAGCAACAAAGCATGCATGAGATGTATGAATGTCATCTAGATACACCATGTAAATATTACCTATGCGATGACCAATGAGCATTATATTATTTGATTTAATGTCAACAATTTTGCACCAATTTTTATCAAATAAGACATTAAACCCTTTGTCACATAATTGACTAATGCTCAATAAATTATGTTTTAGACCATCGACATATAAATTATTTTCAATGAGAATAGTAGAGTGATTACCTATGGATCCAATACCTTTAATGTGGCCTTTGGAGTTGTCACCAAATGTCACTACTCCTCCACTTTTTGGCTTTAAGTCCATGAATCGACTCTTGTCTACGGTCATGTGCCTCGAGCATCCACTATCAAAGTACCATGAGTTTTGACTTTGTGTTTTGGCCTTGTAGCAATGCCCCCTACAAACAAAGATATTAAGCTTTGGTTTTTGGTACCCAAATTATTTTGGGTCCACGAGTGTTAGCTCCCAAAAGCTTAGTTCCCTTAGGAATCCAAAGTGACATAGCATCAATATTATTAGACTTGATGAGTTCCTTAGGAACCTATACACTTCTAATTTTCTTAGTTCTATTATGTCTATGGAAGCCACTTTGTTTGTAGTTATATGTCATTCTCCTAGGTTGGATTGTTTTAGATGATTCACCTTTTTCATGTTTCACATTACCAACATTTTTGAAAGACTCATTGAGCTTGTTAAGCTCATCTAACACCTTTTGGTGTTCACTATTGCATTGAGAAATAAGATTATTTAGGTGTACATTTTCATCTTGAAAGAATTTAAGTTCATCTTGTAAACCTAAGATATTTTTCTCAAATTTTAAGTTAGCTTGAGAAAGTGAGTCGCTTTTAGCATTTAATTCGGAAATAATCTTTTTATTTCTTATGACCGACTCTTTATATTTCTCAACTAACTCATCATCTACCTCTTGTAACTTATCATAAGCATCATGCAATTCATCAAATGTAAAATCAAAAGATGATGAGTTAGAGGTTACCATGGAGGAATCGTTCTCAAGAGCCATGAGGCAAAGGTTGGCCACTTCGTGTTCCTCATCCTCGGATGACTCCTCGTCACTCCAAGTAGCAAGCTTGGCTTTGAGCTTCTTCTTCTTCTCAAAGCCCTTCTTCTTGAGTTGAGGGCACTCTGAACGAATGTGACCAGGTTTTTTTGCACTCGAAGCAAATGATTTGATCCCTCTCTTCTTCTTTGTTTTTGGTTTTGAAGTCCATTTTTCTTTGAATCTTCCTTTCTCGATTGGACCTCATAAACAGTGAGAACCTTTTGGCTATCATAGTCAATTCTTCTAGGTCATCCTCCTCACTAGAAGTGCTCTCCTCATGTAGTGAAGCTTTGAGAGCCACTCTTATCTTTTTCTTCTTTTCTACCTCTAGCTTCTCCACTCTTCTCTCTTCCTTTTTCTTTTCATCTTCCCTTCCTTGCTTCATTATCTCATGAGTTAGGAGAGAACCCACTAGCTCATCAAGCTTGAGTGTCTTCAAATTTTTGGCCTCAATGATGGCGGTTCTCTTCCTATCCCAAGATTCAGGAAGTGAGTAGAGTAAATTCCGGACTAGTTTGTCTTCCGGGATTATCTCTCCAAAACCCTTAAGCCCGTTGACGATTGTTGAGAAACGATCGAACATCTTTGACACGGTTTCTTCGGGCTCCATTTTGAAATTCTCATAGCTAAGATTGAGAATTCAAATCTTCGTCTCCTTCACATCACTTGTTCCTTCATAAGTGGTCTCTAGTGTATCTCATACTTCCTTGGCACTTTCAATGGAGGAAACTTTGGAGTAGATGTCGGACCGAAAGAGCAAAACAACATGTGAAGAGCTTTATCATTGATTTGAATCTTCTTTCTCTCTTCTTCACTCATCACAATTTTCTTCTTTAGCACCAATCTTCCTTCGTCGTCTCTCTTCATTGGAATATGGGAACCATCTTCAATGGCATCTCAAACTAGATAATCGTTGGATTTGATGAAGAGACGCATCCGGTTCTTCCAAAATGGGTAGTTATCATCGTTGAAGAAAGGCGATTTGGTGGTTGATTGAGACTCGTACATGCTTGACCCAAAGGTAGATGTCATGACTTGATTTTTGGATGATTACACTCTTCCTAGGAACTCCTCTTGTGGTTGTCAATCCTTCAAAGAGGTAGGCTCTGATACCAATTATTAAGTGGATCAATGGATTGATCAAAGCTAAGAGGGGGTGAATTGGGTTTTTAAAACTTGTTGAAGCAAAAGGATAACTTAAAAAGAACAAGGAATTTTAGAGTGGTTCAAGTTCCAAATGAACTCTACATCCACTACCTTAGCTACCACTAAGGATTTCCAACAATCCACTAATTGTTTTCCCCTTTTCAAGGCTTAGGAGGTAACCTTTACAATACCGGTCAAATTTTCTACCCAAAATTTAACCAAACCCTCACAAGAGTATAAAGAAGAATTAAAGGCAAGAAAGATATCTCTCAATACAAGATTGCCCCTTTAAGTACAAACACTCAACCCAAATTTAATAACAAGATCATAATTGAACATTACACAATTTGGGGTTTTACAAGAGATTGGAAAATAAGCACTTTGAGCTTGGATTTTTGCTTGGATGTTTATCTTTGATGCAATAGTTGTTGATGGTCTTCAATTAGCTTCAATTTATACCTTCTCTATTAATTCTAATCGTTTGGTGGTTAGGGTATTGATTATAGCCGTTGGGACCCTCTCTTTCCACCATAAATGCACTTCTGCAGCTTACCGTATCGCTATGCGTGGACCTGTATCGATACCTGTCTCAAAATAGAAAGAGTCGTTGTACAATAACATGAGGGCGTATCGATACACGTGTAAGCGTATCGGTACGAGACAGAGACCGTTTCGATACGGGTAAGACCGCATCGATACTATTTTTTCAACTGAGCTCACTAGAAGTTTCCGTATCGATACGGCTAGGAGCGTATCGGTACGGGACAACCATCACTTTAAATTTCAGTTACCTAACAATTGACACCAACAGTCGAAAACATTAAAAGCTTTTCGAATTTAAAATTTCATTAAATCTGTATCGATACGGGTGGAACCGTATCGGTATGCCATTCAAACTTCTTCAGTTTTACAGAGGGGGCGTATCGATACAGATTCAATCTGTTTCGATATGCTGTTTCGATACGGTGATGGGCGTATCGAAACGCATCTTTCCAGTAGCCAACTTTGTAAAAAAGGTATCAATACGGCTAGAAGCGTATCGATACGCCTGGACGTTTTTCAATTCTTTGGCCTTGAAATACTTATAAAATATTTGGAGTTTGAGTTTTTCAAATCAGATTAAAGCCTTGGTGTTTTATAAAACATTTGAGGGACTTAGAAATCTATTTCAAGTTTTCAATTTAATCCTTAACATACTTTGTTATATCAAAATCAAACATAGGTTTTACAACTACACATCACCGTACACAACGACTAACCATCACGTGAGGCTTGACATCAACTACGACAACACAACAACATTAAAACAGGAAGTAAAAACAATCCGTATTTCGCACAACAGCACGAATAACCGCATACACCAATAATCAACAAAACAAGGCAAATTAGACAAACTTACACTTGGGTTTAGGTTAGCCCTTAAGACTCCACCCAAACCCCCAAGAAAACTTCTTCAACCATTTTAAAGCTTCAAAACATTACCACTCATCAGCTCAGAAACCCAAACAAGTTAACGATCTTCTTTCAAGCTTCCGCAACTTCACGGATTCTCGTCCGGAACTCCCAAATTGATTTCCCCGATTTCTAAACAACCAAAAACAAAACATTACTCCTATACTCTTCTATAAATTCACTGTCAAACATCAGTGCACAAATCTATAACATTCTCTCAACGATTCAAATCCGAAATCCACCAATATACCAACAAATTCGTTCTTAAGCATAGCCCAACAATAACCCATCAATTTAAACATCCAAAACACTCCTAAATATACCTAAAAGCATCAATTCGAAGCTGGTAAACCATCAGGTCTCATTTCCCCACATATTCAAACCGAAAACTTAAGAAATTTCACTCCAAACACTACTCCCAAGTATAGTTTCGGGTTTGATTGATTAAAACCTCATTTCAACACTTTATCAACACAAAAATGTGATTTACTACTAACCCAAAACATTATTTTCACCAAAAAGCTTAAACCTTTCAAAACTCCTCTTTTTACCCAAATGTTAAAACTTGAGAAAATCTTCAAAACTTGAAAGAATAATGCTAAAAACAAGACTAGAATGAAGATGAGAGTAAAACCAAGTGCTTACCTCTTTGAAATCTTCAAAAATGATGAAGCTTGGTGGAAAAGTAGGTTTGACTATGGTGTTGAAGGGTCTAACGTGAAAATGAAGTTTTGGGGAAGAAGATGGGATGATGACCCTTTTTGAAATAGGTTATTTTATTAAATTCAAAAATCATCTCAAAACTCACTTTTTCCCATTTACCAAAATACCCCTTTTCAAAATTTCCATTTTTTTCTTAAAGCCTTTAAAATAGGTAATTAAAATTGTTTTCCCCAAATTTGATTAACTCGAACCGACCTATCTAACCCGGATATCTCTCAGGCCCCAAACCTGGGCGTTACACTTCTTGTTAAAGGGTTAAAAAAGTCAAAGTTAAACGAACTATGTAGGATTAAGTGGATTCAAATCCATTTAATTCTCATTCCCCCTCTACTCTCAAACTTTTCTATTTTTACAAAGATTTTCTAGAATTAAGTGGGGTCAATTAATGCCACTAAGCTCCACTTAAATCCGCCCTTGAGCTGTCCTGCCTTGTAGGCTATTCTTCCAGAAGTTGTGGTTCATAACAATTAGAATTTAAAGTTTATGGTTAGAATTTAGAGTTTAGGGTTAGGAATTTAAGTTTTAAATTTTATAGCTTAAATATGAAGGGCTGTGTAATTTTTTTACACAACTTGTGTATTAAAATATAACCTAATTTTTAATTATAAATAATATGATGCATTAATTTTAATTTTTTGTAACTATATATAAATTTTGGGTTTTTAAGTTTGAAATTCTAATTTTAATTCAATTGATGTGATATTTTTTAATTTACTGAAAGATAGATACTAAATTATCATACTTATTTCTAAATTAACTTTTAGTTATTAATTATTTAAAATAGTATAAACTATATATATAGTTTGGAGACAAAATATTAGATGATCATTAATATAATAATTTTATTACAAAGTCTATAATTACTATAATTTAAGCTTTCTATTTTTGTTTTAATTTCGGTTTAAGTGTCCAAATTGTACTTGTTGTTCACTTTTGGTGTCTAAAATATTTTTAACTTTAGGTGGTTAACGTTTCATTTTAGGTGTATGACAGTTAACTGCCTTTAAAAAATTCATTAACCAATCAAAACATGACATGTGACATGTTTATTTTATTTTATTTTAAAAAAAAATTAAAATATTTTTTACCCAAAATTTTTAATTTTTTAGAAAATCCTGAAATTTTCCAAAATTCACAAAACAATCTCTAAATCTCTAAAAATTCCAAACACAAACCCTTCTGTCACCACTGATCGTCACCCCTGAGCCTACCCATTTGGTAGCCGAACCTAGCCGATCATTTCTCCAAGCATTACGTCACTGAAAACGGCAAACGTCATATTGAAAAAAAATGACTTGCTAGGTCCGGCGACCGAAGGGATGGACTCAGGGGGTGATGATCGACGAAAGCGCCAACAATTTGGGGGTTTGAAAAATTAAAAAATTTGATTTTTTCAAAAAAAATTAAAATTATTACCACATGTCAAGCATTGATTGATTAACTGATTTTTTTAAACAACCTTTAACGACCATGGACCTAAAATGAATAAAAATAAAACATTAAGCACATTTTTCAAATAAAAAATAATTTAGGCACCAAAAATAATTCGGGCATTTATTTTGCTATTAAACCTTTTAATTTTACAACTTGAAACGTACGCTAAAGCGATGAAAGAGACCAACTTAAATGATAAGACATTTTGCTCTCCCAACGAAAGAATTTAAGTTCAAATTTTAAAGATAAATTATTAAAAAAGATAACCCCAAATCTTAAATGTTGATCATAAAATAAACATGTATTATAAAAACCCGACGGAGGAGCTGAACAATGGTGATTAACTCTGGCGGCGACTTGGGGGTTATCCTGATTTTGGTCTTTGTATTATATAAAAGTTTAGGTAAATATAATAACTTGGCCTATTGTTTTTGGTAAATTACACTCATAGTCAATCAACTATAATATATTATTGTTTTGGTCATTCAAATATAAAAAAGTCAATATCATCTTGTATATTATAAAATATTGACATGAAAATTTTCTATAAATTAAAACTTTCTAGCTATAATTTTATTTACACTCTGATCCAGTTGACAGTCTATAATATTCGATCTAATTTAATCAACCAATAGATGAAATACATAACGTTAAATCAAAATAAATGAATAAATAAATATAGTAAAAACCAAATGACTTAATAAATAAATATAAATGAACTCTTATTAACCAATTACAAATATGTTCAAATTTAGACAAAATTGATAAATTAAATTAGTACCCATTGGTTCACGGACACCATTAACAATGTCCTTAAAATATTTTTAAAATTTAACTAAATATTAGAAGTTCATAGTACTAGCTAATTAATTAGTCACATTTTTAAGCATTTAATCACTCACATTTAATTAACATTTTATTCCAAAAAATAAAAGCTGTTTACCTATAGGCTATACTTTATGAAAGAATTATAAGTTCTTCAAGCTCTAGTTTGTTTGAAGTCCAAGTTCATTGTTTAAATTCAAGCTCAATAAAAGAATAAAAACATATATGAAATACGAAAAAAATAGAAAACACACACCTGATTTCGTTTGAGTAAAGCATTAGAACATTCCAATTCGGCAAGCTTGATAACTCGAACTTGACATGATAATTACTAAGCCGAATTCGAGTTTTTCACAGGGTGGAGGTGAAAAAATATAGCTTGGAAACCCAAATGTTTTGTTCAGATCCCTGTGCATGGTACTCATTTAGGGTATTCATATTTTCTATTTTCATACTCTGTTAACTACACAACAGGTTCAAAACAATCATTTACAAAGATTTAAGGAAAACCAAAACAAAATCTTCTGATACCAAGCCAGCCTAAAAGCTCATCAAGTAAATTAACCATATGTTAAAACCCTAGGCCAAAAGCGTTTATCAACCGGCTTATTTCATCATGTTGCCAAAGCCTATGTCGAATCCTAATGTCGGATCGATCTGTCTTATGCGCTGTGCAGGCTCGTCTTATGTTCCCCAAACCAGACTGTTTAGGGACATTCAAACTTATTTTCTGTAGGCTAACTCTTAGCCTCAGACAAGTAGTGGTTGAAATTTAATGCCACAGGGAAATGTATGAAAGCCTTACCATGGCTCAGAGTTATTATTGCCAGGAAAATTTCTGACACACGACGAACGGGTCCATCCTTCCTCCATTGCAATGAGATCGAGACGTACCATCAATTTCTCCACGGCATCTTCTTCTAGGTTGCTAATTGAATCTGTTAACGGATTTTGTGGGGAAGAACTCTGCGAATAGTTTACTGAACATGTTTATTCCGGTTCTTAAAAACTGAGTTTGAAGTCAGATATTACGTCGTACCATGAAACTTACCTTTGTGTCCTGATACAATCTGAGATATTTCAGAGCCTGTTCATACAATCCACAATGGTAGAGGAGAACGCTGTAATCTCTCATTTCCTTCGGATCTGTTGTTAGAAGAATTAGCCTTTCGCATGCTGCAACAATAGAACAATTTCGTCACAATAAAAGTAAGTACGTTAACCTTGATAGTACTCCCGAAAATGAAGAAACTTTTGCCTAAAGAAGGTTTGAGAAAAGAAATTCAAAAGCGGAGAAAAAGGACAATGAACATAATCAATGAAAGCAAAATCATTCAGGTGACAAGGAAAAAGAGATGGAAGACCAAATGCTAACACTGGAAATAGTGCAAATGATTTTCTAACCCGTTCCATCGCAAGGAATGAGGAGAGAAGGAAAGCACTATAATAAGCTTAAACTAACCTTACTTTATCAATCTTTGATAACAATTGATACATATGATAAAGCTATCATTTCAATATTTATTAGGTAAAATAAAAAGGAATTTACTGATGCAACACCATCTTCTGATCATACCAGATAAAGCACGCCTCATATCCCCAAAACGAACACCAGTCCAAACACCCCGATCTAGCCTATGTTGAGCAGCCTTCGCAGATGCAAGCCGATGGCCACTATATGGAAAGAAATGTAAAATCATAACCTAGAATTCCCAAAGAACATCTAAATACAAATTGAATTATCAAATACCTTTCCTCAAAGCCATTAAATTTATTTGCACAGCTAGCAGCATCTGCTGCTCTTAAAAATAAACTATCAGCACGATCATGTTGAAATGGCCAGAAAGCATTCTTCAAATTTCTTAAAATCTGCAATCATAAAACTATATGAGAAGATAACAAAAATCAGAGGTAAAAAGATTACAAAACGAGGAGAAAATGCAATATCCGTAACAGAAATAGATTTTTTAAGTGAAAAAAAAGCCGAAGTTGAATACATTGAAGATAAATCTCTCACAAGTGCCCCCAAGATTAGATTACCCACACGAAGAGTGTCATCGTGGAACTCTTCATATAGATTAAAAACAAAGTTTAAACCATACTAGAGCACACCAGTCGAGACATCAGTTAAATAAATACTGTTAAAAACTCAAAACTGCCACCTTTAGCTTCTCATGAAACACGGGAGAAGAGACTTGATAAAGAGGGAGAGTATTAATTAAGTAGTTTGCAAGCATTTCACATTTTAGTTTCTTCGCTTCTGTAAAAAAGCACATGTAGACAGTAGAAAGCCGAAATCCAAGTTCATGTTTCTACTTACGTTCAACTTGCCCATGTCTGATTATCTGATCGCAATTAAGAAAAGATAGAGCACAACTGCACTCAGCACAAAGTTACAATAAAACCTTTTTGAAAAGATAAATAACTTACATTTGTTTTGTTTTTCACTTCATTCGGGATTTAATATTAATAGTAAGTAAAAGAAATGTTCAAGAGTATAGAAGTTACCTCCTCCAATAGCATTTGTACAGTCATTATGTGTGGCTGATCAGACTCTTTGCTCTTTTGCTTCTCATAGGCTCTAGGAAGACCAGGAAGATCATGTGGGAAAAAAATCTCAACATCAAAATCCAGAAGGCCCCACAACCGAAGCATTTTCAGAATCTCTGAATGTATCAGTGAAAGCATTACAGCAGAACCCGAACGATGTGTCAAAACCTGCTCAAACAAAATTAACAAAACAAACACCACAATTTGGTATAACTTTCAGAAAAGATAAAAAAGAATCATATGCTAGAAGGAAAATTTCATACCGAATGAAGATAAAGGGCCTGTGGCTCTGCTTGATTCTTGGCCATAGATCTCCAGAAGCCCTTAGAAGAAGTGAATGGAATGACCAATTAGAAAAAAAAAGAAAATGATCACGGAATGCTTCATTTCATATATACAACTAATGAAGCACAGAGAGGCTACGCTATTCGATATTCATTACAACACAGTCTGCAGATATGAGATCTACTGAAGAAAAAAGTTCATTCCCTAAATGTTGCACAATTCCTTGAATTAAATAGAGTTAAAACTAGACAGTTTGAAAAGAACTTGGTTTGTTGAAGTCAATAGATTGGAAAATGACATTAGCAAAATTCTCGTAGGTACCTTTTTAACATATAGATATTTTTCTATGCTCTCCAAAAAATTCTCCCGTGACGACCTACATGATGAGTTATAATGAGAGCAGTAGCCCATGGAGAGATCATCCAAACTTTCAAGGAAAGCATCCACCGGAAGAGGATCAGAAGAGTGCGAAACGAGAGAAGCGTCCTCTGCTGCTATGTAAAGAGCTGTTCTCCCTAGATCAACACATCTATTTATGCAGATACTTGTTTCTCTCTCGATAACAGATAACTTCTGAATTTGTGAAACGAAACACTTCCTCGCTATCTGCTCCAAAATCGATTAACATTAAAAAAACAATGTTACATGAACATGCCACTGAAATTCCCATCGAACGTATGCTCTCAATTATTATTATTTTTTTCGCGGGTAATAAAATCTCAGTGGACTTGAATATAAAACCGGGACATAATTCCCAAGTACCATCCTCCCTAGGATATGAACTTAATTTGAATTGAAAGCTTCGGGTCCTAAGTGTTGTAGTGTCCCTTTCAGACCAGTACTTAAAACCAATACAAACGTTCCAAAACGATTTTGCTTTAATTTTGCAAGCCTTTTTTTCTAAACTGAATAAACTAAAACTTCAGTGATTAAATTCTAAACCAAGCATATTTGAAGTCATCAATCACAAAATTTGCCAAAACTACATTAATTCCTGACAGAATACATAATTATTTACAAAAAAGATAAACTTCCCAGAATTGAATATTCTTCAATCGTACTAAGATGCTCAGTTCACATCAAAATCTTTCCAATTTTGAATCAGGGAACACAATTCATTAACATTTATTAGATAAAAAGAAAGAAACTTCCTTTCATAATCATAGACACAAACTCGAATCATAGGAAAATTCTTCGGCGCTCGAGCACTATTAATTTAATTTGTAAAGATTTAAAATCTAAATAACTCAGTATAATTATAAATTATTTAAAAATCAAAAGGAAAATTAATTAAAATACATTATTTTATTTTTAAATTAACACTAATTTTTGTTCATTTGAAATTTAAGCCGCCCTCGTCGCCTGCCGTTGTTGAGAATTTATAATTATGCATTGAGTCTTTGATTTTAAATTTTTATAAATTAAATTAGCAGTGCTCATCGGTGTTTATCTAGCGTGGCAAACTCATCCCGAATCATATCATTCTAAAACTGAATTTTAAAATCAAGTAAAATTACTATACTTAGACACTCTACCAATGAGATCAAGTCCAAAAAAGGAAATTCATAATTTTTCCCCCTAAAACTGAGAATGAAAATCATAGATTATGTAAGAAAAGAGAGAGTAGCAGTACTCTGGCGTGAGACGTATCGACTCCAGAAGATTCGAGAGCATCATGCAAGGCAAATCTGAGATCGGTGGACGGCGGCGGAGGCTGAGGTGATCCGCTACAGCACAGCACACGGTAACACGGCGGCGGAGACGACGGAGTAATCGAAGGAATAGATCGGAATCTGGAGAATTTAAAAGGAGCGACAAACACTGAAGCAGCTGAACTCATCGCCGATTCTTCGATGGAGAAATCAAAATTTCACTGCTTTTTTACTTTTTCTTTTTTTCAACTACGAAGCTACGAAGATATTTGTTTGTTCTCTTCAATTTTGATTACGACATTTGGGAATTAATGAGAAACATTTCTATTTTGATGAGGACATTTGGATATTAATGATTTTTTGGGGAAGAAATTCCTCATTTTGGTTTTAGCGTTATGTCTTTATCCAATTAAAAAAATGAGATTATATTTCAGGGTAAACTACACTGATAGTCCCTGAACTTTTAGGATAATTACAATATAATCATTAAACTTTTAAAATTTGTATTATGGTCGCTTAACTTTTAATTTGGGCGATGATGATCGACGACCGTGGTGAGCGACAGCCGACAGTGGGTGACTTTGGTCGGATAGAAGGGTAAAAATGATATTTTATCTAGAGTTTAGGGGTAAAGTTAGTATTTATCTAAAGTTCATAGATCAAATTAAAAATTAATACATTTTATTAACGTGTCACTTCATCAAACTAACGACATTTAATGTCTCAGGGACCAAAACATTATAAACGATAACATAAGTGACCAAATGTTATAAAATGATAACATAAGTGACCAAAATGTTAATTTCTTTAATTCGATAAGCAAAAGTAAATGCTTATAAAACGGAAATTACATTTCGGTAGTTTGCACTTATATTTTATATTTCTACTTCCTTTTACGTTGTAGTGTAATTAGAAATAGAAATTCTCTGTTTTTTTACGCTTTTATTTATGCATTCACATTAAAAAAATTAAGTTTAATGTTAAAGCTTAGGGTGTATGGAATTGAGTGCTGGTTGTATTTTTTAAGGTTTAGAATTTAATATTTAAAATTTAGGGTTAAAGATTAAAATTTAATTTTTTAATGTTAAGGCATAGAAAGAGGCACTAAAAAAAGAAAAAATATTCTAAAATCATATAATAATATTAGTTCTTAATTCTTAATTCTTTCAAACAACACATATATCTTAAAAACAAACTACTTAAATTCCTATTTTTTTAAAAAATTAATAATCTTTCCTTTTCTACCTGGACTGCTCAATAATTATTATATTTGTACTTAAATGAATTGATGAAAGTATTATAAAGAAGGGAAGCAACTTTTGACTCTTGGGACTTAGATAACTCTTTTAAAGCTAATATTAATATACCTCGCACCAAATCTTTGACCAATTTTATATGGATTTCTTTTTAAAATTTTTGTAATATTTTTCTATCGTGTCACATCTTCTTAACTATCGCCATTAATCATTTGACGAACGTGCAGAAGTGGATCATAGTTAAGAGTTTGGGGGATCTTGCTCCCCTCAACATTTTGGAGAATTTTCAGTATGGCCACCCAAAGTTTCAAACATTTTAATTAGACCACTTAAAATTTTGAGTAAACTACTTCAAATACCACTTAATTTGATGGTTTATATCGATTCTACCATCAAACTTTAAATTGGTTGGATTGTACCACTGAACTTCGGTTTTGGCTACATCTATAGTATTGAGTCGTGAAATCGTCAACGACGTGATGACATAGCCATTTTATTTCCCTTTAACTTTAGTTTGTGCATCGGTTTTTCCACTAAAATTTTAAACGCTTCAATTTTAGGCATTAAACTTTTCGATCACTAATGGCAATTAATCGTTGCCTGTCATCGATCATCATTTGCGCCAAGACCAAAGTTTTTATATTTCACTCATCTTTCTTCTTATAAGACTGGTTTTCCACAAAACTCACTCAAAATCGATAAAAATCTATCAAAAGGTTCGTCGTACTAATATTTCGATCTTCTCTGGTGACTGTTTAATGAGACTAATTTTGAGGTATGTTGTTCTTGTTCTCGAAAGAAATATTCTCACCGTTTGGATGTTTGAATAAATACCCTAGATGCTTCAAAATAAAGAAACTCCCAAAAAGCGCAAAAATAGTTATTTTTTGTGTTTAATTTTGTGAGTTTTAAAGAGTTTTTTTGAGAAAATCTAGAGCGAAAAATTTAGCAGAGGACAATGAGATAAGTTCATCCGTGTTTAAAATGGTCGTAAATGATACCGAAGAATAATGGTTTCCTAAAACGGTTAAAAATTGGTGAAAACCCTAAATTTGATATAAAAAATGATGAGGTGGAATCAAAAACAATTTTTTGACTTTCACGCATGCCCTCCGATTGTTATGGTTTAATGACCAATGTTATAATTGAAGTTAAAATTAAAGTTTAATGATACAATCCAAATATTTTAAAGTTTTGTGGTGAAATTATACAAACCCTAAAATCCAATTGTATTTAGTGTAATTTACCTTAAAATTTTCTGAAATTTTCATTAGCTTCAAGTTTTTTAAAATTAAACCCGATACTCACAATTTTTTTTATAAAAAAAACTCGTTAAATATCCCAAATTTTTTAAAAAAATTAATTAAACCATCAATTATTTAAAAAAAATATTCTCATTGAGTCTTTGATAATTATAAAAATTAACTCAAATTTTCGTTCTCAACTTTGATAAGCGGGTTGGTGAAATCTCCACTTGTGTTTGTCGCAATTGCAGTTGGAACTATCATTATTATTAATATATTAAAGACAAACTCTAATAAAAAATTAATAAAATTATTGTCCGAATTCATACAACCTTACAACTTCCCTGTTTAATATAGAAATTAGAAGTTGTACAGGTCCCATTCTAAAGGATTTTCGATAACTCGATTTATCCCGCATAACATACATGGACTGATTCAAAAATTTATACTTGGTAGTTCACCGTTCAGTGTAATAATTTAGAATCAATTTACATTATTTGTAATAATATATTAATTACTGATAATTGTTGTGCAAGTAAATATGGTTTATAGTCAAAAACATATTAACATTGAAGAGTCAATCCGTGTAAATATGTTGGAGAGATTATAATTATCTTTTTTTTTTAAAGGTATGTTTATTGATAGTATGAGCGAACGATGTAAATAATTATCTTTTATTGATGTAATTGTATTTTAGAGAGTAAAAAACATACTATAGTGAAAGTTAATTTTTAACTTCAATTGAGATTTTTAGTTTTGATTCACTAATGTTAATTATCAGATCAACTTGAAATAAAACTATGCTAAACATCTGGAAAAAAACTAATATTTTTCATTATTGGGATTGATCTACGACTGTTTCGTTAATCGAAATTATGACATTGACAATAGCTGTAACTTTAAAAAGTTAGAGTTCCTTTTAGGAAGAAGACTTTAACATACCACATCAACATTTCTTAACGGGGCTAACTACACTAATAACAGTGACCATAATGAATTTAAATTAAAAATTTAATGACTATAATGAAGAATTTTTGATTTTAGTGACCAAAATAAAAGTACCTTAAAAATTTAATAATTACCAAAATAATTTATCCTATTTTTTAATGGTGTGTCACTTGACCCACCATGCATTATGGTGCATCCGCTGACTACCTCAATAAGTTATTGATAGTGACAAACACATAATTTTATATTAAGGTGTAAAATTAAATTATCGATAAAAAAATATATTTTTTAAAATATTTAAGCTTTTAAAAATTTTAAAAATACGACTATTCTTAAAACTCCTCAGTTCATCTCTAATGACCGGAGAAATATGGTGTAAGATAAAGCACATGCTCGCTACTTGTCTTATATTGTTTTTTAATAATTTTAAGGTGATTATAATATAGTATTTGTTCATATTTTTATTGAATATAATTTGTAAATAAAAAGTTTTAAAATTAAATCTTTTAAAATAAATATAATTTTTTTATTGAGACTGCTTACTAGATATTATATTGCCGACACATATGGTAGTATCAAATGATTTGAGGGCATTTCTGAATCACAATTCACATGTTATGTGGACCATCATTTCTTGTTTGTTGCCAAACTTGAGATATTTAAGCGTGATTGCTTTGGCAGGATATAGAATCGACAAGTTGGCAGATTTTGTTCCGTAAAGTAGCGAAACTTTAAGTAAAAATTTGAGACGGTCAACTTAAAGTTTTAAAAATTTTAAAAATTTAAACAAAATATATTCAAATTTTTTTTAACTTAATATAAATTTTTAAAAATCTTGAGGGCGCCAACTTAAAATTTTTATAAAATTTAAGAATAAAATTTGAATTTTCTAAAATTTTAGAGGGGTCGTAGACCCACTAATGCCTTGAACGACCCGCCCTTGGTTAGGCAGGAAAGAAAATTGAATTGATAGAAAATTAGAGGAGAGAAAAGTGAAGGAAGGTAAAGATTATATTTAGGATGAGTTTACCACGTGCGACGAACACCGTTGAACACTACTCACGTTGAATACCATTAAATTAATTAATAAAGATTAAAAATTTTAAGGAGTCAACATACAATTAATAATTATTTTAAATTTTTTTAATAAAGGTAAACTACATATTTAGTGCTTCACCTATTTCCATTTTTCTATTTTAGTAAAACTTCATTAAATTAAATAAAAAAAGTAATAATCAATTTTTTTCTTTTTACTCGATTCCCCATGGTGCTGGGTTTTTTAATTAATAATCTAAATTATTGAAAATGAAACTTCGATTACTCTTTTCTTATCTGCGCTTTAACACATCAAAAGAAATGTCATCATATTCCTTCTCCTCTGCTTGATTTTGCACATCTAACTTCTCAATCTGTTTTCATCTATCAAAACCCTCAAATCTTTTATTCTTTTTCAACAGATCCGTCTCTTTTCAAAAAATCTCGTCTCTTTTCAAAAAATCTCTTTTAAATCCCCCACCCCTTCAAGTAAGCTCCATGTAACACCCCAAAAGTTCAAGGTAAAAAAAAGGAATTTGTAGCTATAAGGGACTAAAACCGCATCCTCTAGCTTTATGGATGAGGGTTTTTACCATCAAGGCCAAGACCTTTTTTAGTTTAAGTTTGTCTCGAGGTTAATTTTAAATTATACTCGTTGAGTATACTCAATAATAATTAAAACAAAAAATATTTTGTAAAGGATGAGAGAGAAAGAGAGAGAGAGAGAGAGAGAGAGAGTGAGCGAGTGAAAGCTTGGAATGGGAACAAGGGAAGAGGAAGATCCCGTTTTGCAGTGGAGAGAACAAAACGTTACAGATCTGGTTTTACCGTGTTTGTGGATAATGTTAGCAAAAGAATCCATTTTTCATTGTTAAGCAAAACGTTCATGGATTATGGAAAGGTTGTGGATGTCTATATTGCAATACACAATGTGAAAAAAAGATCTAAGCCCACTACATTTGCTTTCGTCCTTTTCGAGTCAGCAGAGGAGGCCAGGATAGCTGTTCTGCGCGACAATGGCATAAGGTTGGATGGTTTCAATATCAGGGTGTTTGAAGATCGAAGAGTCAGCAGCCGTAGATTGCTTGTAGAGCGCAGGGGAAGCTATAGGAGGGTTCGTGAGGAGGTAAAGACAAACAACAGTGCTCCCAGCAAGAAATGGCAGGAGAAGAAAGGTCCCAACATTTGGTCGGAATTCAAAGACGACAGAACTTTCAAGGAGGTATTGCTGGGTGCCAGAAAAGTGGGAGTAATCCCCCCTCCGGAAACAAGGATCATCGCCGAGCATTCAAACTATGACAGCGCAAATCTGTTTAAGGTGTCTATAGTGGATGAGAATGATCCAGCTTCGAATACCACAAACAACGTAATGGATCAATCGATTAGAGTTAATTCCAACGGTATGAACTGGAGGAAGAACTGTCTGGTGGGTAAATTAAAAGCTATGTATTATCTGGAGATGGTTCAGGAGGCCCTTGTTTCGGAGGGAATCAGCGTTAAAGTAAGGCAATGGCACAGCCTTCTCGCGGTTTTACAGTTCCACAACAGTGAAGATATGGCAGAAGTCTGGAGAAATAGAGTGGAAATGCAAAGATTATGGTTCGACGAAATTGAAAAGCTGGAAGGGTTCGACGGGAAGCGAAGTGTCAAAACTTGGGTACTGCTACATGATGTCCCGTTACAGATATGGTCTGAAGATTTTTTCCGGGGGATCTGCAGTAGATGGGGAGAGATCGTGGAATTAGACAAAGATACAGTTCAGAGGAACAATTTTGAAGCTGCGAAAATATTGATGGCAGTTAAGAAGGTTTCATGTATTCTTGATAGAGTACGGATAATGCTCAACGGAATAATTCACGAGCTAAGATTGTCGACGGTGGAATATGAAGAGGAAAGGCTTTTCCTGGACGGCCGGTCTCCGTTCGATCTCCCTGAGCCAGTGAGGAATGACGCTTCGATTGAAAATCAAAACAATCATGAGTTTATTAATTCCTGGGAGAGTCCCGAGAGATTATCTACCTGCATGCAGAATGTTGGTGTCCCCGAGGAGGTAAGAGCCGACAAACCTAATGATCCGGTTGCCCAATGTCATGATGATGGTTCTCTAGGTCAAACCCCTCCCTTTTCGAAGTTCCAATCAATAGTGGCAGTGGGCCTATTGGGCCAAATGTGTCCAACATATGTCGAGAGTGGAAAGACTCTGCATCCATGGTCCCGGCTTCAAGGCTTAGCCCATCTATTTCTAATAACTCCAGATTGCAAGAGGTCCAAATTAACGAGATAGAGGAGATTCACAGGCCCCTTAGCAACTCAGATCTCTAGAAGCTTTTATCTTCACAAATACACAAGCAGTCAAACAGAGGTAATAAAAGAACAAAGCAGAGAGCAAAATCACTGGAGAATTTTGAAAGGAAAGAGAGGATCAGTTGTGATCAACATCGTGGATACACTTCGGAAACAGAAGCTACTTTTGAGATTGGGAACAAATTGGGTATGGTGTTTGAAACCACAGCGAATGCAGTGAAAAACAGAATCGAAGCACTCGAAAGTGAAGATGCGTCCCGCAAAGCAAATTAGGAAGGAACTATAGTGTGTGAAGGTAAGCCTAGTTATGAACCTAAACATATTGTCTTGGAACGTGAGAGGAATGGGAAAAAGCGAGAAGGTCAGAGCAGTCTGCAGATTGATCTCTAAACACGGGACAAAAATAGCTTTCATCCAGGAAACAAAAATTGAAAAGCGGAAGCCATCGATGATCCGCAGAGTGGAAAAATCATGCTTGAAAGAGGCAATTTTATCTTCTTCAGAAGGAGCATCGGGGGGTTTGTGCGTCGCCTGGGATCCGTCTTTCTTCAAAAAAACGGATAGCGAGATGTGTAGGAACTGGCTTGCTGTCACTGGATTTGTCATCCAAACCAACACAAAGGTTAGATTGATTAATGTGTACGCTCCAAATGATGCTATGGAGAGGAAAGCAGTGTTTGAGAGAATCAGTGAATATATTGCAGCATCGGATATTCCTATTGTGATTGGTGGGGACTTTAATTGTGTAAAATCGCCAGAAGAAATGTTAGGAAGCTGCCATAGTGAAGCGGCCATGAGAGTGTTCTCAGAATTTATCCAGATTAATGGATTGATCGACCTCCCAATGAAAGGGGGAAAATTCACATGGTATAGAGGAGCGCAAGGAGTGTCTGCTAGCAAACTTGACAGGATCCTGATTTCCCCTGAGATACTTATGCACTTCCCAACACTGAGCCAAGTTGCTCTCCCGAGGGGCATTTCCGATCATTGCCCTGTGATGCTTAAAGGGGAAGTGCAAAAAGAAGGTCATCGTCCGTTCAAGTGGTTCTCCCATTGGGGGAAGGATACTGATTACTGCAAAATGATAGAGGATGTTTGTCAGTCATCAAATAGAAGCAGTATTGGGAGCTTACTAAGCAAATTAAAGGGTGCGTCAAAGGAATGGGCAACAAAAAGCAATCAACAAAAAGATGATTCCATTGAGGCTCTCGAACGTAAAATTGACGAGCTAGATCGCAAGGCTATCCTGGAACCGGCTAACAAGGAACTTTGGGATGAAGCAAAAAAACTCAGAAGTGCTTTGTGGACAAAATACATCCGAGAGGAGCGCGAATGGCTCCAAAAATCAAGACTTAGGTGGTTTCATGAGGGAGACAGAAATACTGCATTTTTTCCATATGGTTGCATCCTTGAGACAAGAAAAGAATTCCATCAATTTTCTGAAATCTGGGAATGTCACAGTGTCGAACCAGAAGCAAATAACAAAAACATTCGAAGATCACTTTCGGCACCACTTTAATAAAGTGGATACTTTGCCGGTAAAATGTTTGGGGTACTCAATTGAAGCAGCTAAACAGTGAGGCATTGG
Organism: Hibiscus tridactylites; assembly: GCA_958450335.1. Classification (NCBI taxonomy): domain Eukaryota; kingdom Viridiplantae; phylum Streptophyta; class Magnoliopsida; order Malvales; family Malvaceae; genus Hibiscus; species Hibiscus tridactylites. Next base: position 84,754,294 of record OY288283.1, on the reverse strand, counting down.
AGATACTGGATAAGCCGTTTTCTGAAAGCGAAGTGTGGCATGTTATTAGATCATCCGACGGAAACAGAGCACCAGACCCCGACGGTTTCAATCTTAACTTCTACAAGAAGTTCTGGCCTAATTTGAAGGGAAAAATCATGGAGTGCCTGCTGGATTTTTATGAATGGAAAGCTCATGATCAATCGATCAATCAATCGTTCATAGCGTTAATACCAAAGGTGAGCAACCCGGAAAAAGTGGAAGAATTCAGACCAATTTCCCTAGTTGGCAGTATATATAAAATCATATCAAAGCTCCTCGCAAACCGGCTGGCATTGGTTATCGATGATATCGTTGGAGAGCATCAATTCGCCTTTATAAAGGGCAGACAAATACTGGATTGTGCGTTGATAGCAAATGAAATCATTCACGATGTGCAGCAAAGGAAAAAAACAAGCGGTGGTTGTAAAAACCGATTTCAACAAGGCCTACGACTCGATAGATTGGGAGTTCCTTGAAAAAATTTTGACAGAAATGGGATTTAGTCAGAAGTGGTGTGGATGGATTCGTTGGTGCGTCTCTACGCCTTCAATTGCAATTCTTGTGAATGGAGTCCCGTCAAAGAATTTCAAGATTAAGCGCGGCCTCCGGAAAGGATGCCCTCTCTCGCCCCTACTGTTCAACTTAGTGGGAGAGGCACTAAGTGCTCTACTGAGAAAAGCCGAAGGCTTGAAGTTGATTGAGGGTATAAACGTTGGTAAAAATGATTTAACCTTATCGCATATTCAATTTGCGGATGACCTCATTTTGTTCCTTGAGGCAAAGCCGGAAAGCATTCAAAACACCAAGAGATTACTTCGCATCTTTGAAATAGCGTCGGGGTTGAAGTTAAATGTCATGAAGACCAAGTTGTACGGTCTGAATGTGAATCAAAACCAGCTGCAGCAGTGGGCAGATTCGATATCTTGCGGTCTTGACAACCTTCCTATGATGTACCTTGGAGTGCCGATCGGCTACAATAGAAATTCATCAAAAATATGGAAACCTATCATTGACAAAACGAGAGGCAAACTGGCAGTATGGAAAGGAAAATTCCTTTCGTTGGGTGGTAGGATTACCTTGATTAAGTCTGTTTTGGCTAGCCTTCCATTGTATTACATGTCTATATTCCCGATCCCGACAGATGTTGCTTCTAAATTTGACAGTGTGATATCAAGGCTCCTGTGGGGTATACAAGGTCAACATGGTATACATTGGTTAAGTTGGGAACAAGTATGTAAATCAAGGGAGTGTGGTGGTCTGGGTTTTTCGGACGCCAAGACTAGAAACAGGTCCCTCCTTAACAAGTGGCTCTGGCGATATGGGACCGAGAATAATCGGTTGTGGAGACGCGTAATTGACTAAAAAACATATTGGATTCCGCAACATTGATCCCAAGCACTGCCACTGCCAAGAATGCATCATGGGTATGGAAAGGAATTGCCAAGCCTTTATTAAACGAAGAGGATGCTTTTACAAGAAATCTGAGGTGGATGTGTGGGGATGGCAACAACACGAGATTCTGGGACGACGCTTGGACGGAGTTTCCAAAACTGAAATACGCGTTCCTAAGGATTTTTGCTATTGCTGAAAACAAATCTAGGATGATCAAGGAGTTTGGAAGTATTGTCGACGGTGTTTGGACGTGGGAAATCAAAATGAGACGAAGACTTTTCGACTGGGAATTAGATATATATAATTTTTTCTGGTCTACGATTAATGCAATGAGCCTTCATTACTCAAGCCCAGACTTACTTAGATGGGTAGGCGTGTCTTCGGGGATCTACACTGCCAAGGAGTACTGCAGGATTGCTTCTTCGACGGCTGCCATACCGGAGGATATATAGAGATTAGTGTGGGCAAACTTGGCACCTCCAAAGTTTGAGGCGTTCCTATGGAGAATCATCCACAGGAGAGTCCCAACGTTTATGGAACTAAGTAAAAGAGGAGTTTCGGCCGTAAGAGACAAGAAATGTGCTTTATGTGAGAAAGCAATTGAAGACAGCAACCATTTGTTCTGTCAATATGACTTTACGTAGAATATCCTACAGAAATGGTGCGAAATGTGGAGCGTTCAGTTAGTGATACCCGAAACAGTAAAGGACCTATTATGGATGTGGGTAAACTCACTGTGCAAAAGTAGTGTGAAGGAAGTTTGGTTGTTAGCGTTTTACGGGATCATGTGGTCTATATGGAAATGCAGAAACGAATTGATTTTCAACAACAAAAAACAGTCGGTGAATCAAACTTTTGACTTGGCGCTAATCCAAATCGGCCAATGGATTAAGTTCAAGTGGCCGGAAAAATTGCTCTCCATCTCGGATTTTATAAGGAATCCTGCACAGGCGGTTTCGGCTCACATAGCAAAGAGAAAGGCGAGTGCAGCATCGTGGATTGCGCCGGAGCCGGGCCGTCTCAAATTCAATACGGACGCTGCGGTAAAAGGCAATGTGGGAGTTGCGGGTATAGGTGGTATACTCAGAGATCACTGCGGAAAACCCCTCATTAAATTTTCTAAGTCAATTGGAGTCTCGGATCCAACAAGAGCAGAGATGTTAAGCATAAAAGAAGCAGGCATGCTGTTCACTATTTCTAGATGGCATGACAAACAAAAGGTCGAGCTGGAATCTGACTGCGAGCTGGCGATCAAGTGGATTGAGAATCCGGCAGCGGCACCGTGTATTTTTTCAGACTTGGTCGTAGAGTGCAACAAAATCTGCCTGAGAACTGGAGGGGAGCTTGTATTCGCAGCGAGAGAGAAAAATAAAGAAGCACATGAGCTAGCCATGAGAGGTTTAAGTCTAAATATGAATTATGTGTGGGTTTTGGACAATGTAAACAGAGTGTAACGACTGTAAGTGTAAGAATGTGTGTAACAGTACTTTCGTTCGAAATAATAATGTTTTCGGGCACTCTTTTCCCCTTGACACAACGTTAAGGGGTTTTTAACGAGGCCCTAAATTTTCAAAAAAATAATAATAATTAAAACAGACCACCGATCCATCTACCCTCTAATTTTGGGTGTCTATTCGAATTTGAGAAAATCTAGAGGGTTCTAAAACTCCCCCGACCGCCACCACCCTTGCCCTTGCTCGATCTTCGCCACCGCCGGGCCCTGATGTGTACTGTCAGCACCGACGTGACCGTCACCCTGCCCCGACCGTGACCCAGCCCTCCATTCGCAATGATGTGCCGCCATTCACCGTGGGAAGTCGGTTGAAGCCCGTCAAAAACCCAAGCGCCGCCCTTCGTTTTTCGTCGTTTCCGGCCATCCTCACCGCCTGTTCATGTCACAGCCACCGGATCTGGGTTCTCCACGTCACGGCGAGCAAAACCTTGGTCATCGTTCATCTTTCGATCGTCGTTTGAACCCTCGACGGAGCTGCGCCGTTTCTCGGTTGTTATCTCACGTTTCAGGTATTTTCAACGAGATTCTAGTTAGTTAGGTTGTTCTTTTTGGTTAGTTTAGTTGAAGGGTTGATGATCTCGTGTTTTCCAACAGAATCGAGCTTTTTGAGGTCGCCGACGACATTCCGGTGACGATTCCGATGAGTTCCCAGACATGGTAAGTGAATCGGCCCAACCCGATTTGAGCCCAAACCAGAACCGAGCCCAGGCCCATCCGCCCAACCCGACCCGTTGACCCAAGTCAGCCGAGTCAACTAGTCCGAGTCAGCCCGAGTCAACTGCTGACGTCAGCATTGACTTTGACCTCGTTGACCGTTGACCTGCTGACGTCAGCGTTGACTTTGACCCAAAAGTCAAATTTTCTAAAAACTCCTATTTTGTGTTTTTCAATGTCTTGAGTCTGATTTTGAAGCTCGTTTCGCAAAATTCTGACCTGAAGGCCTCTGAATTTAACCTTGAACCCGAGAGTGCTTATGTATTTAATTAATTGGTTAAAAGCTTTGTGAATAAGGTCTGATCTTGAGATTTGTGTAATTGAAGGTACTCATAGTTCCTGGAATACGAATTGTTAAGGGATGTCAAATCCGGGTTCAAGGGTGTTCGAATGTCGTAAATGGATCGATCGATGTTGCTCGGAGCCAAGGTAATACATTACTACCTTCTGCATGCTTCCAAAATTTGTTGGTATTCGATTAATGCTTGCACGACTATGATTGAGCATGTGATTAATTCTGCTACTGTCAATCAATTAAGAAATAAGAATATTAATGGCCCAGACAAATATTCACATAAGAGGTTTGATAAATCGAAAGGACTTTCGAGTTCAGCAAACGATTAATAAAAAGGGTTAATCTCTAAGTCTAATTATTTTAGCTAATGAATTATGATGAGTATTTATTTTGGTTGTGTTTTTTGTCCTTATTTCGATTAAATATAAGTTTAAGGGACTTAATTGGGTTGTTTTATGATGTTTTCATGCAGGAGACGTGATGCTGGAAATAAGCTGGAATTCTGCAGAAAATGCTGGAGTCATGGGCAGATTCATGGGCATGAATCAGGGCATGAATGCTGACTGAGCGCCACGTCAGCGTCTTCTAGAAGATGACGTCAGCAGCAGTGATAGCTTATCAAGCCGCTTATCACCGGATTTTTTTTTAAATTTTAAATTTTAAACTTTGGATAATTATTTTATTTAATTTTAATTATCATTTTAGGTTTTACCTAGGTTATTTTGAAACACTATAAATACCCCTCTTTGGGGTAAGTATTGTCATCATTCAATTAGCAATTGAACATCATTTCTTCTTCTCTTGAAAATTCTTCTTAGTTTTACTTAAGTTCTTTTCTTATATTTCTTCTTTTAATTATTTCCTATATATCGAGCATGATTAATTTGATAACCATGCTCAGCTAGATCTTTTTAAGCCGAAGGCTTTTGCAATGATGCGTTCTCAAGGCGAGGTTTGAAACTATGCTTCAAACATTTCGAAAACTTCTTCTCGATTTCTTCATACTTATTTTCAAAATCAAATTGATTTTTTAAAACCCAAAGATTGACTTTGGAGAAAAAACAATTGTTTTGATCTATCAAGTGGGAGGGAGGATTGGTTATTGAAATAAATCCGACTTCCGGGGAACACACTTAGTAAATAGATTACTAAGGGAAATTGAGATCGAATCGTTTTTATAGAAATGACTTTTTCGAGTTGGTTACAAGCTTAAGTAATTTGTTTTCTCAAACATTGAGTTGGTTTAGACAAATTATCAAAACTGAAACCAAAAATTGATTTTGGAAATTCAGTTTACAAACAAAAACTCAAGGATTGACCTTGAAGTAATTTTGCCAACAAGTTTTTTTTCGAAATAAAAATCTTTACCAAGGAACCAAGTAGAACAAGTCAACGCGGAAACCCGGGGCTGATAATCTCATATTTACTTTAAACTTTTTTCAAAAGCTTTCTTTTACTTTCTTAAACAATTGCATTTCATTACAACAAACCACCAACCTAAATCACCTCAACATAGCTCCATCAACAACTCTTGGTTCAGAAACTACAAAAGTGCGACAAGGAAAGTTCTAAGTCCTTGTGGGTTCAACTCCTACTTCCCTATCTATATTTAGTTAATTCCTTTATTTATTTATTTATTTGGAAGAAGGAAATTATTCTTGACACGTTACGACGCGTGTCAAAATTGGCGCCGTTGCCGGGGACTTTGACAACTTTTACTGTTTGTTTTTGATTATTTTTGACCAGGAGAAATCTAGAAGAACATGTTAAATACATCCCAAAAATCGAAGCCAAATGGGAAACAACGAACTGACGATCCAGCAGCTAATCAGGGCACCAGAGGACAATCATCCCTTGTGCATAACCTTTCCGAATGGTGAAACGCAGTTCCAACTAAAAACAGGCTTGATTCATCTCCTACCAACCTTCCACGGTTTGACCAACGAAAACCCACACAAACATTTGAAGGAATTTCACATGGTTTGTCTGAGCACAAATCCTCAGGGAGTATCCGATGACCAAATTAAACTTAGAGCTTTTCCATTTTCTTTAGCAAATATAGCAAAATATTGGTTATTTGATTTACCCCCAAAATTTGTTACAACCTGGACTGGCACGACTAAACTCTTTATTGACAGGTTCTTCCCTGCGGCAAAAGTGAGCGAAATAAGGCGCAACATCTTCAGCATTCAACAAAGGGAATTCGAATCTTTATATGAATACTGGAGAGGTTTAAAAAGTTGTGTGCAAGTTTTCCACAATACAGATTGTCAGAACAAACCCTCCTTCAGTATTTTTATGAAGGATTGACGCCCATGGATATGGAAATAATAGATGCGGCAAGCGGTGGAGCTCTAGTCAATATGACCTCAACATCGGCTAAAACACTAATATCAACCATGGCCACCAACTCGCAAAGGTTTAATCAATCTAGCGAACCATCTCGAAGGGTTTGCGAGGTAAGCACAATTTCTTTAGAAAATAAGATTGATAAATTAGCTGAAATAGTGCAAACTCTTTTTGCAGGAAAAAAAGGAACATCTAGACTTTGTGGGATCTGTACTAGCCTAGAACATCCGACAGACTGTTGTCCGATGATTCAAGAAAATGATGTCGCCCAAAACAATGCCATAGGAAATGCATATAATCTGGGGTGGAGAAACCAGTCAAACTTTGGATACGCAAAAAACCAGAGACAAAATCAACCCTACCCACAACAAAAGACATCTCTAGAAACCTTAGTTGAGCGTTTAGCGATGTCCCAAGAGAAATTCAAAATTCGTACCGAGGCCCACTTACAAGAGATAGACAAACAAATAAGCCAGCTAGCAAGCCGTCTTGATTCCAATGGTAAACTTCCTTCGCAAACCGAGACAAACCCTAGGGAAAATATAAGCGCCATCACACTCCGTAGTGGGACCGTTATAGCTCCAAAAGAACCATCAAAAAACAATAATCCCACTCCTGCCATGGAAGAAGGTAACAGAAACTAAAATAACCCTTTACCACCATCTCCTTCTTCGTCTCCACCTCTTGAAGTCGCGCCTCCTTTCCCATCACGATTGGTAAAACGTGACAAAAAGGCTGAAGAGAGAGAAATTATTGAAGTATTTAAAAAGGTCCAAGTGAACATTCCCCTTTTGGAAGTCATTCGACAAGTACCAAGGTACGCTCGTTTCCTCAAGAAGCTCTGCACAACCAAGCGGAAACTCACCGGGCACGAAAAGGTAAATTTGGGAGAGCACGTTTCTGCAGTTTTTCAACGTAAGTTACCACCCAAAATGAAAGACCAATGTATGTTTGCTATACCCTGTCAAATTGGTAACGTATCTATTAAACGTGCTATGTGCGATCTTGGGGCTTCAATAAATGTTATGCCGCTTTCTGTTTATAAAATGATAACTAATGATCCTTTGAAAGAAACCAGGATTACGATACAATTGGCAGATCGATCAGTCATCTATCTAGAAGGAGTGTTGGAAAATGTTTTGGTAAAGGTAGATGTCTTATTTTTCCCTGCGGACTTCTACGTGATCGATATGGCTCACGATAGAACAAACACTTGCTTCGAAGTGTTGTTGGGACGTCCATTCTTCAGCACAACAAACACGAAAATAGAAGTAAGGAGCGACCTTTTATCCATGGAATTCGACGGTGAGGTAGTAGAATTCGATGTTTATAAAGCAATGAGGTATCTTGACCAGGTTGAATCTGTTAACTCAATTGATATTGTTGATCCATATATAGAAGAATATGCAGATACTAATGTTTTTAATAAATTTGATATAGACTATGAGCTTTGCGATAATGAGGCAGAAAATGAGGACGAATCTGTTTCCTTTATTAATTCTGATTTAGCTTTAACTCCATCGAAGACTAAACCTTTGCCATCTATTTTGCAGGCTCCGAAGTTGGAATTAAAGGAACTCCCATCCCACCTTAAGTACACTTTCTTGGGAGATAATGATACCTTATGGGTTATCATTTCGAACGAATTAACCGGAGAGGAAGAAGTTGATCTTGTCACAGTCCTGCGAAAGTATAAGGAAGCAATCGGGTGGACGGTAGCGGACATCAAAGGACTTAGCCCCTCAACTTGTATGCACAAGATCAAAGTCGAGAAAGGGGCAAAGCCGTCACGACAAGGTCAGCGATGCTTGAATGATCCCATGATGAAGGTAGTACAAGACGAAATTCAAAAACTCTTAGACGCCGATATTATATATTTGATCTCGGATTGCGAATGGGTAAGTCCTATTCATGTTGTTCCTAAAATGATCAGCGTCACGGTAATCAGAAATGACGAAGGTGAGTTAGTTCCAACTCGAGTTCAGAATGGATGGCGAGTTTGCATAGATTACAGGAAGTTGAATTCTCTAACCCGAAAAGATCACTTTCCCTTACCATATATTGATCAAATAATTGAAAGATTAGCTGGTAAATCTCACTATTGCTGTCTCGATGGTTTTTCAGGTTTCTTTCAAGTTCCCGTAGCCCCTGAAGACCAAGAGAAGACCACGTTTACGTGCCCATTTAGAACCTTCGCCTACCGACGAATGCCGTTTGGACTATGTAACGCTCCGGCTACGTTCCAACGATGTATGGTAAGTATATTTTCGGATTATGTTGAGAAAGGGATCGAAGTATTTATGGACGACTTCACTGTATATGGTAATTCGTTTGGTGAGTGTTTATTGAATTTAACTAATGTCTTAAAACGATGCATTGAATTTAACCTTGTGCTTAATTATGAGAAATGTCACTTTATGGTTAATAAAGGCTTAGTATTAGGACATATAGTTTCTTCTAAAGGAATTTCTGTTGATAAAGCTAAAATGGATATTATACGCTCACTCCCATACCCCACTACCGTGAGGGATATTCGCTCTTTTCTTGAACATGCAGGTTTCTACAGGCGATTTATAAAAGATTTCTCAAAGTTAGCACAACCACTATGCCGGTTACTGCAGAAAGATGTAGAGTTCGTCTTCACATCCGAATGTAGGAAATCGTTTGATACAATTAAGGAGAAACTTGTATCCGCGCCAATAGTGCAACCGCCTGATTGGAACTTGCCGTTCGAAATTATGTGCGACGCCTCGGATTTTAGTGTTGGAGCGGTACTTGGACAAAGGAAAGGACGAGAGCCTCATGTCATCGCCTATGCATCGAGAACGCTTGATCCAGCGCAACGAAATTATTCAACTACAGAAAAAGAACTGTTTCCTGTAGTTTTTGCTTTAGATAAATTCTGATCTTATTTACTTGGAACTAAAATTATTATTTTTTTCTGACCATGCAGCCTTGCGGTATCTAATGAGCAAGAAGGAAGCAAAACCAAGGCTGGTCCGATGTATTTTACTCCTCCAGGAGTTTGATCTCGAGATAAAGGACAAGAAGGGGAGTGAAAATCTTGTGACCGATCACCTCAGTCGAATCCCACTAACCAATTCAGATTCGCCTGTTAATGACGAATTCCCTGAAGAAAATTTGATGATGGCGCAAGCTTTCAACACCTTGGTTTGCGGACATCGTGAACTATTTGGCTACAGGTGAATTACCCCTTGACTTGCCACAGTCAGAAATTACCCGAATCAGGAGGGAATCCAAGTTCTATATTTGGGATGATCCTACCTTTGGAGACATTGTTCCGATCAGGTAATACAACGATGTGTAACCGAAGACGAGGTAAAATCTATCCTTAATTTCTGTCATTCATATGCATGCGGTGGACATTATGGACCTAAAAGGACATCTCATAAAATTCTTGAATGCAGATTCTATTGGCCTAATATTTTTCGAGACACATATTTATTTTGCAAATCATGTGATAAATGTCAAAGATTTGGTAACTTAAGCCGACGTAATGAAATGCCTCTAAATCTTATTCATGTTTGCGAAATATTTGATGTGTGGGGGATAGATTATATGAGGCCTTTTGTATCATCATTCGGTAATTTTTATATTATTTTAGCCGTTGATTATGTTTCGTGATGGGTTGAGGCGAAAGATACAAAAAAATAATGATGCTAAAACCACCGTCAAATTTCTGAAAGATTGTATTTTTTCTAGGTTTGGCACACCAAGAGCGTTGATATGCGACAGAGGGAAACATTTTATCAATCGAGTCATCGACGCGCTAATGAAAAAATTCGGCGTCACCCAACGCATCGCGACGTCGTACCATCCGCAAACAAATGGTCAGGCGGAGGTGTCAAATCGTGAAATCAAGACCATTCTTGAAAAGATCGTGAAACCCGGTCAGAAGGATTGGAGCGTTAAGCTGAATGACGCATTATGGGCATATCGGACATCGTATAAGGGTCCTATCGGGATGTCTCCTTATAGCCTTGTTTTTGGTAAGCCGTGCCATTTACCGGTCGATTTGGAGCACCGCGCGCTTTGTGAAGTCCAAAAATGCAACATGGAAATGGATCTAGTTGGCGAAACGCGTAAACTAGATATCCAGGAGTTGGAAGAAATTCGAAAAAATGCCTACGACAGTTCAAAAAAAATTTAGGAAAAAAATAAAGATTTTCACGATCGTAATATTGCATTTAAATCATTTTACATTGGTCAAAAGGTTTTATTATTTAACTCTAAATTAAAACTTTTTGCAGGGAAATTACGATCAAATTGGCTTGGACCGTATACAGTGACTAATATTTTTCCACATGGTGTAGTGGAAGTTAAAAGCAATTTCGGAGAGCCATTTAAAGTAAACGGTCAACGGCTTAAACCATACTATGATAATGCTCCAGTTGGCCTAGTCGATAAAATTCGTCTAATCGAACATGTCACTTGAATGAGGTCGTCAAGCTAGCGACGTTAAACAAGCGCTTAATGGGAGGCAACCTATTTATTTATTTATTTTATTGTCTTTTCTTCATTTTACTTGATTTTTTTATATATTTCTTTATTTTTTATTGTCTTTTTATTTATTTATTTATTTTTGAATTTATTTTATTTTCAGAAAATAAAGATGGGCATATTCGAATGAAGGTGGCATGGTTTATCCAATCTCTACTTTAAATATATCCTTATCCTACCATTTTTTGTTTTAAAATACAAAAACGTACGTTTTAATTTAAAACAAAACACCACCTTATCTCTTATCACTTTGTTTTTCTTGTTTAAACCCATAATCCTTTTTCTCTTAATTTTTAAAACCACATCTCTTATCCTTATTTTTTTTATCACATTTGATAAAGGAAAAGTTTAAAACAAATTTAAAAAATATGGGAATTTTTTTTATCACGTTTTGATATTTGACTTTCACCCATGTTTTGTTATTTTTGACTTTAAATTTTATTCCATACCAAACGTGATCCCTTCTTTTCTCTCTTTTAAAATATTCTCACACCACAACACCTAGTCGTCCTCTTCATCTCCCACCTTCAACCAAGCCTCTCCACCACCCGACACCATGCCACGCACCAGAGAGTCACACCACCGCAACTTGTACCTATGTGCAACAGTTCCGATGGAGTTTTCGACCCGCGCCAACAACCGTCCACGACACGACCGAGTGCAACCGCAATTGATCAGGGGAGTCTCTTCTTTCCTCTAGTTTTTTATTTTAGGACAAAATGCTTTAAGTGAGAGGGGATAAATGTTTGTCAAATTTTTCTTTGCTTATCTGTTTAATTGCTTTCTTATTCTCTTAATTTTATTTAATCTAAGTTCCTTGTTTAATCTTTAGTTTGGCCTTGTCTCACTATTTTCATATGATTTTTTTTATCTATCTTGTTAGAAAGTTCTAGGTTGCATGGTAGATTTTGGCATGATTAATTTTTGATTAAAATCTTTTTATGACATTTCTTTCTCTATTAATTGATGTGATGTTTACCTAGGTACACAAGACAATTTTTGTGAGTTTTGAGCCTAATGAGCATGCATTATTTTTGCTCTTTGTTTCTTTGAGTGTGGCTAGCTAAATTAGTTGCATTCTAGAACTTGTGTTTAAATTCTTTTTGAGATTACATTGATTGAATATGATGCTTAAATATGATTGAGGCACTAGGTTTTAACACTTTCTCTTTCCACACAAATTGCCTACCCTTTAATTAATTTCCCCTAGTGAAACAATTTTGAGCCTTGGCCTTTTTCTTAAAATTCACCATATTTTAGCCTAATCCATTTTTCTTATTATCTCTATTATTTTTGTCCCCTTTTCAAGATAAATTTCTCTTAAAAAAACAGATTCGAATATATGCAGTCCAGCAGGGGAAAAAACACTGTGCAGAAAAAAACTGTGCAGAAACTGTTCCAATATGCAGTGCAGAAAAAATTGTGTAGAAAATTATTCGAGTCTGCAAAAAAAAGAAGCAGAAAAAGCAGTGCAGTTCAAAAAAAATATATATACACTGCAGAACAATTTTGATTCGAATGAAAAAAGAAAAGAAAAAAAAGAGAGAAGAAAGTTTTGAATAAATTTTTAGGATGATTTTTGTCTTGGATTTTAACCCATATTTCAGCCTTTATCCTACCCGAACCTTAGCCCCATTACAACCCTTTTTAAGACCGAAGCGAAACCCGTTAAGGTTCCTCCTCGGTTAACGACCCATAAAATTTCTTTTAAAATTAATCTTCTCTAAATGCACATTTAATTCCTATGTGATCACATCAACGGAAGACAAACATTCGCAAAGCAATAACTCGAACAACCTAAGCAAAACAGCCCATTTTTATGTGATTTAACAGGCCGTTTCGAAACACCCTCAAGGTGTATCGAAACGCCTTGACCTGGTCAACACTTCTGAGCCTACACGAGGAAGCCGTTTCGGAACGGGGGTCAACCGTTCCGAAACACCCTCCCTGGTCAACTTCTCGTGGCCAACGAGATTTAACCGTTTCGAAACACCACAGACCCATTTCGGAACACCTTCATCTCGCCAATTTCTCAAAATTCCAGTAGCAAAAATGTACCGAAACGACCCCTACCCGTTTCGAAACGCTCGACCAAAAACAAAGGGACCGTATCGAAACAGGGTAGCCCGTTTCGAAACGCCCCTGTCTGCAGACTGGTTTTGGCTGATTTAAGGCACAAGGGTGCCCCTAAACCCCACCAAAACTTCCAACAACACACTAACAACAATTCTAAAGGCAAACCAACATATAAGCATGCTTGAACATCATTAAAACAAGGCTAAACACTAAGGCACAACATCACAAAGTCATACATCCATACATATCATTAAAGGTGTTAAGCTTCAACATAGCCAACACTTAGACAATCCTAGGTAGCAAAATACTTACATGGTTTCAAGCATAACATACATCCCAAAAGCCAATTAACAAGCACAAACGAGGAGTCTAACATGCTCTTAAACAACAACCATAGCAACATGATCCAAAAACATCATAACACTATTACATGTCCCATTGCTTGACCATTACATCTTAATTTAAAAGTTCATACTTGGTAGCCAAACAAGCACCACAAGCACACTTGGAGGTCCCTTTCTTGCTCCTAGTAACCCACGAACTAAGGATCTGCATTGTCGAACAAAGAGAGAGCGTAAGCAATAAAGCTTAGTGAGGGTAAGCTCTTTAAAAACAAACCTCGACAATGCAGGGTCCAAGCACGATCTTAGCCAAGGTAAAATACATAATTACCAAGGATCCTAAAGAGCCAAAAGTTAGAGATGCATGAACAATATCCAATTAAATGCCATGCTCATAAAGCTCTATTTCACAACACATGTAATCACATATAAACATCCAAATAAGGATCCCATTTCACAACACATTGATACACATATCAATCAATATTGGCACCTAGCTATGACCCGAATACGCGGATAAACACGTTGGAACTCACATCCAACAACCACTTTACCTCACGGTGGGATTACACTCATCACCGGTCTCGCGGAGGGGATTCCACTCATCCTCACGCCCCGTCGATGGGATTTCACTCATCATCGACTATATATAAATACAATTTCCGGGCGAACCCGTACTCGTCCTTGGTGACTCAACGCCACTAAGGCCACGCGCGACTTTAGACTCATGTGTGCACACTAACATCCTAATGATCGATCATTTGTACTCAAGCATACTAGTGCCAACATTTAACTCATTCCACATTATTCATTTCAATCAATTCCGTGCTTAGCACGTACTCACCATGATCACAATCATGAACCCTTTCCATGCATGCCATAAGCATTACAAATCATGCCTCATCTCACATGTATAACACATATACATAAATCAATCATATCACAAGTCATACGAGGCATAAACATCCAAATACAAGTTCATCCAATGGCTCTAGATCAAGTTTAGGATTAGGCTACCACCCTAATCCTAACTCTAGGTGGATCTACCAAGCCCGACCTAGTCCACATACTCGAACCAATCATTTAAAAACCATTTTAAACATTTAACCACTCACCTAAGCTTCCAAGCTCCAAGCCAAGCAAGCAACCACCCTCAAGTTTCCGGATTTCTTCCCTAAGCTTCTCCGACGCAAGTTCTTGCTTCTAAACAACCTCAATACAATTCAAATAACCTCAAATCAGCCCAAACATCAAAATACCAACCCGGAACACAATTCAAACACAAATTACAATGTTGCAAGCCATGAACAACCCCACATTTAACCAAACTCGGACAGCCCCAAAACCACATCCAAAATCCATGTTTCCAACACCTTTTACACCCACAAATGATCCCAAATCAACTCCTAACCATAGTACTACCATTGGACTATCAATTCTCACCTAAAACAACCCCCAAAACCCTTTAAAAACCCCATTTATACCCAAATTCGGGAATTGCTCAAAATCAAGAGAAATTCACATATGTTGAACCATTTAACTCCTATACTTCATAACTAACCATATTAAATCAAAATATTAGGTTTAACAACACAAAGGCATCATTTTTAATCAAATCCTTTGAAATCCCCATTTCCAAAACTTTGACGAAAATAAAAACTAATGGTACTTTTGAAGAGAGGGAGTTGAGAAGAAGTAAAAAACGATGTTATCTTTCAAAAATGAGTTGAAATGGAGGAGTTTTTTGATGGAATAGTGATGGAGAGGTGAGATCTCTATTTCACGTTAAGTTGGATGAAGAAGAGAGTGAATAGTGACTATTTGGTAGAAAGGGGGATTTAAAATCAAAAGTTGGGCTAATTACCAAAAGGCCATTAATGAATGACTATCTTCTTGCTTCTTTAAAAACTCTCTACTTTGCAATTCCTTCAATTCGGTCCAATTTCAAATATTTATTTTTAAAACCCGAAACTTAAAAAGATTATTTTAATTATAAAACCGAGCCCAAATAATATTAAAATATTATTTTCACCTAACCCCTAAACCCGAGTGTTATAACTCTCCCCCACTTAAGGAATTTCGTCCCCGAAATTACCTGACGGAAACAAATACGAAAATTGCTCAACCATATCAGCTTTCCTCTCCCACGTGGCCTCTTCCACACCTCTATGTCTCCACAACACCTTGACCAACTCTATGGTCTTACCACGCAACACCTTGCTATCAGAAGCAAGTATCTCAACAGGCTCTTCATTATAAGACAAATCCGGATTCAACTCTATCTCCTCTACGAGCATAACATGAGAAGGGTCTGACCTATATCTTCTAAGCATAGACACATGAAAAACATCATGGATCTTCTCTAACTCAGAAGGTAACCTCAAACGATAAGCTACAGGCCCAATCCGCTCAACTATCTCATACGGACCAATGAACCTCGGATTCAACTTGCCCTTCCGGCCAAATCTCATTACCTTCTTCCACGGAGATACTTTCAAAAACACTTTCTCACCCACGGAGTACTCAATCTCTTTCCTCTTCAAATCCGCATAAGACTTCTGACGATCAGATGCTGCTTTCAAACAATCACAAATCAACTTCATCTTGTCGGTAGTCCCCTTAAGCAAATCTGGCATAGGTAACAATCTCTGACCTGTTTCAGCCCAACAAATCGGAGTCCTACATCGTCTACCATACAAAGCCTCATAGGGAGCCATATGAATACTGGACTGATAACTGTTGTTGTAAGCAAACTCAACTAACGGTATGTGTTTCTCCCAAGAACCCTGGAAGTCAATCACACAACAATGAAGCATATCCTCTAGAATCTGTATCACTCGCTCTGACTGCCCATCGGACTGCGGATGATAAGACGTGCTGAAATGCAAACGACTACCTAGAGCACTATGTAAGCAACTCCAGAATCTCGAAGTAAATCTAGGATCTCTATCTGAAACAATAGACTTCGAACTCCATGAAGTCTCACAATCTCACAGATGTACAAGTCTGCCAACTTGTCTAAGGAATCCGTAGTGTTCACTGCTAAGAAGTGAGCACACTTAGTGAACCTATCAACAATCACCCAAATAGAATTCTTCTTCGAATGAGACAAAGGCAACCCCGACACAAAATCCATGGTGATCCTCTCCCATTTCCATTCTAGAATCTTCAAAGGCTGTAACAAACCTGAAGGAACCTGATGTTCTGCCTTCACTCTATGACAAACCATACAACGGCTCACATACTCGGCTACGTCTTTCTTCAAACCAACCCAGAAGTAATCATTCTTCAAGTCACGATACATTTTGGTACTACCCAGATGCATAGAAAAGGGACTCGAATGTGCTTCACTCAGAATATGACGTCTCAACTCAACATCTTCTGGTACAACAATTCTATCTCTAAAGCACAACATGCTCTCACCACTGAAACTATACTCGGTCGGTCTTCCTTCGGCTATGTCCTGAACATGAGGAACTAAAGTCACATCTTGCAATTGCTTCTCTCTAATCAACTGAATCAAAGAAGGCTTCACTTGCAACTCGGTGATCAACCCACCATCGTCGGACACACTCAATCTAGCAAACATAGCTCTCAACTCAACGACCACTTTTCTACTCAAAGCATCGACTACTACATTTGCCTTACCCGGATGGTACTCAATGGTCAAGTCATAATCTTTTAGTAACTCTAGCCATCTTCTTTGTCTCAAGTTCAACTTTTTCTGTGTCATCAAGTACTTCAAGCTCTTGTGATCGGTGTAAACTATACACTTCTCACCATACAAGTAATGACGCCAAATCTTCAATGCAAAAACAACTGCAGCTAGCTCTATATCATGAGAAGGATAGTTCTTCTCATGAATCTTCAACTGTCTGGAAGCATAAGCAACAACTCTTCTTTCTTGCATCAAAACACATCCTAAGCCTATGTAGGACGCATCACTGTAAATCACAAACTCTTTACCTAAAACAGGTTGCACTAACACTGGGGCATTTGTCAAAGCTTCTTTCAATTTCTCAAAGGCCTTCTGTCTTGCATCTAACCATTCAAACTTAACTCTTTTTTGCAACAATTTAGTCAAAGGAGCAGCTACTCTAGAGAAACCATCAACAAATCTCCTATAGTAACCGGCTAATCCTAGGAAACTCCTAATCTCGGTCACGGACTTAGGTTGTTTCCATTCAACAATAGCCTCAATCTTCGATGGATCAACTCGGATACCTTCGGCCGAAACAACATGGCCAAGAAATACAACCTCTCGAATCTAGAACTCACATTTACTAAGCTTCGCATACAACTGGTTGCTCAACAATCTCTGCAAAACAAACCTCAAGTGCTCATCATGCTCTTCTTCTGTCTTCGAGTACACAAGTATGTCATCAATGAAGACAACTACGAAACGGTCTAGATAGTCTCTAAAAATTCTGTTCATCATGTCCATGAATGCTGCAGGTGCATTCGTGAGCCCAAACGGCATCACAAGAAACTCATAGTGACCATATCTAGTCCTAAAAGCTCTCTTCGGAACATCACACTCTTTCACTTTCAACTTGTAGTACCCGGATCTCAAATCTATCTTCGAGAACACTGAAGCACCTCTCAACTGATCAAACAAATCATCTATGCGAGGCAACAAATACTTGTTCTTCACAGTCAACTGATTCAACTGTCTATAGTCAATACACATGCACATACTACCATATTTCTTTTTCACAAATAACACGGGAGCACCCCAAGGAGAACTACTAGGCCTAATGAAACCACGGTCTAATAATTCTTGCAACTGACTCTTCAATTCTTTCAACTCTTTCGGAGCCATACGATACGGAGCTATCGAAACTGGGTTAGACCCTGAAACAGTCTCAATCACAAACTCAACATCTCTATCAGGAGGCAAACCCGGCAACTCTTCAGGAAACACATCCGGAAAGTCACAAACTGTTCTGATATCCTTCGGTCTAGCTTCACTCATATTCGGATTCATAACATAAGCTAAGTAAGCCCCACATCCGGAGTCCATCAACCTATGAGCCTCTAAAGCTGACACCACATTAGACAAGAACTTAATGTTCTCGCCTACTACTACCACCTCGTAGTCATCAGAAAGCTTCAAGGAAATTCTCTTCGTCTCAAAATCCACACTAGCTCGGTGCTCAACTAACCAGTCCATACCCAAAATAATATCAAAACCATAGAAAGGAAGTTCCATCATATCAACAGAGAACACATGACCCCGAATCTTCAGTGGACATCTCCTATACATACGTCTAACCACAACTGTCTCACCAAAAGAACTAGTCAACGGCATACCTACATCTAAAATCTCAACATGTATATCTAACTTCTGTGCATGCTCACTCAAAATGTAGGAATGTGTAGAACCTGAATCAACCAAAGAAAGCAAAGACATAGATTGTAACTCAAAATTACCTGCTATCACATAAGTGTCGTTCCCGACCTCTCTCTGAGCATAAACTCTCGCTGGTCCTCCTGCCTCTGGCTGCACTGCCATAACATGAGCAAGGTTCCTCTGAGCATCTACCCTAGGTGCATCAGCCCTAGGCTGGAAGTAGCCACGACCGCGCCCACGGCCTCTCTGAAAATCATTCGCTCTCGCAGGAGCCTGAGCAATGTTCGGTGCCTGTGCCGCCTGATGTGGACAATCTCTCCTAAAGTGGTCCCTCGAACCATAGTTCCAACAAGCATAGAAGTTACCCCAACACTCACCAGCGTGCTGTCTCCCACATCGGGTGCACTCGGGCAAACACTCTCCTCCTCTATGGCCCTGATGGACCCTACCATGATGGCCACCGCCACGTCTATGGTCAAACTGCTGTCCGCCACCTCTATGCCTCTTGGCATCTCTAATGTCAAAGTGGTTATGCCTCTTGCCGGAACTAGAACCACCAGATCGTTTGGCCGAACCCAAACTATGCTCTAAGTCCTTGGCCCTTGCGACCAATACATCAAAGTCTGAGTAGTCAGAAGCTAACGTGTACCTCTTGACCTCTTCGTTCAACCCATAGCGGAAACGGTTACAGCGTTCCACTTCAGTAGGAACCAACTCTGGAGCGTACTGACTCAAGCGAACAAAACGGATCTCATAGTCAGTCATAGAAGCATCTCCCTGAGTAAGGGTCATAAACTCTCGCTTCTTCTCATCTAAATACCTCGGTCCCAAGTACCTCTTTCTGAAAGCGGACTCAAAGAAATCCCAATCAATCTCTGCCTCTGGAACCCCAGTAGTAATGGTAACCCACCAGGTGTAGGCATCACCCTGAACCAAGGAAATCACACAGCCCAATCTACGTGCGCCCACACAACCCATCTAAGCTAAGATACGAACTGTCTTCTCCAACCATAACTCCGACCTCTCCGGAGTAGATCCTCTGAACTCTTCGGGCCCCAAGCTACGGAGCCTCTCCAAAGGTAGACTAGCATCATCACACATAGGCTGAGCTGCAGCCTAAGCTCCCGCAACTGCGGCATGAAATGCTCCCTCTATATCTTGCACTAGCGGAGTCATATCGATTCCGGCCGGACCTTGGCCACCTTGAGGTCCCTCTCCTTCAGCTGCATCCTCGCCCCCAGCTCCAGGCGGAGGGGGTGGTGGTGGTGGAGGTGGTGGAGGAGCTCCAACTCCCGCGGCCACCGACCCTTCTATATGAGCCTCCACTCCAATCACCGGCTCAACAGGAGCCGCAACTCGTGGTTCCTGACGAACCACTCTCGGTCTACCCCTCGGCCTAGACATCGCTTACAAACGATAACTACAACCACAACAAACAAAATATACAAGATCGGGTTAGCAAGGCAAGGCTTCCAAGTGCTCAAATACGTTTTCCTCACTTAAAATTCTTTTCCGATGTAATAGTAGCAATGAGACTCTCATACAACATGCTTTTAAACAAAACAATCAACATACTTGTCATACAAGCAATCATACTTACAAAGCAAGCAAACACCGTACATATCAATTCAAAACTTAAACTTACCTCACTTACCTGCCCAAGGTCTCGGTAACCTTAGGCTCTGATACCAACAAGTGTAACCCCCTCGTCCCGGTCCGGACGCTTGACCAGTCTGAGTGGGCCACACGGGGAAAACCGAAGCGAAACCCGTTAAGGTTTCTCCTCGGTTAACGACCCAGAAAATTTGTTTTAAAATTAATCTTCTCTAAATGCACATTTAATTCCTATGTGATCACAGCAATGGAAGACAAACATTCGCAAAGCAATAACTCGAACAACCTAAGCAAAACAACCCATTTTTATGTGATTTAACAGGCCGTTTCGAAACACCCTCAAGGTGTATCGAAACGCCTTGACCTGGTCAACACTTCTGAGCCTACATGAGGAAGCCGTTTCGGAACGGGGGTCAATCGTTCCGAAACACCCTCCCTGGTCAACTTCTCGTGGTCAACGAGATTTGACCGTTTCGAAACACCACATACCCGTTTTGGAACACCTTCATCTCGCCAATTTCTCAAAATTCCAGTAGCAAAAGTGTATCGAAACGGCCCCTACCCGTTTTGAAACGCTCGGCCAAAAACAAAGGGACCGTATCGAAACAGGGTAGCTCGTTTCAAAACGCCCCCTATCTGCAGACTGGTTTTGGCTGATTTAAGGCACAAGGGTGCCCCTAAACCCTACCAAAACTTCCAACAACACACTAACAACAATTCTAAAGGCAAACCAACATATAAGCATGCTTGAACATCATTAAAACAAGGCTAAACACTAAGGCACAACATCACAAAGTCATACATCCATACATATCATTAAAGGTGTTAAGCTTCAACATAGCCAACACTTAGACAATCCTAGGTAGCAAAATACTAACATGGTTTCAAGCATAGCATACATCCCAAAAGCCAATTAACAAGCACAAACGAGGAGTCTAACATGCTCCTAAACAACAACCATAGCAACATGATCCAAAAACATCATAACACTATTACATGTCTCATTGCTTGACCATTACATCTTAATTTAAAAGTTCATACTTGGTAGCCAAACAAGCACCACAAGCACACTTGGAGGTCCCCTTCTTGCTCCTAGTAACCCACGAACTAAGGATCTGCATTGTCGAACAAAGAGATAGAGTAAGCAATAAAGCTTAGTGAGGGTAAGCTCTTTAAAAACAAACCTCGACAATGCAGGGTCCAAGCACGATCTTAGCCAAGGTAAAATACATAATTACCAAGGATCCTCAAGAGCCAAAAGTTAGAGATGCATGAACAATATCCAATTAAATGCAATGCTCATAAAGCTCTATTTCACAACACATGTAATCACATATAAACATCCAAATAAGGATCCCATTTCACAACACATTGATACACATATCAATCAATATTGGCATCTAGCTATGACTCGAATACGCGGATAAACACGTTGGAACTCACATCCAACAACCACTTTACCTCACGGTGGGATTACACTCATCACCGGTCTCGCGGAGGGGATTCCACTCATCCTCATGCCCCGTCGATGGGATTCCACTCATCATCGACTATATATAAATACAATTTTCGGGCGAACCCGTACTCCTCCTTGGTGACTCAACGCCACCAAGGCCACGCGCGACTTTAGACTCATGTGTGCACACTAACATCCTAATGATCGATCATTTGTACTCAAGCATACTAGTGCCAACTTTTAACTCATTCCACATTATTCATTTCAATCAATTCCGTGCTTAGCACGTACTCACCATGATCACAATCATGAACCCTTTCCATGCATGCCATAAGCATTACAAATCATGCCTCATCTCACATGTATAACACATATACATAAATCAATCATATCACAAGTCATACGAGGCATAAACATCCAAATACAAGTTCATCCAATGGCTCTAGATCAAGTTTAGGATTAGGCTACCACCCTAATCCTAACTCTAGGTGGGTCTACCAAGCCCGACCTAGTCCACATACTCGAACCAACCATTTAAAAACCATTTTAAACATTAAACCACTCACCTAAGTTTCCAAGCTCCAAGCCAAGCAAGCAACCACCCTCAAGTTTCCGGATTTCTTCCCGAAGCTTCTCCGACGCAAGTTCTTGCTTCTAAACAACCTTAATACAATTCAAATAACCTCAAATCAGCCCAAACATCAAAATACCAACCCGGAACACAATTCAAACACAAATTACAATGTTGCAAGCCATGAACAACCCCACATTTAACCAAACTCGGACAGCCCCAAAACCACATCCAATATCCATGTTTCCAACACCTTTTACACCCACAAATGATCCCAAATCAACCCCTAACCATAGTACTACTATTGGACTATCAATTCTCACCTAAAACAACCCCCAAAACTCACCCAAAACCCTTTAAAAACCCCATTTATACCCAAATTCGGGAATTGCTCAAAATCAAGAGAAATTCACATATGTTGAACCATTTAACTCCTATACTTCATAACTAACCATATTAAATCAAAATATTAGGTTTAGCAAAACAAATGCATCATTTTTAATCAAATCTTTTGAAATCCCCATTTCCAAAACTTTGACGAAAATAAAAACTAATGGTACTTTTGAAGAGAAGGAGTTGAGGAGAAGTCAAAAATGATGTTACCTTTCAAAAATGAGTTGAAATGGAGGAGCTTTTTGATGGAATAGTGATGGAGAGGTGAGAGCTCTATTTCACGTTAAGTTGGATGAAGAAGAGAGTGAATAGTGACTATTTGGTAGAAAGGGGGATTTAAAATCAAAAGTTGGGCTAATTACCAAAAGGCCATTAATGAATGGCTATCTTCTTTCTTCTTTAAAAACTCTCTACTTTTCAATTCCTTCAATTCGGTCCAATTTCAAATATTTATTTTTAAAACCCGAAACTTAAAAAGATTATTTTAATTATAAAACCGAGCCCAAATAATATTAAAATATTATTTTCACCTAACCCCTAAACACGGGTGTTACATGCATCACATTCATGCTTAGTAATGGAGATTAGATTTAACCACAAGCCTATGTTAATGCTCTAGTTAGTTTTGGCTCAAGTGATTTTCTCTACCCTTAAACACTTTGAGTGACATGAGCAATTCCTTGTGAGAGTACTTGGTTTGCATCATTGATGTTAGTAGGGTATTGGAATGTCCTTTTTGCTTAAATTTCTTAATCTTGCCATTTATCTATTTTGCTCCATGTTTTTCTTTCATGTTTAGATACTTAATCATATCGGAAACTTTGAGGCTTCGTGAAATTAAGGATGATAACTTAAGCTTAGGTTGTTTAATTTTGAGATACTTGAGGACAAGCATCGGATAAGTGAGGGAGAATTTGATGAGTATTTATTTTGGTTGTGTTTTTTGTTCTTATTTCGATTAAATATAAGTTTAAGGGACTTAATTGGGCTGTTTTATGATGTTTTCATGTAGGAGACGTGATGCTGGAAATAAGCTGGAATTCTGCAGAAAATTCTGGAGTCATGGGCATGAATGCTGACTGGGTGCCACGTCAGCGTCTTCTAGAAGATGACGTCAGCAGTAGTGATAACTTATCAGGCCGCTTATCAGATAGCTTATCACCGAATTTTTTTTTTAATTTTAAATTTTAAACTTTGGATAATTATTTTGTTTAATTTTAATTATCATTTTAGGTTTTACCTAGGTTATTTTGAAACACTATAAATACCCCTCTTTGGGGTAAGTATTGTCATCATTCAATTAGAAATTGAACATCATTTCTTCTTCTCTTGGAAATTTTTCTTAGTTTTACTTAAGTTCTTTTCTTATATTTCTTCTTTTAATTATTTCCTATATGTCGAGCATGATTAATTTGATAACCATGCTCGGCTAGATCTTTTTAAGCCGAAGGCTTTTGCAATGACGCGTTCTCAAGGCGAGGTTTGAAACTATGCTTCAAACATTTCGAAAACTTCTTCTCGATTTCTTCATACTTATTTTCAAAATCAAAATGATTTTTTAAAACCCAAAGATTGACTTTGGAGAAAAAACAATTATTTTGATCTATCAAGTGGGAGGGAGGATCGGTTATTGAAACAAATCCGACTTCCGAAGAACACACTTAGTAAATAGATTACTAAGGAAAATTGAGATCGAATCGTTTTTATAGAAATGACTTTTCGAATTGGTTACGAGCTTAAGTAATTTGTTTTCTCAAACATTGAGTTGGTTTAGACAAATTATCAAAACTGAAACCAAAATTTGATTTTGGAAATTCAGTTTACAAACAAAAACTCAAGGATTGACCTTGAAGTAATTTTGCCAACAAGTTTTTTTCGAAATAAAAATCTTTACCAAGGAACCAAGTAGAACAAGTCAACGCGGAAGCCCAAGGCTGATAATCTCATATTTACTTTAAACTTTTTCAAAAGTTTTCTTTTACTTTCTTAAACAATTGCATTTCATTACAACAAACCACCCACCTAAATCACCTCAACATAGCTCCATCAACAACTCTTGGTTCAGAAACTACAAAAGTGCGACAAGGAAAGTTCTAAGTCCCTGTGGGTTCGACTCCTACTTCCCTATTTATATTTAGTTAATTCCTTTATTTATTTATCTATTTGGAAGAAGGAAATTATTCTTGACACGTTACGATGCGTGAGCTAATGAATTACGAAAATGCCCTTGATGTATGAAAATAACTAAAATACCCCTATTAATGAGAGTGGTCTGAGAATCTACACTAGATCCGGTAAAACAACAGAACCTTCTGAAAATCTTGAAGTTTGCTTGAGAAGTTATAGTAGCGAGGCTTCACCTTTGAGACTGCAAATTTGCTCAGATTCTTTTTGAGATTGAATAATCTATGATGACATTCACGAGAAAATAATTGTATGTTTGGATTAGTCAAGTCGCGTAAATTGTTGAATTGATTGAAATGAATGAAATGTTTAGAAATACTGAAAAGGCTGAATCGATCAAAATATCCATAATGACCAAAAAGGAATAATCATTCATCGGCGCCGATTGCCCAATTAATCAAAATGATGCATTTACCCTCAAGAACTTTAACGTATGAATAGATGGAAGAACCGAGAAATTCTGAATAAATGAAACATTTTCGAGCATTGAATGTTGGAAATACCCTCGAATATCGATAAGACTGAAATGGTTCACAATGACCCTAAGACATGGAATTAGAAATCCCAACAAAGAAAAACAAATGTAATGGCTCCAAATGTGGTAAAATACGACCCGTGTTAGTTGGTCGATTCAGATACCATGATGATAGTGGGAGAATACCGTGTGAAGACACGTGCAATTTATTTGCAGAAAGTACATAGTTAATAGTGAGAGAGACCTATTCTCCTAAGGTACATTCGATGTTTTCGATTGAGTTCAAATACAATGCACCTATTTGAATACTTGGAAAATACCACTCGAATATATGCTTGACTCTTGGTAATAAGTTCAGTGGACGATTGGTGAAGGTGAACTATTGTTATTATGCTCTGTAGTCAGTTCTGAGAAATGAATGGTTGAAGTGTACCTATCCGGTGAGATATTAAACACTGTGTTAATGGGTTCCGATTAGTTAAAAGAGGCTCGAAAACTTGACGAGCAACTAGAAGTCTTAAATTCTGTACATCACCGTTTATACCTTGTTGGTTCAAATTACTAAATTACCCTCAAAGGTCAAAATGACCTTAATACCCTCATAGGCTGTAATATTTAATTATGCTCGCGATATATCTAAAATCCCAATGATTCTGATGCATAAACTTCCGATGTTGATTCGATCCATCTAATCGAACCCCCTTATTCGTAGGGACCTCATTCTGAATTCAGTCCAAAATTGTCAAATGTCATCTTTATGATATCTATCAAGTACCTCTAGAAATGAATTGGGCTATAAAGCGTGTATCATGTATCTGTAAATACTTTCTGTTCTAAACCAAGACCATATGCTTAAAATTTAAAAGTATGATATTGTAATACGAAAGGAAAACAATTCTCTGACTTCTGACCTTTAATATGAAAAATATATCTGATATACGACAATGAGTACGAAATAATAATAATGATAATAAATTAAATTTGATATTTGTCTTCTAGTATAAAAATAGATTTGATATCTATTTTTTGTAATGTTGTCTTCTGAATATAAACTGAAATCATCTGGAGTATATTATCTAGGATATGAATGATGATCTGTAGGCTCAACGTTGGTAAGTCCTTCTAGACCTAAGCTCCTACGCCCACGGGCCTAGGGTAAGTCTTTCTGGACCTAAGGCATCCCCTTAGGTAGACTCCTACGCCTCAGGCCTAGGGTAAGACCTTCTGTATGCAATTCAGGGGGAATTGCATTTTGGAGTTCAGTTAGAGGGTAGTTAAGTAAATTAATAAAACTTCCTGACCTCTTTTGAAACATACCCTACTAAATTAATGTATCAAAGCGAACTTTCCGTAAGCTTACAATTCGCGCCTAATGAACCACTCTGAACTCCTTGATTTAACTTCTGAAATCTGAACCTCTTAGAATCTCATGCTTTAGACTCATCTCCTAAGATTTGGATGATCATATAAAGAACAACTATGTTACCTTTTGATATAATGTTCCACTAAAAAATCGAATTGTAATTTGAGCTTACTGTTGCCAGTTCATCATGACAATGTTAAGCTTGCCATTTACCTGCTTGTGCTGTTAGTATCCCTTGGTAGTCTGTATTACTAAGCTTTTCGAAGCTCACGTTGTTTTTACCATCACAAGTTAGAAGATCGACTATGTTGCAGCTGTCAACGTCGGTATGAGAGTTTCTTCGGCTTGCTCGCGGAGTATGGTACCTGTGTAATTAGGGGGCATGTATGTCACATCTTGATTTACATTCGAGTCCAAAACTTGTATTTTAATTCAAAACTCGGTTTATGATTTTAAATGTTTTAACAATTTGTGTATTTGAAACTTTAACGTGGGTCGCTCCGGTGACCTTAATGTGACTTCCTATAATCCGTATTAACGCATAGGCGGGTCTAGGGGGTTACACTTCACCCAGCTCCAACTATGGAGGAATTCCCTCCTAATCTCCAGAAAATCATCAAGCTTTTCTAATCAGTGGAATAACCCAAGGCCAAGTGGGAGCAGCTGATGTTATAACAATAACTCGAATCCCCTCAATACCCATTTCAAAACTAGGGAGAACAAAGTTGAAGGTCGTGTTTCTCAGGCCCAGATCAAGGCTTATCTTGATGAAGATAAGAATATTTTCTATCAAGTCGATTCCGATTCAGTTTTAACCACAACTTTACTTGTTAATAGATTGTCTGGAAGGCATGTCTAGAAAGTTTTGAGGGTTTTCGTCTAAATTTGTTGTGCTTCTGGGGCTGCAAGAGCTTAACACCTTCAAGGAATAATGAGTTTTTGAACATGTTGAAGTTGATGCAAAGAAAGACACTTGAGTTGCTTATTGAAGCTGAGAAGGGTGATGGGTCTTCGGGTAATGGTCAAATTGTGAATGATAACAGTGAAAAACATGTTGAAAAATAATAAGTAACGTTAGGTACCATTTTGCTAAAAAATTGTTTGGATACCAAAATGGAAATACGAAAATAGGTGATGTACTAAATTTGTAGTTTACTCTTATTTAAAAATCAAAAAATCAATATATATATATATAGGGAAAATAATTTAATTGAATTTTTTTAAAAATAATTATTAATTGTATGTTGAGTCCTTAAAATTTTTAATTTTTATTAATTAATTTAATAGTGTTTAACGGTGTTCAGCATTAATACTATTTACCGGTGTTTATCGCACGTTATAGAATTTTCTTTATGTATTTTGTTGTGACTTGTGACCGAGGATGCAAAATTAAAAGAGAAATATGTCTCTTTCTTTTTTATTGTTTTGTATAGCGAAAAAGTAAAAATAGTAAACTTATTTTACAATTATACATTTTTATTTTTTATTGATATTATTTAATTGAAATTTTTATTGAGATATTATTTATCTTTTAATATTTTTAAAAAAATCTTAATAAAACAAAATTATAAAAATATAAATATTTAAAATCAAAAGTTTATAAAATAATAGCGTACATTAGAATAAAAATTATATATCTTTTTTTGGCGCCTTTATTCATGCTTCAACACTAAAAAACTAAACCTAAGCCCTAACATGAAATTTTAAATCTTGAACCATAAACCTTAAAAATAAAACTCTATACCTACACTCTATACCCTAATCATAAACTCTAACCCTATTTTTTTAGTGTAAGAAAATAAATAGAAATATAAAAAAAGCAGAAGATTTCTGTTTAGTAAGTTATTATATACGTGTATGAGATTTTTTAAATTAAAAATTTATTCTAAGAAATTTAATTGTAAGAATTCAAATCAAATAGGGATATCCATTCTTATGAATGAAAAATGAAAAATAAACATGATAAAATATTATACATAAAACATTTTAAAAAAAATATGATACAATTAAAAATAATAAAATAAATTATTTAAATTCTTATTTTTTTATCAATAATGTATGATTTATTAAAAAAAATTATACATCAATTATCGTGCACCTCATTAGAAACTTCTCTAACCTAAAATTAAGAAAGAGAGTACAATCACGACCCCTCCAAACCAAACTCCCACCAACAAACCAACAATGCAGCTAAACAAAACAGTCCAGCTACAACCCATCTCGAAATAAATCAGCACGACCCACTCTCTCCTTTGCAAGCGTATCCGCAATACTATCCACCTCGTAAAAAATATGTATGAAGCAAACACACGGTCGATGCATACAAATGTAAAAAAAAAAAAATCATCTGATATTTCTGCTCAGTAAAAATTCAGCATTATTCTTAGTACTTAAAAACAGATTTTAAGATAGTTACTAATTGATAATTCACTGCCGATGCATTATGATCTTTCTGCAATGAGTTCAAAGCAGAAGAACTTATAATGAATAATTAGAATAAACATGAAAAAGAAAAGAGAAGAGTAGTATGGATCAAATTACAAAAATCTTAAGTTCGTTTGTAAAGAAAGACTTGGAAACAATTCCTGCAAGCAAGATGAATAATTAAATTCAGTGTTCCAGTCAATTTAAAAACTACATGAATTTCATTAATGAAAATTCAGAGTTAAATTCAGTATTATGTAATATGAATCACTTGAGTAAGTACATTTGGCTGGTTGACCAAGCTGCTCATCTTTGTTCCCTCATATTTTTTTAGGTCACAGATTTTAAACCCGCTAGGAGCTCCCCCCCTTCTTTTCTTTAAAGTCCCTCTTCCCTTCCTCTCTAGGTAGTATTAAGATTAAATAAGATTCGTAAAAAAGAAAAAATAATATGAATCACTTATATACAACAAGAAGTAAAACTAGTAGAACT
This sequence comes from Hibiscus tridactylites, assembly GCA_958450335.1. Taxonomy (NCBI): domain Eukaryota; kingdom Viridiplantae; phylum Streptophyta; class Magnoliopsida; order Malvales; family Malvaceae; genus Hibiscus; species Hibiscus tridactylites. Next base: position 84,724,747 of record OY288283.1, on the reverse strand, counting down.
TTGTTTGAGCAAAGCCAAATGACAAGCACTTAACCAATTAACTAGATAAGATTATCTTAAACTTTATAAATATTTTTAGTTTTACACAAATCTAACACCTTGGATGAGTGTAAATTAATAACTAAAATTAAAAGTTGAAAATGTATAATTTTTTTTTAAAAAGATATTTTTAAAAAAAGGGCGCCTCATCAAAAAGACTCTCTATATCTTGTTTATGACCAAACACAATTTAAATAATCGAAGGATAAAAAGAGTGCGCCACGAGATATTATTACGAAAAAAACCTTACACAATATAAAGAGTATAATACAACCTGAATTACTACAGCCAAAACAAGGAGTTAAAATATAAGGAATAAGAACCGAAAATAAAACACCACAACGAAATAGGTAATAGAGAGCAATACAACAAAGTATAAAAATTCTTGACCTTTTAGGTAACTCTATTTATGTCACACACTAAAAAGTTAACTTGAAAATTTAAGGTTAAAGTTTAGAGTTAAGGTTAAGAGAATTGGAGATGGGGTTTATTTTTTAGAATGTTTAAGGCTTAAAATTTAAAAAACATAAAAAAGAACATTGAAAAAGGAATTATTAGAAATATTTAAATGTTTCATGTTTTTGTATCGTAATGTGGCTGTAGTTTAGTGGTGAGAATTCCACGTTGTGGCCGTGGAGACCTGGGCTCGAATCCCAGCAGCCACATTTGTTTTGATAGCAGAATTTTCGTTTTTAATATTCTTTTGGGATTATTTCATGTTTAGTCCTAAACATTTTAATCCTGTAACTAAACAAACGAACTAATTTTGGGATTATCTTAAGACTAATTATTAATTTTATGGAGAATGACAAAAGCAATCTGATTGGATAACAATATATACGTCACACATCAAATTCTAACAAATTAGGGTGCGTTAGGTCTACAAAATGTAAGATTACCTTCAAGAATATGATTCTCAAAATGTAACATTACCTGAAATATTATTGGGAATGTTAGATTACCTTGTTTGGTTTATTTGGTAGGAATATAAGATTACATTGTTTGGTTGAGAGAATATAAAATTACTTGGAAGTAAATTTCACTATATTGCCCTTGTGATATATTTCCTTTTTAACAAGTTAAACTTTCAATATTAATTTAAAAATATTTGGTTGAAGATTCATACAATTGTACTTGGCATATTACTAATATAATTAGTATAAACAATATGAAATATATATTTTTATTTAGGGTTAGGATCCACTTACACAATGTTTAAGTTTTATACTTTTTTTGGATCGTTCGATGGGGGACATGGATAGATGAGATTAACTTCTTACATTTTCCCCAAGTGATAATCTTCACGTATTATATTGTTAATCACATTCATCCATTTCCCCTCATCAAACGATCTGCAAAATGTGTAAATATAAAGAATTAAATGTGTTATTATTCAAATTTTGTAATTGTTACATCATTCGCTTAACGGCAGTCAACAACTCAGTGACTATTTTATAACAAAAACTAAAGTTTCATGCCTGTTATGTAACTTTTGTAAGTTTGATGACCATTTTATATTTTTTGGATAGTTTAGTGACCATTTGTGTATTTTACCCTTTATTTAAACATTAAAAATACTTTTTAAACATGTGTAAACCATTTAAATATTAAACTAGTATAAAATAAAATTATTTAATAAATTTACGCCATTTAAATATGCTACAAATGATCCAAATTAAGAAAACTCATTACTTCAAGAGCAATTTTGTTCAAAGTGGCAGGAATTGACAAGCACCTAAGGGAAGGGTGGGAATCGCATTCTCAAAATATTGACAAAAAACGCTATTGTTAATAATAATCTTTTCCGGGCTGGTGGAAATGAGGACAAACCAAATATGAGAATAAGATTCTGAAAAAAAATTATTACCCCTAATAATAATTTTTTCCGTGAACCAAACGCTCCTCACAATAAAGAACTAATTTTCAGCTTTTGTAAGGCAAAGGAATGAAATTCAAAACTAGACCTGTAACACCCGTGTTTTGGGCCTAGGAGTTAGTCGGGTATTAGTTCGAGTTAAATAAAATTTAATTAAAACAATTCAATTTCAAATAATGGTCTAAATGAGTTTTTCTATGTTGGGAGGGACCTATGTTGCTATTTACCCAAGTTTTAAATAAAGGAAGACCACTTTATTTAAAAAGTTGTCTTCCTCCCTCATTCTTCCCCTTTCCCACATTTGAAAACCCCCCCACCATTTCTAAAACCTCCCAAGCTTGGAGTTACTATTCCATCAATTTTAGTACCCGATTACAACACCATTTTAAGAGGTAGTTGTATTTTCTTAACCTCCTCTCCATCCTCTACTTGCTTATTGTCTTAAATTTCAAAAATATGGGGTTTTGAGAAATTAGGGTTTATGATGAAAATTGGGTTTTAATGGGGGTTTTTCAATTCGTCTTAAGAAATTGTGTTGGGATTTTTGTTAATCATGCTAAAGTATACAACATATATGAATTTGGTCAATTTTGGATGAAATTTCGTAGGGGGTCTTTAGGGCCAATTTTAGGGTTTGAAAAATTGGGTTTTTGGGAGGATTTGTATGGGAATTGAAGGGCTGATGGTCTACCTATGTTAGGAGGGTGATTTGGGATATTTTGGAAGTCATTTGGATGCTTGGAATTGGGTATTTCAGCCCTTGATTGTGGGAGTCCGAAAATTGGGTTTTTGGGATGCCATGTGATTGGGAATTTGTGGAAATCGAGTTATGTTTTGCAAAGTGGATTGATGATTGAATTAGCATTGAATTGGGAAGTGATGTATGTATTTTGTTTGATTAGAATCGAGTTTGGGCATCGGTGAAGCTTTGGAAGGAAATCCGGAGAATTGAAGGTTGTTGCTCGCTTGGTCTTGTGCTTGGAAGCTTAGGTGAGTGGTTAATTGTTTTAAATGGTTTTAAATTAGTTGGTTCGAGTATGCGGACTAGGTTGGGCTTGGTAGACCCACCTAGAGTTAGGATTAGGGTGGTAGCCTAATCCTAAACTTGGTCTAAGCCTTTGGATGAACTCAATTGGATGATTGTATATGCCTTGTATGCCATGTAATATGAATGCTTATGTATATTGTTTTATACATGTGAATTGAGGCATGGATTGTATGGCTTAAAGCATGCAAGGTGATGGTTCATGGTTGTGTCCATGGTGAGTACGTGCTAAGCACGGAAATGGTTGAAATGTGTGTTGTGGGATGAGTAAAATATTGGCACTAGTATACTTAAATACAAATGATCGATCATTAGGATGTTAGTGTGTACACATGAGTCAAAAGTCGCGCGTGGCCTTGGTGGCGTTGAGTCACCAAGGAGGAGTATGGGTACGCCCGGAAATGGTATTTAAATATAGTCGGTGATGAGTGGAATCCCATCGACGGGGCGTGAGGATGAGTGGAATCCCCTCCGCGAGACCGGTGATGAGTGGAATCCCACCGAGGTAATGTGGTTGTTGGATATGAGTTTCCAACGAGTCTATCCGTGTATTTGAGTCATAACTAGGTGCCAATGTGGATTGATATGTGTATCAATGTGTTGGAATTTATGAGCTGGTTGGATGTTTAAATGTGAATACATGTATGGTAATGTAGAGCTCATGATTATGGCATATATGTGATATATTGCTCATGCATTTTATACCTTGTGGACTCTTGATATATGTATGTTGCCTTGGCTAGATTGTGCTCGGACCCTGCAATGTTGAGGTTTGTTTTTAGAGCTTACCCTCACTAAGCATCATTGCTTACGCTCTCTCTTTGTTCAACATTGCAGATCCTTAGTTCGTGGGTTGCTCGGGCAAGAGGAGGGCCTTCAAGTGTGGTTTTGGACTTAAGTTCATCAAGTATGGTTTTATGCTAAGTTATGTAATAGTTTAGGCCATGGGATGTGTTGGTTGTTGTTGGTTGTTAGGAGCACGTGTAGACTCCTTTATATATATTGCTTTTGCATGGTTGTGAATCCATGATGAATGTTAACTTATGTCTTGTGGCTTGCTTGATATGTTGGCCTATGCCTTAGGAGTTTTTACATGTGTTTGAATGTGGTTTGTATGGATGCATGATGTGGATTGATGCCTTTGTGTTATACATGTTTAAACCTTGTTGAAGCATGCTGGTATTGTTAGTAAGCCTTAGGATGTCTTGCCTTGAAGTTATGTGGTGTCTTGGGGATGTTTTGGGGCATCCTTGTGCCTCAAAACAGCCCAGAAAAGTCTGCAGACAGGGGGCGTTTCGGAACGGGTACCCGTGTTCCGAAACGGCCCTGCGTAAATGACCTGCCGTTTCGAAACGGATGAGGGTCGTTCCGGAACGTTTTCGCTACTGGAATTTTGAGAAATTGGCGAGATGAAGCCGTTCCGAAACGGGCCTTTGAAGTTCCGAAACGGTCAAATCTCGTTGACCACGAGATATTGACCGTCAAGGGCGTTCCGATACGGGTCTCCCCTGTTTCGGAACGGTCACCTTGTGGTTGACCCAGGCCAGTTGACCAGGTCAGGGCGTTTCGGAACACCCTATAGGTGTTTCGAAACGGCCTGCGGGAATGAAGTAAAATGGACTGTTTATGTTTGTTTGGTCGGTGAATGATGCGTTGTTTGGTTCTTCCGCTGCTGTGCTTCACATAGGAATTATAATTGCATCTAGATAAGATTAATGATTAAAAGAATTTTTCCGGGTCGTTAACCGAGGGGAAACCTTAACGGGTTTCGCTTCGGTTTTCCCCGTGTGGCCCACTCGGACCGGTCATCCGACCAGACCGGGACGAGGGGGTTACACTTGTTGGTATCAGAGCCTAAGGTTACCGAGACCTTGGGCAGGTAAGTGAGGTAAGTTTAAGTTTTTAAGTTGAATTGCACGGTGTTTGCTTATTTTGCAAGAATGGTTGCTTGTGTGACAAGTATGCTGATTGTTTTATTTTAAAGCACGTGTGTGTGGGTCCCATTGCTACTATTACATTAGAAAAAATGATTTTTAAGTGAGGAAACATACTTGGACACTTGGAAGCCTCGCCTTGCTAACCCAACCTGTATGTTTGTTTGTTGTGGTTGTAGTTAATATCTGTGAGAGCAATGTCTAGACCGAGAGGTAGACCGAGGTTGGTTCATCAGGAACCACGAGTTGTAGCTCCTGTTGAGCCGGTAGTTGGTGCGGGAGCTCACATAGAGGGACCGGGAGCCGCGGGAGTTGGCGCTCCTCCACCACCTCCACCACCACCACCTCCTCCACCTGGAGCTGGGGGCGAGGATGGAGCGGGAGGAGAGGGACCTCAAGGTGGCCAAGGTCCAGCTGGAATTGATATGACTCCGCTAGTGCAAGCGATAGCGGGAGCATTCCAGGCCGCAGTTGCGGGAGCTCAGGCTGCAGCTCAGCCTAGATGTGATGATGCTAGCTTACCTTTGGAGAGGCTCCGTAGCTTAGGGGCCGAAGAGTTTAGAGGATCTACTCCGGAGAGGTCGGAGTTATGGTTAGAGAAGACAGTTCGTATCTTGGCTCAGATGGGTTGTGCGGGCGCACGTAGATTGGGTTGTGTGATCTCACTGCTTCAGGGTGATGCCTACACCTGGTGGGTCACCATCACTACCGGGGTTCCAGAGGCTGAGATAGATTGGGATTTCTTTGAGTTTGCTTTCAGAAAGAGGTACTTGGGACCGAGGTACTTGGATGAGAAGAAGCGAGAGTTTATGGCTCTTACTCAGGGGGAAGCTTCTGTGACTGATTATGAGATCCGCTTTGTTCGCTTGAGTCAGTATGCCCCAGAGTTGATTCCTACTGAAGTGGAACGCTGCAACCGATTCCGATACAGATTGAATGAAGAGGTTAAGAGGTACACGTTGGCTTCTGACTACTCAGACTTTGATGTGTTGGTCGCGAGGGCCAAAGATTTGGAGCATAGTTTGGGTCCAGCCAAACGAGCTGGTGGTTCTGGTTCTGGAAAGAGGCATAACCACTTTGATGGTAGAGATGCTAAGAGACACAAGGGTGGCGGACATCAGTTTGATCAGAGACGTGGCGGTGGCCACCATGGTAGGGGCCATCAGGGCCATAGAGGAGGATGACGTTTTCCCGAGTGTGCACAGTGTGGGAGACAGCACACTGGAGAGTGCTGGGGTAACTTTCATGCTTGTTGGAATTGTGGTTCGAGGGACCACTTTAGGAGGGACTGTCCGCGTCAGGCAGCTCAGGCACCGAACGTTGCTCAGGCTCCTGCGAGAGGTAATGATTTTCAGAGAGGCCGTGGGCGCGGTCGTGGCTACTTCCAGCCGAGGGCTGATGCACCTAGGGTAGATGCTCAGAGGAACCTTGCTCATGTTGTGGCTGTGCAGCCAGAGGCGGGAGGACCAGCGAGGGTCTATGCTCAGAGAGGGGCCGAGAACGACACCGATGTGATAGCAGGTAATTTCGAGTTACAGTCTATGTCTTTGCTTTCTTTGGTTGATTCGGGTTCTACGCATTCCTACATTCTGAGTGAGCATGCACAGAAGTTAGATATTCCTGTTGAGATCTTAGATGTAAGTATGCATGTTACTAGCTCTTTTGGTGAGACAGTTGTAGTTAGACGTATGTATAGGAGGTGTCCACTGAAGATTCAGGGTCATGTGTTCTCAGTTGATATGATGGAACTTCCTTTCTACGGTTTTGACATTATTTTGGGTATGGACTGGTTGGTTGAGCATCGGGCTAGTGTGGATTTTGAGACAAAGAGAATTTCCTTGAAGCTTTCTGATGACTACGAGGTAGTGGTAGTGGGCGAGAACATTAAGTTCTTGTCCAATGTGGTGTCAGCTTTAGAGGCTCATAGGTTGATGGACTCAGGATGTGGGGCCTATTTAGCTTATGTTATGAATTCGGACATGAGTGAAGCTAGACCGAAGGATATCAGGACAGTGTGTGACTTTCCAGATGTGTTTCCTGAAGAGTTGCCTGGTTTGCCTCCTGACAGAGATGTTGAGTTTGTGATTGAGACAGTTTCAGGGTCTAACCCAGTTTCGATAGCTCCGTATCGTATGGCTCCGAAAGAATTGAAAGAATTGAAGAGTCAGTTGCAAGAATTATTAGACCGTGGTTTCATTAGGCCTAGTAGTTCTCCGTGGGGTGCCCCAGTGTTGTTTGTGAAAAAGAAAGATGGTAGCATGCGCATGTGTATTGACTATAGACAGCTGAATCAGTTGACCGTGAAGAACAAGTATCCGTTGCCTCGTATAGATGATTTGTTTGATCAGTTGAGGGGTGCTTCAGTGTTCTCGAAGATAGATTTGAGATCCGGATACTATCAGCTGAAAGTGAAAGAGTGTGATGTTCCGAAGACAGCTTTTAGGACTAGGTATGGTCACTATGAGTTTCTTGTGATGCCATTTGGGCTCACGAATGCACCAGCAGCATTCATGGACATGATGAACAGAATCTTCAGAGACTATCTAGATCGTTTTGTGGTTGTCTTCATCGATGATATCCTTGTGTACTCGAAGACAGAAGAAGAGCATGATGAGCACTTGAGATTTGTTTTACAGAGATTGTTGAGCAATCAGTTGTATGCGAAGCTTAGTAAGTGTGAGTTCTGGATTCGAGAGGTTGTATTTCTTGGCCATGTTGTTTCGGCCGAGGGCATTCGAGTTGATCCATCGAAGATTGAGGCTATTGTTGAGTGGAAACAACCTAAGTCCGTGACCGAGATTAGGAGTTTCCTAGGATTAGCCGGTTACTATAGGAGGTTTGTTGATGGCTTCTCTAGAGTAGCCGTTCCCTTGACCAAGTTGTTGCAAAAGGGAGTCAAGTTTGAATGGTCAGATGCAAGACAAAAGGCCTTTGAGAAATTGAAAGAAGCTTTGACAAATGCTCCAGTGTTAGTACAGCCTGTTTCAGGTAAGGAGTTTGTGATTTACAGTGATGCTTCCTACGTAGGCTTAGGATGTGTTTTGATGCAAGATAGGAGAGTTGTTGCTTATGCTTCTAGACAGTTGAAGATTCATGAGAAAAACTATCCTACTCATGACATAGAGCTAGCCGCAGTCGTGTTTGCATTGAAGATTTGGCGTCACTACTTGTATGGTGAGAAGTGTGTTGTTTACACCGATCACAAGAGCTTGAAGTACTTGATGACACAGAAAGAGTTGAATTTGAGACAGAGGAGATGGCTAGAGTTGTTAAAAGATTATGATTTGACTATTGAGTACCATCCGGGTAAAGCAAATGTAGTGGCCGATGCTTTGAGTAGAAAAGTGGCCGTTGAGCTGAGAGCTATGTTTGCTAGATTGAGTGTGTCCGATGATGGTGGTTTGATCACCGAGTTACAAGTGAAGCCTCCTTTGATTCAGTTGATTAGAGAGAAGCAGTTGCAAGATGCGAGCTTAGTTCCTCATGTTCAAGACATAGCCGAAGGAAGACCGACTGAGTATAGTTTCAGTGGTGAGAGCTTGTTGTGCTTTAGAGATAGAATTGTGGTACCGGAAGATGTTGAGCTGAGACGTCAGATTTTGAGCGAAGCGCATTCGAGTCCCTTTTCTATGCATCCGGGTAGTACCAAGATGTACCGAGATTTGAAGAATGATTATTTCTGGGTTGGTTTGAAGAGAGATGTAGCCGAGTATGTGAGCCGTTGCATGGTTTGTCAGAGAGTGAAGGCAGAACATCAGGTTCCTTCAGGTTTACTACAGCCTTTGAAGATTTCGGAATGGAAATGGGAGAGAATCACCATGGATTTTGTATCGGGGTTGCCTTTGTCTCCTTCGAAGAAGAATTCAGTTTGGGTGATTGTTGATAGGTTCACTAAGTGTGCTCACTTCTTAGCAGTGAACACTACGGATTCCTTAGACAAGTTGGCAAACTTGTACATTCGTGAGATTGTGAGACTTCATGGAGTTCCGAAGTCTATTGTTTCAGATAGGGATCCTAGATTTACTTCGAGGTTCTGGAGTTGCTTGCATAGTGCTTTGGGTAGTCGTCTGCATTTCAGCACATCTTATCATCCACAGTCCGATGGGCAGTCAGAGCGAGTGATACAGATTCTAGAGGATATGCTTCGTTGTTGTGTGATTGATTTTCAAGGTTCTTGGGAGAAGCACTTACCGTTGGTTGAGTTTGCTTACAACAACAGTTATCAGTCTAGTATCCAGATGGCACCTTATGAAGCCTTATATGGTAGACGGTGTAGGACTCCGATTTGTTGGGCTGAGACAGGTCAGAGGTTGTTACCTATGCCAGATTTGCTTAAAGGAACCACAGAGAAAGTGAAGTTGATTTGTGACCGTTTGAAAGCGGCTTCGGATCGTCAGAAGTCTTATGCAGATTTGAGGAGGAAAGAGATTGAGTACACAGTGGGTGAGAAAGTGTTTCTGAAGGTATCCCCGTGGAAGAAGGTAATGAGATTTGGCCGTAAGGGCAAGTTGAGCCCAAGGTTCATTGGTCCGTATGAGATAGTTGAGCGGATTGGGCCCGTAGCTTATCGATTGAGGTTACCTTCTGAGTTAGAAAAGATCCATGATGTCTTTCATGTATCTATGCTTAGGAGATATAGATCAGATCCTTCGCATGTGATGCCCGTTGAAGAAATAGAGTTAAATCCGGATTTGTCCTATAATGAAGAGCCCGTAGAGATACTTGCTTCTGATAGCAAAGTGTTGCATGGCAAGACCATAGAGTTGGTCAAGGTGTTGTGGAGACATAGAGGTGTGGAAGAAGCCACGTGGGAGAGGAAAGCGGATATGGTTGAGCAGTTTCCGTATTTGTTTCCGCCAGGTAATTTCGGGGACGAAATTTCCTTAAGTGGGGGAGAGTTGTAACACCCGTGTTTTGGGCCTAGGAGTTAGTCGGGTATTAGTTCGAGTTAAATAAAATTTAATTAAAACAATTCAATTTCAAATAATGGTCTAAATGAGTTTTTCTATGTTGGGAGGGACCTATGTTGCTATTTACCCAAGTTTTAAATAAAGGAAGACCACTTTATTTAAAAAGTTGTCTTCCTCCCTCATTCTTCCCCTTTCCCACATTTGAAAACCCCCCCACCATTTCTAAAACCTCCCAAGCTTGGAGTTACTATTCCATCAATTTTAGTACCCGATTACAACACCATTTTAAGAGGTAGTTGTATTTTCTTAACCTCCTCTCCATCCTCTACTTGCTTATTGTCTTAAATTTAAAAAATATGGGGTTTTGAGAAATTAGGGTTTATGATGAAAATTGGGTTTTAATGGGGTTTTTCAATTCGTCTTAAGAAATTGTGTTGGGGTTTTTGTTAATCATGCTAAAGTATACAACATATATGAATTTGGTCAATTTTGGATGAAATTTCGTAGGGGGTCTTTAGGGCCAATTTTAGGGTTTGAAAAATTGGGTTTTTGGGAGGATTTGTGTGGGAATTGAAGGGCTGATGGTCTACCTATGTTAGGAGGGTGATTTGGGATATTTTGGAAGTCATTTGGATGCTTGGAATTGGGTATTTTAGCCCTTGATTGTGGGAGTCCGAAAATTGGGTTTTTGGGATGCCATGTGATTGGGAATTTGTGGAAATCGAGTTATGTTTTGCAAAGTGGATTGATGATTGAATTAGCATTGAATTGGGAAGTGATGTATGTATTTTGTTTGATTAGAATCGAGTTTGGGCATCGGTGAAGCTTTGGAAGGAAATCCGGAGAATTGAAGGTTGTTGCTCGCTTGGTCTTGTGCTTGGAAGCTTAGGTGAGTGGTTAATTGTTTTAAACGGTTTTAAATTAGTTGGTTCGAGTATGCGGACTAGGTTGGGCTTGGTAGACCCACCTAGAGTTAGGATTAGGGTGGTAGCCTAATCCTAAACTTGGTCTAAGCCTTTGGATGAACTCAATTGGATGATTGTATATGCCTTGTATGCCATGTAATATGAATGCTTATGTATATTGTTTTATACATGTGAATTGAGGCATGGATTGTATGGCTTAAAGCATGCAAGGTGATGGTTCATGGTTGTGTCCATGGTGAGTACGTGCTAAGCACAGAAATGGTTGAAATGTGTGTTGTGGGATGAGTAAAATATTGGCACTAGTATACTTAAATACAAATGATCGATCATTAGGATGTTAGTGTGTACACATGAGTCAAAAGTCGCGCGTGGCCTTGGTGGCGTTGAGTCACCAAGGAGGAGTACGGGTACGCCCGGAAATGGTATTTAAATATAGTCGGTGATGAGTGGAATCCCCTCCGCGAGACCGGTGATGAGTGGAATCCCACCGAGGTAATGTGGTTGTTGGATATGAGTTTCCAACGAGTCTATCCGTGTATTTGAGTCATAACTAGGTGCCAATGTAGATTGATATGTGTATCAATGTGTTGGAATTTATGAGCTGGTTGGATGTTTAAATGTGAATACATGTATGGTAATGTAGAGCTCATGATTATGGCATATATGTGATATATTGCTCATGCATTTTATACCTTGTGGACTCTTGATATATGTATGTTGCCTTGGCTAGATCGTGCTCGGACCCTGCAATGTTGAGGTTTGTTTTTAGAGCTTACCCTCACTAAGCATCATTGCTTACGCTCTCTCTTTGTTCAACATTGCAGATCCTTAGTTCGCGGGTTGCTCGGGCAAGAGGAGGGCCTTCAAGTGTGGTTTTGGACTTAAGTTCATCAAGTATGGTTTTATGCTAAGTTATGTAATAGTTTAGGCAATGGGATGTGTTGGTTGTTGTTGGTTGTTAGGAGCACGTGTAGACTCCTTTATATATATTGCTTTTTCATGGTTGTGAATCCATGATGAATGTTAACTTATGTCTTGTGGCTTGCTTAATATGTTGGCCTATGCCTTAGGAGTTTTTACATGTGTTTGAATGTGGTTTGTATGGATGCATGATGTGGATTGATGCCTTTGTGTTATACATGTTTAAACCTTGTTGAAGCATGCTGGTATTGTTAGTAAGCCTTAGGATGTCTTGCCTTGAAGTTATGTGGTGTCTTGGGGATGTTTTGGGGCATCCTTGTGCCTCAAAACAGCCCAGAAAAGTCTGCAGACAGGGGGCGTTTCGGAACGGGTACCCGTGTTCCGAAACAGCCCTGCGTAAATGACCTGCCGTTTCGAAACGGATGAGGGTCGTTCCGGAACGTTTTCGCTACTGGAATTTTGAGAAATTGACGAGATGAAGCTGTTCCGAAACGGGCCTTTGAAGTTCCGAAACGGTCAAATCTCATTGACCACGAGATATTGACCGTCAAGGGCGTTCCGATACGGGTCTCCCCTGTTTCGGAACGGTCACCTTGTGGTTGACCCAGGCCAGTTGACCAGGTCAGGGCGTTTCGGAACACCCTATAAGTGTTTCGAAACGGCCTGCGGGAATGAAGTAAAATGGATTGTTTATGTTTGTTTGGTCGGTGAATGATGCGTTGTTTGGTTCTTCCGCTGCTGTGCTTCACATAGGAATTATAATTGCATCTAGATAAGATTAATGATTAAAAGAATTTTTCCGGGTCGTTAACCGAGGGAAAACCTTAACGGGTTTCGCTTCGGTTTTCCCCGTGTGGCCCACTCGGACCGGTCATCCGACCAGACCGGGACGAGGGGGTTAAAAGACCAATTATTTTAGGGTAAATTACGTAAATCACTACTGGATTTTATCCAAAAACCTGTAACCCCCTAAACCCGCTTATGCGTTACAACGAATCTTAGGGAGTCACATTAGGGTCACAAGAGCGATCCACATAAAAACAATTTTTTAAAACACTTATTAAACTATAAAATCAACTTCTGTTTAAAATACCCCTTTTTGGAAATCATTTAAACATATATAAAAAATGTTAAGAAATATTTTACAAACACTACCATAAAACGATACATGACATACATGCCCACTAACTGTACAATACTGTACTCCAAAAACAACACCGAGAGAATTCCAACCGCATATGTCAGTCACTATACCACGATAGATTCCTTCTAACCTGCGATAAAAAGAACAACACAAGCTTTGAAAAGCTCAATGATACAAAACTACCAATGGATGTTGTAAGTACATGCATGTATATGACAAGCATAACTTTATTATAATGTTCCAAAAAATAACAAGTTCCAAATTACGACTCATTATTTGATCACCGAGTATCAGGCAAGAAGCCTATAAACCAGAGAGTCAAAAGAGTGAATGTTTAAATTAAACTAGGGAGTTTAGTGTGTCCCAACAATGCTAAACAGTATCAATGTAAACATTTTATTTCGCAGACACATAATTCAAACTGCAGTAAGGTTCATTTTTAAATTCTTATTTACCCTCCGACTGTACTCCAATATAAAATTTCGAGCTACGTCTATAAAGGCATTAACTCAAGCTCCTTGGGCGTGAGTTCCATCCTAAGGGATTACCTTAGGTCCCAGACAGAATTACACTAGTCGAAGAATATGAACCTGTAACGGTAACGGTAAGGAATTACCCTAGCCGAAGCATAGGAGCCTGTAACGGTGACGGTAAGGAATTACCCTAGCCGAAGCATAGGAACATGTAACGGTAACGGTAAAGAATTACCCTAGCCGAAGCATAGGAACCTGTAACGATAACGGTAAAAATTTACCCTAGCCGAAGCATAGGAACCTGTAACGATAACGGTAAGGAATTACCCTAGCCGAAGCATATGAACCTGTAACGGTAAGGAATTACTCTCACCAAAATAGAAGAACTGAATACATGATGGATTACCCTCACCGAAGTAGATGAACCGAATACGGGCGGGATTACCCTCACCGAAGTAGATGAACCGAATACGGGCGGGATTACCCTCACCGAAGTAGATGAACCGAATACGGGCGAGATTACCCTCACCGAAGTAAAGGAACCGAATACGGGCGGGATTACCCTCACCGAAGTAGAGGAACCGAATACGGGCAGGATTACCAGCTTGATTAGACTGAACCTCGACTCCGAGCTACGTAGGCCATCCTTCAAAGATCCAAGCGATCGCTCTCGAGCTCAAATTTGACGTCCCTCATTATCTCGGATACAAGGCAAAATAATTTACATCAAAAACAAAACTTAAACACGATAATCGGATTTATTTAGAAATTCAAATGTTGAATAATAGCTTATCAGGTTCAAATTTGGAGAAATAGACTTCAAAAACGGACCCATGACGTCGAAAAACCCAAAATATGAGTTTTCGGGAAAAAGTTGACTTTTGGTCTAGTCAACGGTTAACGGGCAAGTCAACGGTCAACACTGACATCAACAGTCAGCGATGACGTCACTGGTCAACGGGGTTAACTCACTGAGTTGACTCGGTCAACGGGTTAACTCGCTCAACGGGTTGACTCACTGAGTTGACTCGGTCAACGGGTCGAACAGGTTCAGATTCGGGTTGGACTCGAGCATGGGTTCGGGTCGGCTATGGGTTTCACACCCAAAGTCATTGGGCCCTTAAACAGGCTGACCCGCTTAAAATAACATATGGGTTATTAGACCGGTTCGGCGGTTTGGGTCGGGTTGTCGACTCGGTACAAGGCCAAATCGGGTATAAAGCCGGTCTGGCCAAAATTCACCCACGGTGGCGAGTGATCACCACGCGCTGCCCAAAATGGCCGAAAAGGCCTAAGATGCACCGTTTTCCCATATTCAACAAACCCAAGCATCAACTTAATACGACTTATTCCCAGATTCAAGGTTTCAAGACCGCACTTCATATTTAAAATTGTTTTAATACAATCGAACTGTATTTATAATATATTAGGCATACTGCACCCTAAATTTTGCATTCCTATATCACTAAATTGTCTTTAAAAAAAATATGCATGCATACATTTTATGCAAACAGTTTTTCTGCATTTTAAGTACTCGGCAAAACTGACATGCAACTAAATTAAACTATACTGCATTAGTTCTGCATATATTGAGACTGATTTCTGCATTCAAATAAAACATACTTTCTGTATCATTTTAATACAATTGTACTGCACTGCATCCTAATCAAGATTGTTTTACAGCTATTTATATTCTGCACTGCATTTAAACTATAAAACTGCATATTAACTGTATTTCTAAACTGCATTCTGCATACATCTTCATTAAAACTGTTTCATTCTTCATTTTTTAACATACTAGATTTCTACATCATTAAAACTGCCTTTTAAGCTTCGCAAAACAGTCCCAAAGATGTTTATTTCATGCAAAACAGTCCATAACATTTTATACACATTTAAAACAGTCCATTAAGTGTCTAAATATGTTCAAGCAGTCCCATTTAATTTATACCAATAATTCCTTGATTTTAATTCACCAAACCAGCCCCCTTTAAAAATAATTTAGCCTTTGATTAAGCTATAAAACAATCCTTAATTTGATTCATAACATGATTTTGATCAAAGCATTAACTAATATGATAAAGTTTCAACAACACAATTAACATCCTAACTAGATTTCAATAACACCAAACATGGAAATATATCAATCACATAATTCAACCAAAATTCTGAATCTAGTGCTTTAATTCGAATGAAATTTAAATGAAAAGGGGGAAGTATATTACCTTCCTCCTTAGCTATCATCTTAACAAGGCTCAAGCTTAATCAATTTGCTCAATCTATCAAGACCAAAGTGATGATCTTACTCTCTCTCTCTCTCTTAAGACTTAGTATTTACGATTTTGTACGAAGGTAGGAAGAAGATGATGAACAATTCTCTCTCTATCTCTTAAGCTAGGTTTCGGGTAATGGGGTAGAAGAAGAAGAAGGATGAAGGTTTTGTTCGCCTCGGCCCTAGGACCACTCCGATTATGGCGGTGCGACGAACATGCGACAAAATCGCCGAGAAACGGAGGGTCAAACCTTTGAGATTTTGTCGAAGCTTCAAACCCAGATTCACGGCGAACGACGGGGAACTAGGGCGAGTGGCTTACGACGGTGTGGTCAGCAGAGGGCGGCGGTCAAGCTGGTAGGGGCAGTGAAGGTGACGGTGCTGCGGTGGCCAAGATCATGCCGCTGAACGGGGAATGAGAATGGTGAAAAGGTTGGAAATTTCTGGATCCAAATATTTTAGTCATATTCTCCTCCCCTTAAAGAAATTTCGTCCTCGAAATTTACCAGAGTAAAAAAATGCAAAAGTTGCATCTTTTATCCTTTCTTGTACCGAAAATTATCCTTTAGAATGTCATTGTTTCTCAAAACTCCCAAACGGTCATAAATCAATCTGTTAGTGTCATCAGTCACTAGGGGCTTCCATTAAACCCACAATCACCACTTTATGTATCTTAGACTATTTGATCAGAATACAATGTTTGAATCCTTACCAAACTTTGTACGGTGCCATGCAAACAGTTGTCTCATAACTGTTGTTACAGATTGTCTCAATCAAGGCTAAGAAACTTTCCCAAATACCTTGAGAGTCAATCTTATAGTCTTAGATTATATCCTCTATAATCTGAACTATTCTCATAGATTGACATTAGTTTATGGACGAAGAACCATAACCGTAGTTCAAACCAGTACTCAATGCCTCTATAGGGCCTTCCAGAATCACGATATAAACATCAAATTTCAGTCAAAGATGATACATAACGATACACCATGCCACATTTTCATAGAAGATGTCTTTCTTCAAGCTGATCAAACAGAACCAAGGTTTTGAACTGATATCACTTACCTTCATCATATTCAAGTAATTGTTTCCTTCGTATATACTAGAGTCATCACAAAACTTATATTTTTAGACACCCTACATTTTAAATCATAACACTGTTATCAAATTTCCATCTAAATATTTTCAACCATAACCATTATCATCGTATAGCATTACATGAAATCTTGTATTGGTTACTTCACATAATCAAACATTTATTATTTTTCTTGTCTGAATTAGATCTTCAATTTCACATGCATTAAATGTCACAAATTCTTTATCTAGATTCAAATCCATCACATTAATCCAAATCGTAGATGAACGTTACTGATATTCCTTGCTAGTAAAGATCGAGCTATAGGGGATATGATACTTAAATTCACTTATTTCAGGAAAAAATTCGACATCATAGTTTGAGCTCGGACGAATACGGTTATGATCTAGGGGCATGCATAGACTAAACACCCCATGACAGACGACCAACCGATCTACCCATAAAAACGTAACTCTAAACTCTGATACCACTAAATGTAACCCTCTAAACCCACTTATGCGTTACAACAAATCTTAGGGAGTCACATTAGGGCCACAAGAGCGATCCACAATAAAAATCCACATAAAAACAATTTTTTAAAACACTTATTAAACTATAAAATCAACTTCTGTTTAAAATGCCCCTTTTTGGAAATCATTTAAACATATATAAAAAATGTCAAGAAGTATTTTACAAACACTACCATAAAACAATATATGACATACATGCCCACTAACTGTACAGTACGGTACTCCAAAAACAACACCGAGAGAATTCCAACAGCATATGTCAGTCACTATACCATGATAGATTCCTTCTAACCTGCGATAAAAAGAACAACACAAGCTTTGAAAAGCTCAATGATACAAAACTACCAATGGATGTTGTAAGTACATGCATGTATATGACAAGCATAACTTTATTATAATGTTCCAAAAAATAACAAGTTCCAAATTACGACTCATTATTTGATCACCGAGTATCAAGCAAGAAGCCTATAAATCAGAGAGTCAAAAGAGTGAATGTTTAAATTAAACTAGGGAGTTTAGTGTGTCCCAACAATGCTAAACAGTATCAATGTAAACATTTTATTTCACAGACACATAATTCAAACTGTAGTAAGGTTCATTTTTAAATTCTTACTTACCCTCCGACTGTACTCCAATATAAAATTCTGAGCTACGTCTATAAAGGCATTAACTCAAGCTCCTTGGGCGTGAGTTCCATCCTAAGGGATTACCTTAGGTCCCAGACAGAATTACACTAGTCGAAGAATATGAACCTGTAACGGTAATGATAAGGAATTACCCTAGCCGAAGCATAGGAGCCTGTAACGGTGACGGTAAGGAATTACCCTAGCCGAAGCATATGAACATATAACGATAATGGTAAGGAATTACCCTAGACGAAGCATAGGAACCTGTAACGATAACGTTAAGGAATTACCCTAGCCGAAGCATAGGAACATGTAACGATAACGGTAAGGAATTACCCTAGCCGAAGCATAGGAACCTGTAACGGTAAGGAATTACTCTCACCAAAGTAGAAGAACTGAATACATGATGGATTACCCTCACCAAAGTAGATGAAACGAATACGGGCGGGATTACCCTCACCGAAGTAGAAGAACCGAATACGGGCGAGATTACCCTCACCGAAGTAGAGGAACCGAATACGGGCAAGATTACCGGCTTGATTAGACTGAACCTCGACTCCGAGCTATGTAGGCCATCCTTCAAAGATCCAAGCGATCGCTCTCGAGCTCAAATTTGACGTCCCTCATTACCTCGGATACATGGCAAAATAATTTACATCAAAAACAAAACTTAAACACGATAATCAGATTTATTTAGAAATTCAAATGTTGAATAACAACTTATCAAGTTCAAATTTGGAGAAATAGACTTCAAAAACGGACCCATGACGTCGAAAAACCCAAAATAGGAGTTTTCGGGAAAAAGTTGACTTTTGGTCTAGTCAACGGTTAACGGGCAAGTCAACGGTCAACACTGACTTCAGCAGTCAGTTTGACGTCACTTGTCAACGGGGTTAACTCACTGAGTTGACTCGGTCAATGGGTTAACTCGGTCAACGGGTTGACTCACTGAGTTGACTCGGCCAACGGGTCGAACAGGTTCAGATTCGGGTTGGACTCGGGAATGGGTTCGGGTCGGCTATGGGTTTCATACCCAAAGTCATTGGGCCCTTAAACAGGCCGACCAACTTAAAATAACATATGGGTTATTAGACCGGTTCGGGGGTTAGGGTCGGGTTGTCGACTCGGTACAAGGCCAGATCGGGTATAAAGCCGGTCTGGCCAACTCGGTTTAGAGGCCACCGTTCAAGGTGGGCAGAATTCACCCACGGTGACGCGTGATCACCACGCGCTGCCCAAAATGGCCGAAAAGGCCTAAGATGCACCGTTTTCCCATATTCAACAAACCCAAGCATCAACTTAATACGACTTATTCCCAGATACAGGTCGGAAAACTCATCAAACTCTTTTCCAGTAAATTACCAAAATGTTTTTCATTAAAGATTCCAACTTAAACATTATAAATTTTAATTGGTTTACACTTAATGCTTTATCTATATCTAGAAAATTAGCAAACTGTATTTTCAACTTAAAATTTCATTAGGCATTAACGCTTAAGCTGCCCTGTTTTAAACTAGATACATACTGCACTGCATCTCAAATCTGTTTACATTTCTAAACCATGTCATTACACATATAAAACTGTTTATCTCTTTCTTTACAGAACGACTTTTGTTGCACTTATTCATGTCGAAATTTGTCTATAAATTACACTACACACAACATCAAATAGCATCAAGATTGCATAGTGCATCAATTCAAGGTTTCAAGACTGCACTTCATATTTAAAATTGTTTTAATACAATCGAACTGTATTTATAATATATTAGGCATACTGCACCCTAAATTTTGCATTCGTATATCACTAAACTGTCTTTAAAAAAATCTGCATGCATACATTTTATGCAAACAATTTTTCTGCATTTTAAGTACTCGGCAAAACTGACCTGCACCTAAACTAAACTATACTGCATTAGTTTTGCATATACTGATACTGATTTCTGCATTCAAATAAAACATACTTTCTGCATCATTTTAATACAATTTTACTGCACTGCATCCTAATCGAGATTGTTTTACAGCTATTTATATTTTGCACTGCATTTAAACTATAAA
Organism: Hibiscus tridactylites; assembly: GCA_958450335.1. Lineage (NCBI taxonomy): Eukaryota > Viridiplantae > Streptophyta > Magnoliopsida > Malvales > Malvaceae > Hibiscus > Hibiscus tridactylites. The sequence goes on along the minus strand of OY288283.1, from coordinate 84,704,921 downwards.
ACTGCATATTAACTGTATTTCTAAACTGCATTCTGCATACATCTTCATTAAAACTGTTTCATTCTTCATTTTTTTAACATACTAGATTTCTACATCATTAAAACTGCCTTTTAAGCTTTGCAAAACAGTCCCAAAGATGTTTATTTCATGCAAAACAGTCCCTAACGTTTTATACACATTTAAAACAGTCCATTAAGTGTATAAATATGTTCAAGCAGTCGCATTTAATTTATACCAATAATTCTTTGATTTTAATTCACCAAACCATCCCCCTTTAAAAATAATTTAGTCTTTGATTAAGCTATAAAACAGTCCTTAATTTGATTCATAACATGATTTTGATCAAAGCATTAACTAATATGATAAAGATTCAAGAACACATTTAACATCCTAATTAGATTTCAATAACACCAAACATGGAAATATATCAACCACATAATTCAACCAAAATTCTAAATCTAGTGCTTTAATTCGAATGAAATTTAAATGAAAAGGGGGAAGTATATTACCTTCCTCCTTAGCTATCATCTTAACAAGGCTCAAGCTTAATCAATTTGCTCAATCTATCAAGACAAAAGTGATGATCTTACTCTCTCTCTCTCTTAAGACTTAGTATTTACGGTTTTGTACGAAGGGAGGAAGAAGATGATGAACAATTCTCTCTCTATCTCTTAAGCTTGGTTTCGGGTAATGGGGTAGAAGGAGAAGAAGGATGAAGGTTTTGTTCGCCTCGGTCCTAGGACCACTCCGGTTATGGCGGTGCGACGAACATGCGACAAAATCGTCGAGAAATGGAGGGTCAAACCTTTGAGATTCTGTCGAAGCTTCAAACCCAGATTCACGGCGAACGACGGGGAACTAGGGCGAGTGGCTTACGACGGTGTGGTCAGCAGAGGGCGGCGGTCAAGCTGGTAGGGGCGGTGAAGGTGACGGTGCTGCGGTGGCCAAGATCATGCCGCTGAACGGTGAATGAGAATGGTGAAAAGGTTGGAAATTTCTGGATCCAAATATTTTAGTCATATTCGTAATGGGCATTGAATGTCGTGGGTGAGTGGTTCACACCTTATTTTTTTATTGTTCAGACTAATAAAACATGAGTAAAAAAAGGAATGTGCAAGCTTTAATCAATGGCTATCCTTGGTTCAACCGGTTACAACTTGGGTTCTCTTAACCTAAGGTTAAAGGTTCAAAACCCATGGACAACCTTCATTCCTTTTTATTTGCATTTCATCTTTCTCTCCTCTTTTCACCTCATATTCTAATTATATTTTTATTAAAGGTGTTACAAAATCTATTTTAGTCATTAAAGTTTCAAAACGTTTAATTTACTAAATAATGTTTAGACATTGGACATTTTTGGTCACCTCTCTGTTAATTTTTTTGACGATGTTATCATATGAACGCCATCCACCGCTCACCATCGCCGGATATCACCGTCGATGGCTGTAAATGGTGGTCGTTTGGTGTCAAATTTCACCAATTGCTTCTTCTCGTCCCTTGAGTCTGAATCTGGCCTCCATTTCACCGAAAAATGCACCAAAGTCCACGAATCAAGCACAAATCTTTTGATTTTTCTCTCGCCGATCTCCCTTTTCCGCCATCGGTAGAACTCATTTACCAATATATTGCTTCACTCGTGCCAATGAAGCTTTTCACTGTATGAATTATGGAAAAGTTCCTTCGCTTGCCGATAAATGAATGTCGTCAAAAAATTAATAAAAGACTAATAAAAAACGTTTAATGTCTAAATTTTATTAAATATTTGTCTTTTCCGTAAGTTTCTTTATTCTTTTAGTGAAACAAATATGTCGATCTTATAAGAAGCAATCCACTCTCTCTTGGGATATTTCTCCTTCTAATGGGTTTCTCGGCCCATAAAATTCTCTATTCTTTTTAGTACAAATCCGTTTAATGTTTCAACCAAACATCGTGTTCATGTATCATATTTATGTACGAGATTAATAATACATTGTTTAATTACGGTTTAAGATTTGTTTAGTTACGGTTTAAGATATGAATTTTCAATTTTATTTAAGTTTGTCCATATTTACAAATGGCTAACCTAAATCTGTTTCCGGCTCTTTATTTAAAAAATGTTTATTATGTTTATTTTTCTATATTTTTTCATTTTATTAATTTTTTACTCTTTTATACGTGGATAACTCAACATAATTTTTTTTTATAGTTTTCTATAGTATTGTATAATATTATAGCATAATGCAAAAAAATGTCCCTAACGTTTAACTGAATAATCAGTTTAGCCCCTATTTGGTTTTTAAGCATTTTAACCCTGAATGTTTTATTTTTGGGTCAAAATGGCCCTTCGTGGATAAAAATTGTTAGTTAACTAAAATTAAATGGATTGAAATGACATGACAAAACTACATGGCAGTGCACACTAACATAGCAGTGTCATATAGACAAATGTGCTGACTTTTCAGAATGCCACATCATCTAAAAAATAATTTTATAAAATTTTATAAATTATAATTTTTTTGATGACTTGTCATTCTATCAAGTCATTTCAAGTTATTTATCGTCAGTTGATTGACAATTTTCTTCAACGGAGGGACAATTTTAACTCAAAATGAAACGCTGAGGATTAAAATATTTTAAAAACAGAATATAGACAAAAAATAACTATTTAATCAAACGTTAGAGGTATTTTTTGACATTATGTTATTATTATAAACAAAACTTTTATGTCATACAATATAATATATAAAAATAAAATAATACAATATATTATAAATCTAGAAAGCAAATTAGGCTTTAGTCTTGACTATTAAAATTCGAGCTTATCTCTACTCTCTCCATCCCACAAATTATCTCACGTTAATTTTTTACATAGTTTTAAGAAGAATTTTTTTGAGTTATGTGATGTAAAGTAATTAAAATGAAAATTTTATTATTAAAAAATTAAATTTTGTTTTTGTTGGGAAATTTAAAAAAAAAAGATAGAAGTGGAACTGTGACTTTTAAAAGTTGTTGAATTTTCTAATAAGACAATTTTAACGGAATAATTTTAAAACATAAAAGAGACAAATTTAGTTGGACAAGAGGAGTATTTTTTTATCCAATTTTGATATTTAAATAAAAATCTCAGCAATTGCTTTAATTCATTGATATTTTTTGCCAGATTGACCCGTGTCGCACACTTGATTTTTGTGGGTGAGTCTCTTAATACAAATTTTCTACATACGCAACACCTCGAACTTGAGACATACTTAAGCGTTACCAACGGGGTTGAATATTCTGTGTCATCCAATATATGCTATTCTGTCATCCAATATGTCAAAAATATTTGTCTAGTTAGGGTCTAACAATGTCTAACAAAGTAAAAAATTGATAGTTACATACTATGCATGTTTCCTAGTCTGTTATTTCACTACAGCAAAATAGGTCTTTTGCGGCGTTTTTTTCACCCTATAGCGGCGTTTTTTAGCGCCGCTAAAAACTCTCCCGGCGTTAAGAAAAACGCCGCCAAAAGCGCCGCAAGAAGCAGCGTCGCAATAGGTAGCGGCGTTTTTTTCGTATAAACGCCGCTATAGGTTTTGTTCTATCGCGGCGTTTTCACATACAAACGCCGCAAAAGGTCAATGTTCTATAGCGGCGTTTGTATATTAAAACGCCGCTAATGTTATTCTATAGCAGCGTTTTGATAATAAAACGCCGCAAAAGGTGAATGTTCTATAGCGGCGTTTGTATATTAAAACGCCGGGATTGATGCTTCTATAGCGGCGTTTTTATTCATAAACGCCGGGATTGGCTGTTCTATAGAGGCATTTTTATTACAAACGCCACAATATGTTACGGATTTTTAGCGGCGTTTATTCCTAGCAAACGCCGCTATACTCACTGCCTATATAAAGTACATTTTAAAATGTGAAATACCCAAATAACCTGTAAAATAAATCCATAATAACATCGCCATCATTTTCAAACTCCAACAATTAAGTAAACAGAACAATAACAAATTCAAAGTCTACAACATTAAAGTGAAATATAGTTCAAACGTTGAATTAAAATGTAGTCCAACACTTTCATTTGAGTTCACATATAAATGAACTAAGATGGCGGATTCTTTGGTTGGTTCTGCCTTAACATCGCCATCATTTCTTCAAATTCTTGTTGAAGCTTTTGGTATGCTGCTTCTCTCTGAGCTTCTCTTGCTTCTCTCTCGGCTTCCCTTCTGGCTATCTCAGCTTCTCTTGCTTCTCTCTCGGCTTCCCTTCTTGCTATCTCAGCTTCTCTTTCAGCTTCTTTCCTTGCTATCTCAGCTTCTCTCTCAGCTTCTTTCCTTTCTCTTTCAGCTTCTCTCTCAGCTTCTTTCCTTTCTCTTTCAGCTTCTCTCTCTTGTACCTCGGCTTGAAATTGAGATAATTGTTGTTTTAACCGATTAACTTCTGCTTGAGAAGATTGGCTCTGTGATGGCATGTACTGAGACGAGTTAGCCCCAAAATATTTTGTCGGGGTAACGAATGATCCTTGGCAACGAACCCGACCATATCTTTCAGGACCCAAGACGTCAACAATAACTTGATTTTCGATCTCTTCCATATTAACAGAACCATTAGTTGAAGCTGTAGCTTCATACTCGGTCTTTTTTTCCCTCAATTTCTCCTGACAATCAATTAAAAATGTTATACAATTAATATAACATAATCAAAATTTTATGTCTAATTAACATACCATAATTTCTGCAGCTTCGGGAGTTATAGGAGATCCATCCTTTTTTGTGTCCGTCCAATGCTAGTGCCGGTTGTAATTTGCTACAAAGTATAGTAAAAATTAATACTAAGCCTAAAGTAATTCATTAAAAATTAATCAATAATTAAAAATAATAATACCTCGTCATTAGCTATACGAGCAAAACTCTTTGACCCGGCGGTGTGAGTAAACTTCTGTTTTTGTCTGCTAGCAACTCCAACGCGCTCTCGATCCTACAATTTAAAATTTGCATTATGTATAAAGTCAACATTATAATGACAATTTTTTAAAGTGCATTGATCATACCTCTCCTTTCGTTGAAGTCCAAAACCTTACTGCATCTTCCCATTGATATCGGAGAATTCCCGGCGGGATATTTTGCAGCTTCTCTTGAAGAGTGAGATCGTTCTTGAAATTTGTTTATTAAATAAATCTATGATTCTAAGAATCTTGATCCGTAGGCCGAAATTCCCAACGAACTGTGTCACATACATGAACTTTTTAATGAGCAGAGGGAGAATCAAATTATATCAGCAAGGGTGGTTTTAATCCTAACCTGAGCGGGAGGAGCGGCGGTCGACGGCGAGGAGCGACAGGGGCGACGGTGAGGAGCGACAGGGGCGACGGCGAGGAGCGACAGGAGCGGCTAGGGCACAGGTTTTAATCCTAACCTGAGCGGGAGCAGGAGCGGCGGTCGACGACGAGGGCGAGGAGCGGCAGGGGCCGAGGGGCGACGGCGAGGAGCGACAGGGGCGACGGCGAGGAGAGCAGGAGCGGCTAGGACACAAAATTGGGTTTTTTTAAATTTGCACGACGAGGATGAGCGGCTAGGGCAGAGATTGGGGATATATGTTAAGTTGGCGGCGTTTTAGCTTTACAAACGCCACGAACCACAAACTTTTTGCGGCGTTTTCTTTAAAAAACGCCACGAACCACAAACTGTTGCGGCGTTTTCTTTTAAAAACGCCACGAACCACAAACTTTTGCGGCGTTTTCTTTTAAAAACGCCATGAACTACAAACTTTTTGCGGCGTTTCCTTTAAAAAAACGCCACTAACTCAAACTTTTTTTTGTACGTGTCGAAGACACGTGTTACCCGAACCCGAACCCGAACCCGAACCCGAACCCGAACCCGGCCGGTCGGCGGCGGCGGCGCGCGAGGATGTTCCTTGTTCTTTCCCACTCAACAAGGGAGGGGGGGGGGAACTTGTGTATAAATACCCTTTACACGCCTTTTTCCTAACCCATGTGGGATATAGGCTTATGCCTTTGGTTCTCACTTTAAGTATTATCAATATTATATAGTGATTTTGCCACTCCAACATTATGATACTTTTATTTTTTGAAAAATTCACGATGGCAATACTTACAACGGTCGTGATTACATTCGTTATGTGACCGAAAATATAAATCTCTATATTGAACCTTTAGTCTTATTAATTGTTTATACGTGGTTACATCCGTTATGCGACCGAAAATACAAATCCTTATATTGAACCTTTAATCTCATTAATTGTTTATCGGTTTTCTAATTGAGGTTTAAGAAATCTATGGCGGCGTTTTTCGAAGTAAATGCCACTAAAGCTACACCTATGGCGGCGTTTTAAGAAACAAACGCCACAAAACGCCAACATTGGCGGCGTTTACCTTGAAAACGCCACTAATTTGAAACAATTAGCGGCGTTTACTGAAGAAAACGCCACTATATGTCACCCTATGGCGGCGTTTGTGGTAAAAACGCCGCCAATGTTGTCGTTTTGTGGCGTTTGTCACAAAAACGCCGTTATAAGTGAAATGTTGGCGGCGTTTGTATCAAAAACGCCGCGAATAGCGCCGCCATAGAACAAGTCTGGTGTAGTGTTTGAGAAAGGTATCAAAAGTCTCACATTGTTTATCTCTCGTATTTGAGTTGGTACGGAACTAGAAAGAAATTACAGGGAGTCAAGTTATTTAACTTCGAAATTAATATAGATCTAACAAGGAATGGTTATGGCAAGGGTGATTTTGAGCATGTGTAATAGGAACGGCCGCACAAGACTTTAGAAAAGCGAAGACTCCAAAATGAGTTAAGTTAAATACTTATAAGAGAAAAGATTAATTATGGACTAGTAGTGAAGAACATGAGAAAAATAAAATGTTACCGTACTTTGTACATTTTTAGTCATGTTATCCTTATTTTTGGTCAAAAGTCAACTTACCATGCACACAACAAGTCAACTAATTTTTTAATTTTTTTTAAACTTGAGAACCACGTTTCAATAAATTGCACATAACCCCTAAATCTTTGAGCCGTCTCAAGGATATGGCCAAACCATTGTCTAGCTAGCTTGCTTGTAAAAGCAATGCAAATATCAGCTGGTTTGGTAGGGTTCATGATGAGAAGAATATTGAGTAAAGAAATAAACCACTCGGTCGTCTTTGTTATGCTTTCAGTTCAATGCTCACTATGACAACATTCTGCGGTTCATATCAACTTAAAGATGCCATTGATGAACCAATTTCCAAGCTTTTTGACAAAATCCAAAGCTAATCTATTTCTTTTAAGAAAATCCCAAGTGAAATGACTAGCAAATTAAGTGAACGCCTCCTCCATGAGACGTGGACAAGTTTATGATCACGTTTCTTCCTGAAGAATTGGCTAGGAATGATCCGAGACACGATGACGAACGTAGGGTTTTATGTTAGGGGTTTGAACTTTTATGAGTTTAAAAATTTTAAGAATGTAAAATTAGACCCTTAATATAAAATACAGAGAACATTTCTAAAATATATAAGAATTAAAATTTCCAAAGTGCAACTGCCTTTTAACACCCCTCTGTTCATCCCTGCCGAGGACGTGCGGATTTTTTCAAGGAAACTACTCATTATTCCATGCTCAAATGTGACACAATGTGCCAAATATATTGTTCGAATTCTTCATTTTGTTCTAAATATAATCATATGCTTTATCGATTCAGGAACCTGAGAGGGATGGAGTAGAGACCTTGGATTTGAATATCTGGCTTTAAGCATTGTATCTACTGATGACTTTTATGAAAAAAACCCTTTTTTTATATAAAAAAACAGCATTACGACTGGTCGAAAAAGTAGTGGTTCCAAAAGAACAATGGAGAGTTGTCATTCATGATTCCTTGTGGGCTTGGAATGTGTCAAATTGGTGTCAAAACACCCAGCTTTCTGGGTCATATAAGGAAGAATTGTTTCCATTGTTATTTAAATCCAAAATAGAGATAATGTTGTGGAAGACAAGAGTACGTTTAGGAACAGTGGAATTTAGGTTTCAACAGGAGCAATGATTGAAACAATTAGGGTTCTGTTTAAAAGGCACATTGTGGTATGTTTAGTCAGTCAGCACAGGGTCGATGAGCAAATAGTACTATTACAATGGTGTTCAACTGCTCCTTCATTTTGGGCATGTGTCTGGTTCTTTTCTGTCTTGCATTCTAACTCTCTCCATTGGCTCTGATTTAGTGCCAATGAGCCATGCCATATTTTTATTTATTAGTCTCCGACAATGACCAGTATTGTCATCTTCCATGTTTATGTGCAGTTTTAACCCTAATATTTTATTTTCCTACTCATTAAAGTAGAAATTATATTATGGGTCTGAACTACATCGGCCATAGTCCCAACTGATGAAAACCATCAATTACATCATTTTTTTCGATGTCATCTTTTTCATTATATAATAACTTTTAAAAAATTGTTTTTAGTGAAGATTCATTAGTTGAAAAAAATGACATGAAACAAAATGGTGTAGTGGATGATTTTCATTGATTGAAACCATGACTGATGTAATAAGCCAGACCCATAATATAATTTTTCTTATTAAAGGGTGTAAGAAATATTTCGTGATGATTCACACAATTTAATAGAACTTGCCGAGAGCCTCACATAGGAATTACAGATGGGGATTGTCTCATCCACATCTACCCTTATTTGTATGGATATTCAAAAAGTCCGCATCCATATATATATTTGTTATATGCACGAAGAAAATATATAAAATATAAAATTTTAAATTTTGTAGCAGTGCGACGACTGTTCCTTCAACACTTCTTTCAGTTAAATTCGATTGTTTCAATTTCAAAAAAGCAAAGCAAGAGGGATCTACTATTGTCAACCCTACCAATTCATGAACCATCTTAAACTTTAGCCCCAAGTAATAATGACGGCATGGTCTGGCAGATCACACGAGGGAGTTGCAGAGCAAAAACATCAATTTGTAAAGTGGAGGAATGGGCCTTTTCTACTTCTTTCTCCCAATTAATCAGGAACCTTGAAATGAATGGATTACAACTACATGATTTCAAGCTACCCTTTAGCATTTTTTTCTGAAAAAAATAAAATATTGAACTTCAAATTTTAAATTTATTAACCTTTTACAACAATCTTATAAATTAAAAGTGAATTAATGTGTGATTAGAATTCTGGGATTTTTCCATATATTATGTCACATTTCATATTTTAAGAATAAAGATTGGGATATTTATTCCACATCACAAACGTGTGTAGTTAGTTAGATTGAAGATTTGTCTCTTGTATTAAGAAAGTTAAATTCAACATTTTTTACAAGACTCTGCATAGGTAAAATCGTTGATCGATTTGAACTGCATAAACAAACATACTTGTTTTTGTTCATACTTTAATTTTTTTCCAGTGTTTTCTCTTGTTGTAACTAATCTGAAGCACTATTCTAACACAACTACATCAGAAAAGAGAACGTCATGTCCCATCCTCTAAAATAGAAACTAAAAATATTTATTTTTAAGATAAAATAATTTCCATGCAGGGACGACTGGATGTATGTGTAGTCCCTCCAAATTTTTTTTTAGTATAATAGCATTTTAGGTCTTTTTAATTTAAATGCTAATAAATAAGGTTTTTTCCAAATTTAATTTTAAAGGTTTAACAAACTCTTGTCTCTCCTTTTTTTTCTAAGCTAATTAGATTTTATTATTATAAATAAAGGACCCAAAAGGATACAGAATTAAAGGATACCCATCACAAGAATAATCATCATCAAGATATGAAGGGACCAAAATCAATAATTGTTTAATACAACACAACACCAAACACAATTACACCTAAGATATTCGTACAAACAGAAGTAAAAGCAAACACAATCTGGACTCACCTCTAACCGGTAATAGAACCCGACTCTAAAGCACACAACAAAGAAATGAACCCTGAAAACCAACCTTGCAAAAGCAATCTTTAATTTCAACACAACCCTCAATAAGCGGTAGAAACTCTTCATCCATAAGGCCTTCAACAACACTAATTATTCAAACATGCACCTCCCCAAGGAAATCATCTCATAGTTCTACTATACTCATCTCTCGTTTTGACGGCGGCCAAACTAGGAGATTTAGAACTTAAAATCTATTTACTCGACCGAACAAGTATCGAACACATTGTGTTCCGACGAATCTGTAGCTAGGCAATATTTTTTTTGTGTTTGATCCTAGTTTCGTCCATATTTCCATGATAATTATATACAATTAGATTTTGGTTATAACCTTGTGTCATATCATAGATGTTTTGTTTTCTTTAAATTTAAATCTACCGATGACTTGTTGGGGTGGGGGAGCAGCAGCATTAGGGTGTAAGGATCAATAATGCTGACTTTTTCGGTTGGTCTAATAAAATAAGTAATTAATCTGTTAAATACGGTTAAAGATATAAATTTTGACGTTGTAATATAACCGATTGAGTTGAGAGGATCGGCCTCATAATAAATCTTTGTTTTATCCGATTAAAATAATGCTGATTTTTAACATTATTTAAAAGATTAAAATAATAAGTCTAATGAGTTGAAAAATCTCATGATTGCTATATGAAGTCATGATCATAGTCAACTGAGAGTAGGCAAATGGATACACTTACTATTTTTCTTCGATTGAAAAATCTTAAATTTTATTTAGTGGCAAGTTTGCCGGCTATAATATATATTTATATATATATATATATATATATATTATATCAGAATTTCCAAAATATTAATAAAAGATGTCGGAAGTACGAAATATTCCCATTAATTTATATAATCAAGATGGACCTGTGTGTAATGTGGAAAATTTTCGAATTTTGGATTTAATTATTTTTAGGGATCTTTTTAATTTTGAAATTAGGTAAATTAGATTTTATCCCTTTTATTGGTACAATTGCTTTTTAGATCCTTTTTAATTTTGAAACTATGTATATTAAGTATTGACCTACCATTTTTTAGTTTAGATACTTTTTATGTCCTTTCCAATTTCAAAATCAAACAAATTAGATCTTAATTTCTCTATTTTTAATTTTAAATTGATGGTTTAACATTTAGAATCTTACCATTATTATTTCTTCTATTTATATTTGCCAAATGAAATTCAATCTGGTTTCATCCACGTATATAATCATCATTAAATAAACGAAAACTTAACATCCAATAAACAAAAAATTATGTGATCACCGAATAATGAGATTAAAACTGATTTTATTTTATTTTTTTGGTGAGTCATAAGCTATGATGTAGAAGGAGAATAATTAGTAAAAGGTAGTGGTTTTTGTTGAAAAAAGAAACATGTCATGTGGATTTCACATCCCATTTGTTTAAAATGGGGAAACGTGTTATTAAATTGAGCATGGAAATTAGGGCAAGAAAGAGTGACAATCTTCACCGTTAATGGGATGTTCAAATGGGGAGTGACTAGGAATTTTTTTTGTTGTCCTATGATTTTTTAAGGTTTTGTATTGACTAATCTAAACTGATTTGCGTTGTACACTTGATTTTAGTGATAAAGTTTTTTATCAGAAATTTTTTACATACACAAGACATCAAACTCGATACTCTTTTATCAAGTTGTTTACCACTTGGATTAATCCCGTTGATAGTAACTAAGAATTCATTAAGATTACATTAAAATTTTATAGAAAATATTATTAAGAAAAATAATTATAAATCTTAAGCATAAATCATAAAATAAATATGAAAAATATATATTATTAGTGTTATAAATAAAAAAGATATTATCAATGTTAAAATTGACAATAATTTAGATTTTGTCCGTGATAAATCCTATATATATATTGTAACTTATTAGTGGAATGATAGAGAATTTATATATAAAATCTATCAAACATGAGTTCAATTTTTAGTTTTTTTTTGGTTTTATAATTTTTTTATTTAAAGATTATAAATCACGAAAGAGGAAAATATTATTATAATAATATTAATTACTGTTCAAATGAAAAGTTATTTTGATCGTTTTTTATCTGAGTTGGCACTTGGTTAATTAATTAGTATATCAACTCAACCATGAGTATTATAAATAATATAGATATAATTTTTTAAAATATAAAAATATATAGATTAAGAATAAAATATTTATATATTTTAAAATTAATAAAATTTTGTATATGATATATATTTTTAAAAAAAATCAAGTGAAGTTATGACATAAATTTAAAGTATCACGCCATCGTATGTTAACCGATTTTTTTTTTTTGAAAAAATATTAAAATATATAACAAAATCTAAAATTTAAAACTGACACCAATTGTAAAATAAATTAAGGTATATTTTTTTGTTTAACCACCAGTATTTGATTTATTAATCGAATAATACGAATTAAATTTTTTTAAACTTATATTTATGAAACGATTGTTCAAACTCAGTTTTCTTCATTCACAACGCTAAGATTTGAAAAGATTTAAAAATTAATTTTTTGGGTTTGCTATCCTGATTCCACAAGGTTTTGCCCTAACTAATTTGGACCGACCTGTGTCGAACACCTGACTTTAGTGGGTGAGTCTACCATCGAAGATTTTCTGTATACACAAGGCCTTAAACGATACCAAACTGCTTATCACTTGGACCAACCCATTGGTGGGGTATATATTACTTTATCCTACTTTCATAAGAAAAAAGTTTTCAAAAACATTAGACATAATCCGACCCGACCAAAACTTGTGGACGTCTCTTAAAAACTAGGGACAAACTTTGGTGTGGAATTGGCGGCAATTCCCTTCTGCTTTCATCAAACTTGTATCCATTTCCTCTCTCCCACTTTTGACCTAAAACCCTAAAAGGGAGTTGCCGTTTTAGCTTTAAAAGCTCGGTTCTGCCTCAATGGTCAAAAGTTGAATAACAGCAAATGTTGATTTTTTATTCTTGCTTAATGGAAAAAGAACACTTAGTGAAAAATTAAAAATAATAATTTGATTAGTCAAACTGTTAATTAGTTCTTATGTGACAAATGAGAGTCCCCATATGACGCCACCCATCACCATTATCTTCACTTAAACCTCGACCAAATACAGATTCACCATATTTTACCTTCACCAAATAATGAATATTTTTGAATTTTGAGACATTATTTATTACTATTAGTAAATTAATTATAGATTTAAATTATAAAATTATAATTTTATATTCTACTGTATGAGACTTTTAAAACGATAAACTATGTAAAAATGTCGTTGAGGAAAATGGAGATTTAAACACTTTCATTAGTTGGGACGTGACTTTTGCTGAGCACCATAAGAGCGGGATTTCAACAAATCAACTTATCAAAGTGTAATATTTCCATCTTTTGGGTTATGTATTCATAAGATCTTATTTTGTAGAGAATGTAACTCTTTAATTACTCTTATTATTTTTCATACATCGATTTAAAACTGGAGCTCCGTATTTTGTAAATTATTTCATGCTTGGTTAATGATTTTATATCATGTATGCTTTTAAGATGATCATGATTTTAATTATTTTACTAAAATGTAATTGTTTTTGATAAATCTTAATCTTATCGATGTGACATTTTGAATCTTTCAAATGTCCGGGTTGGATTGGGTGTTACAAATCAACAATTGGCCTTCAAGTTGCCACCCCAGCAACTGATTAAATTTAGGGTAAAGTACACCGATGATAACTGAACTTTGATGCAAAAAACAAAATGGTAACCAACGTTTCAAAAATCACGAAGTAGCAATTAAACTTTCGATTTTGAAACAAAATGGTAACTAGGGCGTTAAACCCCGTTAAACCCTAACGGAAATCTGACGTGTATGCCACATCCCACCCAGTTTTCCACGTCATATAAATAAAATAATAAACCAATAATACACGTCAAATAAAAAAAATTCCCGTTTGTTTAATCACGTTTTAAAAAATAACCCCCCCGAAATAACCACTGCTAATGTTATTCCCGTTCTTTTTCAAAACTCAAACTCCCCCAAATCAAAAACTCAACTGTTCTGAAGAAATTAAACCCATTCCCACAAATTAAACTCCCCCAAATCCCGTTCTTCTACATTCAAAACTCAAAGGATTGTCAGAGTAAGCAAGAGGCTATGGATTACGGTAAAATTTTGTAAAACCCTAATCTAAGTAATTTTTAGGGATTTAGTATTTTTAGGGATTTTGTATTTTCTGAGTTTAGAATTTTGTAAAACCCTATACATTTGGATTGTTGTTGTTTTTCTTTTCTTTTACTCGTTATTCTCACTTTTTGTCTGTATTCCCTTTTTCTTTTACCCGTTGTGGACCACCATTGTTAAGTGGTAGTGGTAGGGTGTGGACCACCATTGTCGGAGTAATGGTAACTGAAAGAGGAAGTTGAATATTTAATTTGTCTTTATTCTCACTTTCTGAGTTTTCATTTATTTTTCATTTGCTTCATATGTGGACCACCATTCTCTAGACATGCTGATGAAGAAATAAAATAGTTTAGATTCTCTAAACATGTGAAAATAAAATAGTTGAATATTTAATTTGGTAGAATTATAGTATTGCAGAATATGTTGTCATCACTCTTTGATTTAATAAACTGAGTTGATATCATGTTTTCACAAGTGGGATTAAAGAATCGAAAAAAAAATCTATTATTTATCTAACTAAAGAGGAAGTTGCTGTGAAGCTGGTATGTTGATCTTAAAAAGAAAAAGTGGTTTTACTAACTCCCTCATTAATATGTCTAGCCTTGTTAAGCTTTATATGTTTCATCATTTGTATGTGCTCATTAATATGTTGCCCTCATTTGTTATTGCACCCATTTCCATTCTGAGAAGAAAAGTGTTTCTACACAAATGAGAAATTGAAACCACATGTTGATTGCTAGGTGTTTTTGCATTCTTTTATATTCTTATGTATCTCAATGGAAATTGAAACCACATGTTTTTGTTGATTCCTTGTGTGTGGTGTGAGTTACCCTTTTTCTTGTGGTTGTTGAGAATTTATGAGATGCATTAACTGACATATATAGACATGCAGTAACTGACTTTATGAGATACAGTAACTGACTTTATTATTTTTGTAGGTCCTAATTCAGACTCATTTAGTGTTGTAGTTCATTATGGTGGTAAGTTTGTCAGGAATAGGGGTTTAAGTTTTACTGGGAAACAAAGCAAGCGTTATGATATGATTAGTAAAGATAAATGGTCAATGTTTGCCATATGTGCTATAGCTGATGACATTGGATTAAAATCTTGTTTAGAAATTTACTGGAAATCTGAAGTTGGGGCATTGGATGTGAATAATGTCCAGTTATTGAAGACTGATTCAGATGTAGTTGGCATGTTGGAGTCTATCTCAAATGATCCTATACACATTTATCTAGCAGAAAAGGCTGGTAAGGAAGTAGATGAAAGTGTTGGTGAAGAAGAAGCTGAAAATGCTGAGGCAAATGATGCAACAATGGAAAAAGAAGCTGAGGCAAATGATGCAACAACAACAAATGATGCAACAATGGAAAAAGAAACTGAGGCAAATGATGCAACAACAACAAATGATGCAACAACAAATGTTGATACAGTACTTAATGATGCTGAAAATGCAGTGGAAGAAGAAGTAGTGGAAGAAGATGTAGTTGAAGTTGAAGATGTAGTGGAAGAAGATGAAGATTCCAATGAAGCTGGAGGAGAAAATGAAATGAGTGAAGAGGAAGAAGATGCTGACTCAGGATTTTTTTATAGTGAAGCTGATGTTGGTGAAGATGAAATTGTTCAAGAGGATGTCTCTAACAGAGTGGTAAAGAACTTAGAGGGTTTGTATGGTGATTGGGGAACACATTTAAATGAAAATGAGAATGAGAGTGATGCTGACTCAGACTCCTTTCATAGTGTACACGGGTCTGACAGTGATGGTCCCACATGGCTAGAGTTTAACATAGAATGTGATATGGAGAACCCTAAATTTAAGGTGGGTTTACTGTTTCCTAACAAAGGCACATTGAAAGAGGCTGTAAAGCAATATGGGAGAAAAAATAGGTATTTTCTGATTTTTGACATAAATGACAAAAGAAGACTTCGAGCAATTTGTAAAGATGCTACATGTCCTTGGAGTATATGGGCTTCAAAAATAGATGCTGATAGTGATACCTTTCAGATTAAGACATTCAATGATGTGCATACATGTGCCAAAGTAATGAAGAATCCAAATATCACTTCTAGGTTCATTGCAAAGACTTACCTGCACAAATGGCAAGCTGATAGAAACTATGGTGCTAGCTCATTGAAGGCCGATGTTGAAAAAGATTTTGTGGCCCTTTTGAATGGAACCAAATGTATCAGGGCTAGAAAACTTGCCTTAGAAATGATAGATGGAAGTTACAATGATCAGTTCAAAAAGTTGTACGATTACCTAGGAGAGCTTAGGGAGACTAATCCTGGAACAACCACCATTTGTCAGTTAGATGATAGGTTATTTGAGAGGGTCTATATCTGTCCTGAAGTATGTAAAAATGGTTATAAGGCTGGATGCAGGCCTATGATCAGTATTGATGGGTGTTTTCTGAAAGGTCCTTATATTGGTTGGTTACTTGCTGCTGTTGGGATAGATGCTAATGATGGTATTTATCCAATAACATATGCTGTTGTGGAAAGTGAGAATTTTTCAGCATGGTATTGGTTTCTTAGTTTGTTGAAAGATGACCTGAAGATTACAAATTCTTTCCACATCAGTTTTATGTCAGACAAACAAAAGGTATATTCTCTTACTTCTTTTCATTGAATATCAATATACTAAAATTTATACTAAACTATTGTCAATATTTGTCTTGTAGGGACTCAAAGAAGCATTGGAAGAATTGTTTCCAAATTCTGAACAACGAAACTGTGTCAGACACATGTACACAAACTTCAAAACAAAAGACACCAATAGAGGAAAGGCATTGAAAGATGCATTTTGGAAAGCAGCAAGATCAACATATGTCTCCCAATTCAATGCAGCCATGAATGAAATAAAGGCAATATCAAAAGATGCTCACGAATGGTTTAATGATAAACCCCCTCCATGTGGTCAAAATCATACTTCTCCACAAGGAGTAAGTGTGACATGCTGCTAAACAACCTGTCAGAGTGTTTCAACAAGGTAATTCATTCTTTTTACCTTACCTTACATCATATTCTTCATACATGAAATGATCTTGCTGGAAGTTACATAATGGTAACTGAACTATCTGAAAGTTACATAGTGGTAACTGAACTATCTGAAAGTTGCATAATGGTAACTGAACTATCTGAAAGTAACAAAATGGTTACTGAACTTTTTGTTTCTTTTGCAGATTATACTGGAGGCAAGAGACAAGCCAATACTTACAATGTTAAAAATTATTAGGACCAAGATGATGAAAAGAATAGTCCAAAGGAGACAAGAAGCTGAAAAATACAATGGAATTTTGTGTCCTAAAATTCAAAGGAAGCTTGA
Source organism: Hibiscus tridactylites (assembly GCA_958450335.1). NCBI lineage: Eukaryota > Viridiplantae > Streptophyta > Magnoliopsida > Malvales > Malvaceae > Hibiscus > Hibiscus tridactylites. The sequence goes on along the minus strand of OY288283.1, from coordinate 84,687,523 downwards.
TATTCAAATTCAAAACTCCGTTAGGTTAGCATTGATATAAGTTTAATATTTCAATTCTAACTTTTTTATTTATATTCATTATGTTCAATGCTACTAAGCATGATATTTATTTGTTCATTATGTTCATAGATGTTGGCCAATATATGCTGGTAACTTTCAATATCAAGTTGAATGTGGCCAAGGAGAACAACATGTGGTGAACATCCAAAATCATACATGCACATGTAGAAGATGGGATCTCACGGGAATCCCCTGCAATCATGCTATTTCAGTTATGCACAACGACAATATGAATGTAATTTCATTTGTCGATCCGTGCTACAAGAAGGACACTCAGCTGTCAATTTATGGGCACTACATTAACCCTATTAAAGGTGTTAATCAGTGGAGCAAAGTGGAAGGCATGGAACCTATACTTCCACCAGTTTTAAGAAGACCAGCTGGAAGACCAAACAAAAAGAGAAGATTAGAAAGAGGTGAAGTTCCTACTACGGAAAAAATAGGTAAAAAAGGTGTGCAAATGACTTGCTCTAAATGTGGTAAAACTGGCCACAATATAAGAACTTGCAAAGGAGAAATTGGTGGAAACAAAAAACTCAAAAAAGCTGTAAGTTTTGTTCAAACTAATTATTTAAGTTTATACTTGTACTTGAAGTTTAGTTCAAACTAATTATTTTGTTCTATTACTGTCCACATAGGGTTCATCAAGGAAACATCAAAGTTCAAGGCAGTCTTTACGGCAGCACCAAGGTTCAGGGCAAGCTTCAAGACAACACCAAGGTCCAGGGCAGCACCACCAAGGTCCAAGACAACCTTCTAGGCAAAAGTTGCCAACAAGAAGACAACCGTCAGTTACCACAGTAAGGTGGATGAACTCTACACAAGAAAGTTCTGTCTCCAACCCACCAACACAAGCCTCTAATGCACATGATTGAAGGATTTGTTTGCCTCTAATGCACATGATTGAAGGATTTGTTTGACTTATTTTATCTACATTTTGTGGCATATTTTGTGGCACTTTGTGGTATACTGTGCCTATTTTGTGACATTTTGTGGCATTTTGTGACTTTGTGGCAATATTCTGTTATATGTACTAGGTGAATACATTTTGTGACTTTGTGACTTTGTGGTATACTGGAAGTAATCTACATTAGTGCTTATATCATTTATTTGATATATGTGCTTATTTTCTGGTATATTTGTGACTTTGTGACTTTGTGTTATATCTTATTTCTGGTATATTTGTGCTTATTTTCTGATATATGTACTAGGTGAATACATATATTGTTCCATTTTCATGCTCATTCGATTGTATCTAAATCATATAAACCAAGTATCATTTTTCTACATTCAACAAGACATGCTTATATCATTCATTTGATATTCAATACATATCAAACTTCAAGTTATATATTTACAAAACTGAAACTTAAAGTTAAGTATATATACAAACTTTCCAACCAAACAAAATGCATGACAAATCGAAATTTTCAACTTTCAATTTCAAAAATTACTTCTAAAATCCACCACAATCAACAAAAACCCACAAACACTTAGAAAGCAGGATCTCAAATTCCCAACTTTCAATTACATAAATTACACCAAAATCAACAAAAACCCATAATGCTAAACAACACTTCTAAAATACCTCTACTGACAAATCCAAAATAACACCATTAAACTGATGATACAAATCCATAAAATCCTTTCCTTCTTTCTCTCTCGTTCCAAAGAATTCAACTTTTTCAGCAGCCCGTTGAGAACCACTGTTGCTCGAGGCGTCATGGGAGGATCGTACCACTGCATAAATTGACACGATTTATGCCTACGTGAGCCATAATTTTTGCAGCCGAAGAATCTTCTTCCAGAATTTCCAGATGTCCACGATGTTTTCATCTCAGCTAGCAAGTCACAGTGACAATATGGTCTTCGAATAGGATCATCCATTGTTCTCCCCCTTGTTGTTTTCTTCTCCTACCTTACTAGCTGCCCCAAAAAACTGAAGAGAGTTTTAGAATGAAATGTTGTCGATAGATTAGGGTTTCATCCTTTAAAAAAGGGATTAAAAATCATTTATATTATTTGACGTGTATTATTGGTTTATTATTTTATTTATATGACGTGGAAAACTGGGTGGGATGTGGCATACACGTCAAATTTTCGTTAGGGTTTAACGGGGTTTAACGCCCTAGTTACCATTTTGTTTCAAAATCGAAAGTTTAATTGCTACTTCGTGATTTTTGAAACGTTGGTTACCATTTTGTTTTTTGCATCAAAGTTCAGTTACCATCGGTGTACTTTACCCTTAAATTTATTAGTTTTAGCCAATAAAGTGTTTAAGGCGAGAGAGAAATTGTAGTTATTCATAAAACAAACCAAACTTACTTGATGATATACTGAAAATTTGATATATACACTATTAAGATACTAATAAATCTGAAAGCTGCTTTGAAACAGCTTTCAAAAAACCGAGTACCCGGAACTTCGGGTATTAAGTTTGTTGGTTCGTGTCTCGAGCCGTGAATATCGGGTACTCGGTTCTCATTTTTATTTATTTTAAAATTAAAAAATTAAAAGTTCATAACACATGATCCAAACAAAAAAATAATAATGATTTGAAGTTTATAACCATAAGAAAGACATTAAAAATATTAATCTCAATCGTGATTTTTTTCAAATCTCATATTTTTTAAAGAAACCTACTAATGCATAAATGCAATAGAGAAACATTGTTGTTTGTTTTATATCGAATCTTACATATTCACAAATTAATATATTTTTTTGAAAAATTTAAAACATGAAAGCATATAATACAAATATAGAATGAATTTAGGGATTTAAAAATAGTTCTAAATTAAAAATATTAAGTAATCTAATAAAATAAAAATAAAAAATAGGAACCAATTACCCGAAAGTAACCGGATACCCGAAAAAATCATATTTTTTTACCCGGGCCCGACCCGGATAAAAAAATTCCGGGTAAATACCCGGTTATTTATGTTCAGGTAGTAGGGTCGGGTAATTTTAAACACCCCTAATTCGTAACCAGTCGAGCCATTCTATCCGCCACACGATTACCTCCTATCGAATATGCTGAAAGAACACTCGCCAATCTCGGTCACACAACGCTCGAAAATTTTAAAACATGTAACCAAAAGTTGAATTTTTAATGAAAAGAAATTAAACATTTTTAAATTCTAAATAATATGAAGTTCGTAAAACTAATATAAATTTTAGGATAAACTACTGAAATTTTAGGATACATTTACTTTGGTCACCGAACTTTTGAAACTTGCATTATATTCATTAAACTTTTAGTTTGCTTTCATTACGATTAATAACCGTTGAAAATTGTTGTTAAAATTTTCTTCACTAAAAACTCTAATTTTAAGAATAAAAAATTGTCAAAAAAGGCTGGTTTTTCTATGAACAGAGTAGCCGCCAGTCAATCCCAATTTTGGGAAGACTCCATTCGACAAGAAGATTAACATAGTTTGGTTTCAAGTTAAACTAACGGTTAACAGTGATGAGTCTAAAAATTTTAGCTTTTAGTTTCTATTGGACCGCTGCCTCATTTTGTTGTTATTTCCCATGCATTTGGTGATTTCTTCGATCGAAAAGATCACCAACTTCCCTTTTTATTCTCTTCCTTTTTACTAGTTCAAACTCGTTAAAAATCCTCCAAATCTTTTCAAATATCAATCAAATCTTAAACGAAACTAAGCTAATCCTTTTCAATATGACGTTGTTATCCACCAGATCAGCTTGAAACCAAACTATATTAATTTTCTGAACAAATGGATCATTCCCACTGTTGGGATTGACCAACAATCGCTATGTTCATCAGAAATTAAGCCTTTGTGGTTGCTGCTAATTTGGAAAATTAGAATTTTTTTTGCTTTTTTTGGAAGAATGCTTTAACTACAACGTCAACATTTTTAACGATAACTAACGAAAATACATTAAAAGTTAGGTAAATGTAATGTAAATTTTAAAAGTTTAATGATTAAAATAAAATTGCTCTAAAAATTTTGTTACTACCAATATAATTTTTCCTAAAAGTATACTTTAGTACCCATATCTATTGACAAATACCATCGGAGTTAATTCACATACTTTTTGCCTGATCTTTTTACAACAAACCTATCTCGTTTGATTTTCGATATGTTTGTTAATTATTTTTCTTTTAAATTCTTTCCGAAAGTAAAAGTGAAAATAGTGTAATTATATTATCTTAGATCTTTTGTCCTTCTTTTTCTAGAAAAAGGTTAATTTTTATCCCAAATTATTAACAAGGAAAACTATTTTTTATTTGAAAAAAGGTGATTCATATAGAATTAATTAAATAGTTAGATATGCATTATTGTTGAGTGAATATGGGATTAAAGGAAAATTTTAGAGTAAACGTCATGTACAATAAGTACCACTGATTATATGTATTGATATCTATTTTAACAACTTTTGACATTATGGAGACTTAAATCATGATTATTTTCTTTTGAGAATAAAATATGTTAAAACATTTTTGTGTGTGATATTTTCAGCATATATAATATTTGTGGTAAAACATCATATAATATCATGTTTGTTTAGTGGTTAAGGCTTAGCCTTTGTGTAACACCCATGACATGCTTATGCATTTCACCTAAATTTCAAAGAGTCACGGTATATATATATATATATACTAACATTTTAAAATAACAATTCATATCATAGCCCCATGATGGGTGATAACCACGCACCACAAAATAAAGTGTCAAGTGATAGTTTAGAACCATATCAAGGTTTTAGTACAAAATGATGCCATGTCGGCAATTTAGTAAAATATATCGTATCAAAATATAGGCTCATGTCACCCATTACAGACAATATGGTGGATAGAAACATTACATCAAAAGACAAGTAATAATGTGTCGATCCTCCAAGTGCTGAATCCCAGGGTAGCCTATCCAAAAGTATCTGAAAGGGGAAAGGATTGGGGCGTGAGCTAGGGAGCTCAGTGTGTTCCAATAAATGCAAGGAAACATACATATATACACTTCAGATATGCATAAGACATTTCAAACATGCCATAAGAGCAACCAAGGTTCCATTTTAACCTATCTACCCTCCAACCGAACACCAAAATGCAATTCCCCATGAACTGCATACTGAAGAACTTATCCTAGGCCCGAAGGCGTAGGAGCCTACCCAGAAAGTTTTACCCTAGGCCCGAAGGCGTAGGAGCCTACCCAGAAAATCTTACCCTAGGCCCGAAGGCGTAGGAGCTTAACCGAAGGTTTTACCAGCTGGATTAGGGCTGTACCTGCAGACACTTCAATCACATCCCAAGAGTATACCCCAAGCAGCGCAATTCAGTTTAATATACCATCAACAGAGCTCAAACAACAGACATGTAACATTTCTATCATTTAGAGACTAAATATTTCTAGTTCAAATCAGACATGAGGTATACCTTCTAACATATCACGATAAATAGACTTTCAACACATCATAATCATGCTTTTCAAGTAGTCATGCATTTCAAGTAAAAATACATTCTATGACATTCAGAGAATCATACCAAAACCCATATATATATATATATAAATAACAGAAATGTAGCACACATTGAACACACCTCAAAAGCTAGTCAGAGAATCTATCGGGCTCCTGCCTTGCTACGATCTGCCACCGTGCTAGATCCTAGATCAATAAAGGATTATGGTTACTACAAGGTATAAGTGATAATTCTAATAGCTTACAAGGTTTACAAATTTATACTAGTAACTATCGGAACGCGCAGAGGAGCGGATCGGGAGGAACTAGGTTGAGCAGATGAACGTTCAGAGGAGTCTCGATTACCTTTAAACAGATAAAAGCTTATATTAGCCATATATTCGATTTACATTTAACTCAATGAAACAATTAAACACATATGCATGGTTTGGGTTTAGGGACAGATTTGGAGGTCTTCGAGTTAGAATTTCGCAAAACGGGCTTCAAAAACAGACTCAGGATGTCGAAAAACATAAAATAAGGCTTTTTCGAAAATTTTGACTTTTTGGTCAAAGTCAACGCTACCGTCAGCAGGTCAAGGTCAACGGGGGTCAAGGTCAACGCTGACGTCATGTTGACATCAACGTTCAATAGAAAGTCAACTGAGTTGACTCGGCGAGTTAACTCACTGAGTCAACTCGAGCGAGTTGACTCACTCAGTTGACTTAGCGAGTTGACACAGTCTCGGGTCGGGGTTGGTCAGACACGGGTCGGGTCGGACTCGGGTCGGGTTGGGTTGGACCGGTTCAGTTCAGACTACTTGGGCTGGCCGATCCAGACCGGTTCTTACCCTTGGGAGATCGAGCGTCGCCGGACGGTGATTGGAAAACTCACCGGAGAGCTTAACGGACGCGGTTCTGCTAGAAAACACAAATCATTAGACCACAATTTCAACCCATACATTATTAATCCGAAACACACCAGAAAGTAGGCCGGACCTCATCTTAAAAGTTTGAAACGACCGGAAAATTCGAAGCTCCGATGGAGCCCTTCCCGGTGTAGGAACGCCAATCGGCCGGGTGGGTTTTGATCGGCTCGCCGAGGGGAGCTTCGTCGTACCAACGACAACACAAGACGACGGCGGCACGGACGAGAAATCAGAGACGACAGAGGCGGCCCGACTCGAATCTACAGCTCGATTTCTAATGCAGGCGGCGGTACGGGAGGGCGCGTCACCGACGGCAAAGGGTTCGGAGCGACGAAGCGCGTTCGCCGGCGCAGGCGGTGGTGCACACCGGACGGCGGTGTGGACGGTAAAAGATTTCCGAAACTGAAGAGGGAGAGAGGTCTGTGAGGGAGACGAGGGGACGGCTCAAAGTTCAAAATGGGTAGGGATGAATTGCGGGTAGGTGAAGAGGCTGATAAAATTTAATGGGGTTTGAAGTTATTTTTAACTAAGTTAAAAACAAGGTTTGATAACCTCTGACAGAAATGAGCCCTAAGCTCAGTGGTAGAAACGTTGAATGGTGAGGGGTGAGGTTGCAGGTTTGAGCCTCCACACCCTCACCTTTTTCTCTCTCTTTTTTTTATAAGCATATATATATATCTATAGATCTTTGATTCAAACCTCTTAAAACACATTTTTATTATTATTTTTTTCCAATAAAATGATGTCATTTTGGGTCAATTAAGGCTTCAAAACACTCACATCAAAATAATGCTGTTTTGAATTAACGTCACGTTAAAAATTAACAGCAGAGTGATATAAATGAGTAGAAAAATAAAGTTCAATGATAGATTTAAACATTTTTAAAGTTTAATGACGTTTTCGAATCAATAATAATAGTTTAGTTGCTTATGATGTAGTATATTATGTCTTTTACTCTTTTTCCGATGGAAATCTGAATCTAAACTTTTTAATTAGTTCATTGAATTTGTTGATACGGAATTATAATATGGTAATCCGGAATAGTGAAAATATGAATTTCTATTATTTGATTCGCATATTATAAAATGAATGATTTTTGTGCAATATTCTTTGTTGAGAATTCTGGGAGGTTTGATATTATATTTTATATTTTAAACGCAAAGAGACTTTTTGGCCTCTCAATTTGACCACTTTAGTCATTTTAACCTTTGAACTTATATTACATTTTCTTTTGACCCTTGAATTTTTATCTTTTCAAATACTTGATATTAATTGATTAGCTAATGAATCAAATACAATGTTTATAAGAAAATTCAACTGTGAAAAAATTGTGATTTTTTTATTTAAAAAATATTGGGGTTTTTCATTGAATATTAAAGATGGTTCTAAATTGTGATTGCATTCATGGTGGAATGATATTTTTGGTCCCTCAACGTTATTAGTTTAGTCATTTTAGTCCTTAAACTTTCATTGTGCTCCTTTCGACCCTTGAACTTTTATTATTTTATTAAATTGATCCAAATGTGAGGGGATAGCAATGGAGCCTTGAAGTTGACATAAACTATTTTGTCATTTTCTACCATGTCATTAACAAATTTGAAAAAAAAAACATCTAATTGGTTGGGATTGAAATGTTGGTATCAATTTTTCTTTCTAAAAATTTAATATTTCTTTGAATTTTTAGATGGCGTGGTAGAATAGATAAGATAGCTAATATTAGCATTTTAATAAGAATAAAATAGTGTTATTATTGCCACGTTTGAGTCAATTTGACATATCAAATAAAGGTTTTCGAATCGAAAAGAACATTATAAAATTTTAAGAACTAAAATAAGTAAAAATCATTGTCCCTATGTCCACAAGGTTTGAACTTTGAACACTTGGGATTGGAACTCCATTATGTTGTTGGCATTAAATTGTTTCACCAATGAACACTAATTTCTAAACATGAAAGCTATGGAAAACGGAGATGGGGAGTGAAATTAAGAAATAGACAAAGATATTATATATTCTTGTTAAGATCTTTTTCCTTTTTAAAATATTTTATGGACAAATCATTTGTTTTTCTTCAAATTCGACCTATATATAATGTGAGGAAAATTCTAAAGTAAACTTTAAGTAGAGATATGTACTACTAATCATATGCACTGATATGTACCATTAATTATTTTAATAACTATTAAAATCATGGAGACTTAAAACGTGATTATTTCTTTTATTAGAATAAAATATCTTAAAACAATTTTCTGGTTTTTCAGATTTTTTTATTTTTTTTTAAATATTGTCCACATTTATTTTAGTAACTTTATTATTTTTGAATTTAAAAATAAAAAAATGAAGAAAATGGTGTAAAAAGTGTTTTAACGCATTTTACTCTATAAATAAATAATCACGTTTTAAATCTCATGATTTCAAAAATTATTAAAATAGTTAATAATACATATCAGTGCATATAGTTAATGGTGCATATCGGTATATGACGTTACTCTATACTTATCTTATGAATGATAAATATTTTACACAACCTTATGAATTAATTTATAGTTAAATTTAATTAAAATGATTTTAATTATTAAGCGATAATTCAGTCAAATCAAGTCTACTGAAACCAATGGATTGCATGATCTAATAACTATAATTATGAGGATCAAATAGATTACATAATCCAACCTATAAAGCACTTTTGCAAATATTTTTTTTATCATTTTTAATAATAAAATATAGGGTAAATTGCACAGACCATCACTCAACAATCTTCTCACTCCTATTTTGGTCACTCAAATTTCAAAATTTTCTATTTAATAACTAAACTTCATACATTGAACGTTTTTGGTCATTTACGAATATTTTATTATTATTTTAGCATGCATTATATTTTATTATTATTTAATATAAAAATAATTTAAAATAAAAATAAAAACCAAATTGTTCGTCGGCAACCATTCGCCACTACCGCCGACGTCGTAAATGGTGGTTGTTCGGTCCCATATTTTACCGGTCACTTCGTCTCACTTCCCCGAGTCTGAATTCGACCTCCTTTTTACGAGAAAGTGCTATGAAATTCACGAAAGGGGATCTAAAGTAAGGAAAATGAAATGTTTATATCGAGATTCGTGAGTTTCAGGATATTTTCCGGTCAAACAACTACTGGATTCGGACTCAGCGTGTCAAAACGAGTCGCCCGTTGTAATTTGGGGTTAAACGGCCACCGATTTTGAAGGCCGCCGGTGGCCGACGGTGATGACAAGAGACGGCGACTATTTTTAAGTATTTTTACAATTTAATAATAATAAAATATTATTTTATTATTTATTTTAAATTTAATAATATTAAAAAATTAAAAAAATAATAAATTATTCGTGAGTGACAAAAACGTTCAATGTATAAAGTTCAGTTATTAAATAAAATTTTTTAAAGTTGAGGGACCAAAATAAGAATAAAAAGATTGTTGGGCGATGATATGTGAAATTTACCCTTAAAAATAAATATTCAACACATTGCCAATATAGAAATCGCTTTCATAAATAGGATAGAAATCATAGAATTATATTATGCGTCTTTGAGTATATTAAATAATTAAAATAAGTAAATAATAAAATACTTGTCGCCATTTTAATTCATGTGTATTTGATGTTGAGTGAGTGTCTGATTGAGTCGAGTAAAAAAATTTCGAGTTAGTCAAGCTGATGATTCCTATTTTATTTCAACCTTTATTTGAAATATTTTCGAGTTAAGTCAAGTCAAGTTTCTGTTCAAATTTAATTGTAAGTATTTATAATATTATGATACTAATTGATTATAATTTAAATAATTTTTTATAACCATATACACTATATATTTTTTGATATGTGATATACATATGTCATGTAGAGTTGAAGGACTCGACTTAAACTTAAAAATCGATCCACTATTTACAAAATATTTCGAGTTATTTGAGTTCATTTTAAAACTCAAACTTTATTTGAATTTTTTGGAGTCAAGTTTATAAAATTACGATTCAAGTCAAGTCAAATCGATTTTTCATGTCGTTTCGAGTTGAAATTTTTGATTTTTTTCGACTGGGGTTTGCTCACCTTTATCTGATGATATTCATAAGTAAATTAATTATAAATAATCTTATTATCACGCCGAGTTAAATAAATTTGATTTTTTGCAAGTTGAATTTTACTCACTTGTATGATGATATTCAAATGTGAATTAATTTTAAAAAAATCTTATTGGTCTTTTTCTTATCAATTTTCCTTTTGAATTCTTGTGAGAAAATATATATAATCTTCATGGGATTTTTCTTAAATGTCAAAAGTAGGTGGGATAAACACTTCAAACTTCAAAGTCAGACCAAAGATTTTGGATAGATACATCGCCCACTACAAAACCACTAGAAGAAAAAAAAGAAGCTTAAGGACTACATTTGCCCCGATAGTAATTTTATTTTATTGATTATGCTTTTATGATATTTTCGTATTAATTTGGTCTCTGAAGTAATCAAATTATATCATTGTTTGTCCCTTGATTAACACTTTAATCTTTATTTTAAAATTTTAAACCTTAAATCCTAAACTTTCATTGAAAATTTTATCATCTAAAGTAGTTATGAAACATAAAAGTAGTTTTAAACCCTAAAAGGTGATACAATTCAACTATTTTAGAAGTTAAATTAATCCGAAAATATTATAAGGACAAAATCGATAAATTAAGACTATTTCAAGACAAAAGTAGCCGTTAAGTCAAGAAAAAAATCAATAAAAATATATAAAAATCCATTGCAAACCATTGGAAAAGCTAAGAATAGAATAAGGTCTATCATTGCATAACTACCTCTAATGACTCAACCTTCAACGATAATAAACGTATTCCAAAATGCAAGGATGGATCGAGAGGATTCGAAGGGTCAGTCGTCTTTCTGAAAATTTTAAATTTGTACAAGATAATTTTTTATATATATTTTTATTAAAAATTTATTTTCGTTCCCATAAAAATTTTTAAATTCGCTCCCATAAAATTTTATAGGTTTCCCCTATAATATGAAGTCTTGCGTCTGTCCCTACCAAAAAGATTAAATATATTCCTCCACTATGATAGATAATTTAAAATTTTAAAAATGTAACATTGATAGCATTTACAAATTATTTAATAAATACTGGAATATAAAAATATTTTCGTTTAACGTTGTGTCAATCAGGGACGGAGCTATTAAGCTCTTGGGAGGGGTTGTTGCCCCTCCGACTGGGGAATTTTTTTTTAACCTTTTGGTCATTTATATTTAAAAAATGGTATAATTGTAAATTTACCTCTACCTTTTAAAATTTATGTTTTGTCCACCACCTCAAAATCTTAACTCCGTTCTTGGTGTCAATGAGTATAATATTGTATAGGATAAAATATTTAAATCATCACTCAACTTTGCTCTAGGACCTATTTTGGTTATTGAGCTTTCAAAAAGCTTAATTTACCTATTAAACTTTACTTTTCGACCTATTTTGATCAATTTAAATTATTTTATTAATATTTAAGTATGCCATGACATATTTTATTATTATTAAATATAAAAAAATTAAAATTAAAATAAATTATATTTTATTTATTAATAAATAAAAAGTAATTTAAAATAAAAATCATAACCTCAAACACCCAAAATCTCAAACCCTTACTGGCGTCATTCTCACCGACGGCAACCACTCTCTTTGCCGACGACGATAACATCGCCCGCTGCCAACGTATCATCGCCCACCACCGCTGCCAACTCAGCACCCCTCCTACCTGTCCCAAAGCAAACATATGATTTTGTGAACTCTGCAAAATAAATGATTAAAACTAAAATTGAAATTTCATTCATGAAAACATATGATGTTGCAGCAATAATTACTTTCAGCAGAAAACATAACTGATCCAAACAAAAAGTTTACTGGAATAAATAGAAAATGCTGATGACGGTTAGTTTGCATTGCAGCATTCAACTACACAGAATGATTCAAATCATCAGCACATTTACGAAAGAGTCACGACCGACGAGGAGATGTGCTGCCACAAAATCTAACCTTAAGATGCAACCAAGTATCATAAGCAAATTTGGCGGCGGCGGTGGGTGATCGCACCGTCGGCGGCGGGCGATGTTGTCGTCAACGACATAGAGAGTGGTGTTCGCCGGTGAGAATGACGCCGGTGAGGATTTGAGAGTTTGGTTGTTTGGGATATTTGGGATTAGGATTTTTATTTTAAATTATTTTTTATTTATTAATAAATAAAATATAATTTATTTTTATTTTAAATTATTTTTATATTTAATAACAATAAAATATACAATGTCATATCTAAATATTAATAAAATAATTTAAAGTGACCAAAATAGGTCAAAAAGTAAAGTTTTAATGAGTAAATTGAGCTTTTTAAAAGTTCAGTAACCAAAATAGGTCTTAGAGTAAAGTTAAGTGATGATTTAAATACTTTACCCTACTTTATATAGAGATAGATTTGTTCACCCAACTTAAAATTTAAAAGTTATCCATGTTACTTTTTGGATAAATAGATGAATGAAAAATAAAGCATACATGAGATTAACAGTAAAAAATTAGAAAATTTTTGTGCGAAAAAATAAATGAATTTTCCTTTCTTTAGAAGTTTTAACTGACACCCCAAAAGATTTTATCGGAAGCTGGATGGTCATACAAGGAGGCGTTGTTAAGTGAACAGAAGCCGACGGATAACAAGACGGATTTATCGGATGATAGAGTTGCAAAAACAAACAGGACTGATAAAGCTGCAAGCGAAGAGTCATCGGCTGGCGACACCCAAATCCCTATATTGATTCCTGAAACGGACCTATATTGGTTAAAAATGTGCTACGTTGGAAAGATAAAGACCATGTACGACACTGAGTTTGTCCAACAGATTTTACAGTCGGAAGGGTTTCAGGTTACAGTCAGCTGCTGGTCAGGGTTTTATGCGATTATCCGCTTTGAAGAAGAAGAACAGATGCATATCTTCTGGGATTTGAATGAGTCTCTACTAAAGTCTTAGTTTGTCGACATCGATACGGTGGACCAGTTCATGAACGGGAAAAAGCTTCAAGTCTGGGTCTGTTTGGAGGGTATACCGATAGTTGCATGGCATGAGTCCGTTCTAACTTCCATAGGGAATCGGTGGGGTCGAGTCATCATGATCGATCCAGAGACAGCAAAAAGAAGACGAGTGGATGTTGCCAGGATCTTGATTGGCATAAGCTGTCTGTCGGACGTCCCTGCCTGGGCTACTATAATCCTACATGGGGTAAAATACCGGCTGAAAATTACGGTTGTGGAGTTCCATGATGATCGATGTTGGATCGACCAAGACCAACCACGGGTAGACACTGTTGTTCCGCCGGGAAGCTGTAACGGTAGTCAGAATATAGAACACACATGAACATTCAATGAAGCAAATTCCAAAGACATAGGACTCAGCGCAACAATTATGCTCAATGAAGACAATGATGGTTTTGATGTTCTCAATAAACTAGAGGTGACTCACAACCCGAAAGAGAAGGCGACTGCAACGGTTCATTTTGAGGAGATGTTATCCAAAAGTTCTCCAATTGGGCCATCTGTGAAGCCCATCGAATTTTTGGAGAATAAATTAGTGGAGGTACCCATAATTGCAGAGCCTGAATCTTATAAATCTTCGGGCCAGAGTTTCTCAAATGGGCCAGTTCTTGATCAGGTTACGGGCATGTTCACAATTAAGCCCAAATTATTGAGGTAAAACAGAGATGTTAATTCCAAGTCGATCAGATCGGAGAATAATAAAAATTAGAGAGGATCCGTCAGTGCTACGCCCAAATTGAGAGTCAACTTCGGCCAACCGGGAAAATGGGGGCTGAAATTCATTTCGAGGGGAGTCTCAGAGCAACAAAAAAGTACCGAAGAGGCTATCTCGGAAGCCAGGGCCGCGATAGAGGCTTGCGATCTTCTTGGGCTATCCTTCGACGCTACGGAGGAAGTGATTATAAAGAGGTTCATGGAGTCTGGGAGTAATAGGAAGGTTTAAATGCTGGGTTCAAGACAGTGAGTAAATCCGAAAGTTATTATGAAGAATTCGCTCATTATTTCATGGAATATACGAGGCTTGGGGAGATTTGAGAAGAAATCGGTGGTGAATAGGCTATTACTCAGGTCAAAAACAAAAATTCTTTTTATCCAAGAATCTAAGTTGCAAACGGTGGATGCAAAGATAGCCGTGCAGATAGGTGCAAGAAATCCTAAATTCCAGTATTGTTTCTCCTCATTAGTTGGTGCGGCCGGAGGGCTTATATCCATCTGGGACTCGGACTTCTTTTGCTGTGAAGATAACAAGGTAACACCAAATTTTATAATTTCCCCTGGGTACTTCTTTGAAAATAACTTCAAGTGTATGTTGATAAATATATATGCTCCCAATGATGAATCGGAGAGAATGGGTGTGTTTGAAAACTTGAAAGAAATTATCCTAAGTTCTAATCGACCAGTGCTACTAGGAGGAGACTTCAATGTGGTGGCTTCTACAGAGGAAAAATCGGGGCTTAACTGGAATAGAAACGCAATTAAAACCTTTGCAAATTTTATAAATGAGTTGGAATTGGTAGATCTGCCCTTGGTTGGAGGAAAATTTACATGGACGAATGGTAGGGAAGACCCTGTGTTCAGTCGGTTAGATAGGTTTCTTATTGCTACAGAATTCATGTGCTGGAAGCCCGATCTCTGCCAATGCTTGTTACCGAAGAGTATTTCGGACCATAATCCAATTCATGGGGACCTCGCCCTTTCAAATGGTTTGATCACCTAGCGGATGATAAGGAGTATTCCGAGAAGATTGCGCAAATGTGTTCGAAGGAACGTGGTGTGGGAATTGGATCTATGCTTAAGAAATGTAAAGTGCTAACTAAGGAATGGGTAGTCTTCAAATCGAGCAAAGCAGGAAATTCCAGTAGAGACGTTGCAACGAGGCTTACTGAGTTAGAAAAAATGGTGTCCGAAGGCAAGAGGGATAAAGTCCTGAGTAGTGAAATTAAAGAATGTAGGAAGCAGTTGTGGGAAACAATAAGAAGGGAAGAACGAGATTGGATCTAGAAATCTAGACTGAATTGGGCAGTTGCATGGGATAGGAATACGAGGTTTTTTTCACCTCGTTGCTTCAGCAAGAAGAAATCTAAATTTTATTCCCAGTATCACTTGTGGGAATAATACCACTGTGGAGCCTAGTGCTATAAAGATAACAATAAGGGAACATTTTAAAAATGTTTATAATGTGTCCAGTACCTTGCGATTGAAGCATTTTGCTTGCGAGCTCAACCAGATTAAAGAATCATCTGGATCAAGGCTGGAAAGACCTTTTACAGTGGAGGAAATTTGGACATCATTAAACTCACTCGATGCGTCCAAAGCTCCTAGACCTGACGAGTTCAATATGAGATTCGTGAAGAATTTTTGGCCCTCAATTAAAGATGAGATTATTTCGTTCTTTGGCAAATTCTACTTGGGGGAGGATGTTCTTTCTCTTATAAACCATTCCTTCATCGTTCTAATCCCTAAAAAGCAAAATCCTAGTTGCATTGAAGATTATCGTCCGATAAGCTTAGTGAACTGTGTGTACAAGTTGTTGGCTAAGGTTCTCGCTATACGTCTCGGATCAGTTATAGAAGAAGTTATAGGAGAGAATCAGTTTGCCTTTCAGCCAGGTAAGCAAATACTTGACTGTAATATGATTGCAAATGAAATAATTGACCACTACAAGAGAAAGGGGCTGCAAGGAATGATGTTTAAAACAGACTTCTGGAAAGCATACGATTCAGTAGACTGAGTTTTTTATTATACATTATGAATAAGATGGGTTTCGGAGAGTTGTGGTGTAATTGGATTCTCCAATGTGTTTCGACTGCAAGCATTTCAGTTCTGATTAATGGGTCCCTCACGCTTCCGTTCTCAATTGGTAGAGGTCTCAGACAAGGTTGTCCCATGTCTCCGATATTGTTCAATATAGTTGGCGAAGCTTTAAGTGTTCTGCTGTCAAAAGCGTGCAACCTAGGATTATTTTCAGCTGCTAGTCTAAGGTACAACTCGCTGGAAGTCTCTCACATTCAGTATGCTGATGATCTAATCATTTTTTGCGGGGCATCAGAGAGAGAAATCAGAAACATAGTTAGAATTTTAAAGGCTTTGAGATTGCATCAGAGCTTGAACTGAATTTGCAAAAATCTAAATTAATCGGTATCAATGTAGAAGATAATATCATAGATAGATGAGCAACTCTCTTCAAATGTCAAAGAGAGAATTTACCAAGTCAATATCTAGGTCTTCCTTTGGGTGCCGCCAAGAACTCGCCAAGCATCTGGAAACCAATCATTGAAAGAGTCAAAAAGATATTAGCTGGGTGGAAATCAAAGCTATTATCTTTCGGAGGTAGAATCGCTCTTCTGAAATCTGTGATTGTCAGTCTTCCTATTTACTATCTCTCCATTTTCAAATGCCCACCTCCATAAGATCATCTATTACAAGGATAGTCACGAGATTTCTGCGGGGCTCATTGGATAAGAAAAAAAATTGTAACACCCGGGTTTAGGGGCCGGGTGAAAATAATATTTTAATATTATTCGGGTTCGGTTTTATAATTTAAATAAATTAAATAATGGTTCGGGTTTTGTTTACAAATAAAACAAGGTGTTGGACCCAATTTTTTTTAAACCAAGCCCAATAGCCATTCATTAATGGCATTTGTGTAAATATTTGGACTTCTAAATTAAAAACCCCCACTTTTGATTTAAAACACAAAATGTTGTCATCTTCCTCCCTCCCCATTTCCATTCTCACGACAAAGGAGAGGTTTTTCTCCAAGTGGCTATCCCACCTCCTTTCTCCATCGTTTTGGCTCGGTTTTGAAAGGTAAACACGTTTTCGACTTGCTCTCACCTTCCTCTTTTCAAAAGTACAAGTAGTTTTCATTTTCATCCATGTTTTAGAATTTGGATTTTTAGGAGATTTGAATAAAAATAGTAGCTTTATTGTGTTTAACTTAAAGTTTTGATTTAATAGTGATAGATATGAAGTTTATGAACTTAATGGTTCAACATATATGATTTTTTTAAAGGGTTTTGTTAAGTTTCCCGAATTTGGGTTTTAATGGGGTTTTTGAAGGGTTTAAAGGTTGATTTTGAGTGTGTTTTATGTTGGGAAATGAGGGCTGATGGATGTATGATAGTTAGGGGTTGTTTTGGAAGCTATTAGGTGTGTTAAAAGAGTTGGAATCAATGGTTTTCGGCTGTGCAAAGGGGCTGCTCGGGAATGGCTTTTTGGGGGTTGTTCTTGGTTCGAAAAACAAGTGTTTGATGTTTGAATTGTATTCCGGGTTTGCTACGTTGTGTTGTGGACTAATTTAAGGTTAATTTACTTGTGTTGGGACGATTAGAAGCAAGGATTTGCATTGGTAAAGCTTTGGGATCGAATCCGGACGTGAGGAGGCTTGAGTCGGCTTTGCTTGTTTTGCTTAAGGAAATGAGGTGAGTGGTTAATGTTTTAAATTGATTTCAAAGGTTGGTTCTAGCATGTGGAGGTGAAAATGTTTTCAAGTAATGTTTTGGTTCAAAGATGGTTTTGAAAGAATTTAGATTTGGCTTGAAAAGTCGAATTAAACTCAAGAGTAAGTTGTTGTGAATTGCCTCTTTAATTTCCCCTTTTTCCATTTGTTTTCATTACTTGTGGTGATGTTTTGTCAAGCATGAAACTTAAATAATTTGGGAAGAAGTATGATTGCTTAATATTATATCGTTGATCATGTATGATGGTATTAATGATGTCGTTGATATGCCTTTGTAAGGTGTGAGTAAATTGGTGCAAGTTGTGCACGAAAATGGTGAGTAAGACCATTTGTGATCGGTAAGATTCCAAGTAGTAAGTGATGCCTAATTGTGGATTTTGTTACATCTTGATTTGGTTGTGCATGATATAGTGAGTACGTGTCGTATGGTAGTGATTGTATGTCGTGTTGCATGGTTGGTGTCGAACCTCACGTGATGGTTGTCGTTGCTCCGGTGATGTGTAGTCCCGCCGGTAGCGAGTGGTATAAGACTCCGGTGATGTGTAGTCCCACCGGTAGTGACTAGTAGAAGAGTACTTTGATGTGTAGTCCCATTGGAAAACTACTAGTCGAAACGATGATGTGTAGTCCCACCGTGTATGTTTTGGTTATGCTTGTGCATGCCAGGTGTTGCTCATGTTGTATCTCACTATATCATTCCTTTATATTGTTTTGCTTTAATCTAGGACTATGTCCTCATGCATGCTATGAAGTGTAATGCTATGTTAAATGCCTATATTGTTGACCCTTGGTTGAACTCGTATGTTAGTAGAAGGATTAGGTAGTTGGATGATTTGTATGCGTTGACCTTTATTTTAAAGAAAGCTTTGAACCCTGCATTGACGTAGTTATGTTTTAGAGCTCCGCTCACTAAGCTTTATGCTTACGCTCTCCTTTTTCTGACAATGCAGATCTTTAGCTTGGAGTTAGCAAGGAGCAAGATAAGGGCGTCCAAGCGTGTGGTAGTTTGCTCAAGTATGGTTTATTTAAATAATGTAGTAGTCTAGCAATGGGAAGTGCTACGTGTTTTAGGAGCTTGTATCTAGACTCCTTTGTATTGGCCACATGTTGTTAATGCCTTATGTTGATGTTTTGGTTTGATTACGGTTTGTAAAGCATGATATGCTATGATGGATGTTGTGTGTGTTGGCATGTCTATTGGTGTTTAGGTTACCTTGTTAGAGAGGGCCAAACCTCATATGTGTTCCTTGTGCCTTTTAGTGCCTTTGAGTTCCATGTATGACTTGTATGCCTAATTGCCTTTGTTGGAATGTCAAGTATGCATGCCTTGTTCCATGTTTATATGCCAAGTTGCTTGTATGATTGAATCATCACCTTGTTTTGAAATGTGTCTTTAGTTTCAAGTTTAAGCATGCTTATACTCTTGGTTTGACATAGGATACATGTTAGTGTGTTGGTTGAGGTTTGAGAGGGATTTAAGGGCCTCTTTGTGCCTTAAATCAGCTCAAACCTGTGTTTTCGTAGCAGGGGTATCGATATGGTTGGTCCCGTATCGATACGGCCTTCATGGTTCAGGCCCCGTGTTTCGATACGCGAGGGGGGCGTACCGATACTATTTTTGCTACTGGAGCTACTGTCCAGTTCCGTATCGGTACGGGCTTTCATGCGTATCGATACGGTCCCCTTAGCGTGGACCGTGGGAAGTCAACAATTGGGGAGGGTATCGATACACTCCTAGGTGTATCGATACGGTCTCCACGGGTTGACTTTGACCAGTTGACCTGGTCAAGGGGTATCGATACACCCCTTAGGTGTATCGATACCACCTGCAGTAAAGTTGAAGATTTGGCCGTAACATGATTGTTTGAGTTCGTTTGATTTGTTTCGCATATGTTATTCCGTTGTATGATCACTTAGGGTTTAATTACTCATCTAGACAAGATTTAAAATGAAAAAAAAATAGGGTTGCTAACCGAGGGGGAGCTTCTTAGGGGGTTTTCACTCGGTTTTCCCCGTGTAGCTCACTCGGACCGGTCATCCGGCCAGACCGGGACGAGGGAGTTACAAAAATTCATTGGTTTAGTTGGGAAATGTTATGTTTACCTAGAGAGTCCGGTGGCTTGGGATTAGTAGATTTCCAGTTAAAGAATCGAGCACTGTTAAATAAGTGGATATGGAGGTATGGAAAAGAACTGGAAGCTTTGTGGAGAAGAGTACTTGCTGCAAAGTATGAAGAAAATCAAAACTCGCTCCTGCCCTTGAATATCAGTCACAACAACAAATCTTGGACATGGAAAGCAATTATCAAACCTTTGTCTAATCCAAATGACCCCTTTTGCAAACACATAAATAGGGTTATTGGTAATGGGACAAAAATCAGATTTTGGCAAGATGTTTGGGCATGTAATGTTCCGCTCAAGGATGATTTTCCTAGAGTCTTCGCGTTAGCAAGATCGAAGGAAGGAGTTGTGGCAGATTTCTTACATTTAGCGGAAGGTAGATGGTAGTGGAAAATTGCTCTCCGTCGAGAAATGTTTGATTGGGAGAAGGAAATGTGGGATGATTTTATGTCTACATTGCAGAACTTTTCACCGGGTCAGCTTTCCCAAGACAGTCTTCGTTGGTCAGCTTCAGCATCTGCTCTATACTCCTCCAAATCCTACTGTAATTTGGTCCTTGTGGATCGTAGTCCTGCAAATGAACTTTGGAAACTTATATGGTCAAACTTAGCTCCACCTAAAGTGTAGGCTTTCTTTTGGAAGCTGATGCATGGCAGAATACCTACGAAAGTGGAGCTTTTCAAGAGAGGCATGCGTTCACAAAACTCTTTAAGGTGCCCACTGTGCAGCAAGGAGGAGGAATCCGTTGAGCACTTATTCTGTAATTGCAATGTAAGTTGGGCTCTTTGGAGTCGATGGTGTAATCTATGGGGCGTGCACATGGTAATGCTAGGTAACTTAAATACCTTTTTTCTTTGCTGGTGCTCTTTGCAATCTAATATGAAATCTCTTGAAATCTGGAAGCTATGGTTGTTTTGCTTGGCATAGACTATCTGGACTTACAGAAATGAGGTGATCTTTAAGGGAGCAAAAGTTGATTTGAATTAAATTTTCGATATATCTTTAATTAGACTAGGGTGGTGGTGTGTGACAAAATGGCCTAGGGTGTTCTTGTCTGCATCTGATATTGCCACAAATCCTTTTTTGATGAATTCAGAAATCCCTATGGTTTCTGTCAAAGATTGCTGCAAGTGGGTGAAACCTCCTACAGATACGCTGAAATTTAATTTTGATGGGGCAACAGTGAAAGGTTTTGGGAAGGCAGATATAGGCGGAATTCTTAGAAACTCAAACAATGTATTGCTGATTGTATTCTCTAAATATGTGGGTGTGGTAGATGCTATGTCGGTAGAATTATCAGCGTTGAAGGAGGCATGTATCCTTTTTGCTAAGTCGGAATGGTCAAAAACTCATAAGCTGCTGTTGGAAAGTGATTGTGTTCTAGTGGTCAAATGGTTCGAAGCCCCCAGCTTGGCTCCTGCAATTTTTAGAAAGCTGGTAGAAGAGTGTGTTAATGCGTGTTCGTGTATCTCCGTTTCCATCAATGTCATTCCCAGGGAAGCAAACGCTACAGCTGATAAACTGGCAAATGCGGGTATAAACAGAATCACGAATTTACAATGGAGCATTGCTTCAAAGACATCCACAGCATGCTGAGCCCTAACGTTTTGTGTAGCTCGCGGTCTTCTGTTAAAACTGTTTGCAACTTTAGATTGAAACAATATATTAGCAGGTCAAGACTTGAAATGGTTTCACTGTTGACTTGTGCACTTTTTTCCCCATTTAGGTTTAGGATTTTTTTAATGAGGCACGAGTCAATGGTTAGTTATCCTTAATAAAATCATCTTTCAAAAAAAATTCCAATCCCAATCCCAGCCAACACCAACCCGTCGTCCCAAAACTTTCCTTGTTCTTAAGTTTTAAGAACCCTACCCAATTAAGTGTGGAAAGAACATTGTTTATCCTTGTTAAGTAGATTGTTGATATAGAAAATATTGTTTATCTTTTATTATATCGCTTGGTTAAGCTTGAATTGATTTTGTCAGTTGTTACGGTAAATGCAGAAAGAACATTTTTTGCAATGAAAATTATAAAAAATAGTTTGAAAAATCGAATTAGAGATCAATGGATGAATGATTGTTTGGTTACATATGTTAAGAAAGATATTTTTAACAACATCAACAATAAAAATAAAATTCAATAGTTTCAAAACATGAGATAGCGTCGTAGACAATTGTAAGTAAAATGTATGAGTTGTTAAACTTTATTTGGTATATATTTTCTTTTAGTTACCATTTTGAAAGCTTTGCAATGTCTTATGTTTAACTATATTATACATTAGATTATCGGGTATTAATGTTATGCAGTAATTTATATGACTTTATTTAGATGTTTTAATGTTTTTAATTATGACATCGTAATTTAGAATTTTTGGCTCCGCCCATGATACTGTGTAAGTGGATAGTTCATTTTTTTCTATAAAAGACTCTCATTTCTTATTTATTCATTCATTTCACTCATCTAATGATTCAAAAAGTGTAAAACTAAATAGTTACATCAACGGATCCTAAATTTAAAGGTTTTAATCTCAACCATTAAACTTAGTTAATCCAATGATCCTAAACCAAATGTAAAACTAAATAGTTGTATAGTAAGTGTAAACCTTTTTTTTGTCTAATAGCATTTTAGTTCTCTATCGGTTTAAACTTAAGTTAAATTATTCTTTGCCCCCTTCAGTTTTTGAGATTAAATACTTAATGAGTCCCAATTATTTAAATTTATGTAATTAATCTCTTCCAATATTTAATTGTTATATATATATATAATTTAGAATCTTATCTTCCTTTCTTTAAACGTCTCCATAAATATTACCAAAAATGATACATGACTTGATGGATAAATACTCCTACATTGGGCAAACTTGATAATTATCATAGTTGTTTCAACCACAATTTAATTCAGTTAGTTTCAACTTTAGTCATCTTATTAATTCCAAACAGCTTATTTATGGCACTCGAATTAAAACAAAATCTTAATTATTAAATAATAATTCAAATCAATTTTAATGAACTTCCTTTAAAATTAGTAATCTTTTGTTAACATTGGAAGATAGAAATGGGTAGCAAGTTTGTCCTCGTCTGTAATTAAAGAAAATTGGGTTCAATGTTTCCAAATTCATTATATTATATTTATTATTTTCAGTGGTTGATTTTATTTCCTAATAGCTTTCGAAAATAAAGGGGAAAATAACTTTTTTCTTCTAAAAATTCACATTTTTTATATTCTCCAATTGTAAAAGATATTTATTTTACTAACTAACAATAGTTGGGTGCAATGGCAAGACACGTTGTTCTTTTAAAGAGAAAATTCGGATTTGAACCTTAAGGACAATATAATTGGGAAGGAAAACCACGAATCTCAAACATGGACCCATTGACCGAGCCAGGATTTCGGGTTGGAGGCAAACTATAAATGTTTGAAAGTGGGGGTAAATTCATAAATAAACTATTTTTAAAAAAATTTATATCGAAGGACAAAGGTGATTTTTTTTTTCTTCAAGGGTGGGGGAGATTACCCCTCCCTACTTCTTAATAGCTCCGTCCCTACATAGATCATTAAAAGGAGATGTACTTCATAAAAAATGAGATTTATTTTACTATATTAGTATGGCTTAAGTTCGGTAAATTATGACATTAAAATTTATTAATTCTAATTTTAAATAATTTGAACATGTAAAATTTTTTAAGATTATAACATGATTTTATTTATTGCAAAATTCTTGATATACATGGTATGAGCTTATGAAATATAAATGTAGATTTCTTACCTTAAAAAGTTGATATATAGATTTTCATAGTTATTTAATTAGATAACTTGGTACGTCCTTATGACATATTTAGGGGTGCTACTGATTGAGTTGCGGAGCTCGTAAGTTTTTTAAGTTCGACTCGGTCCAAACTTGATTAATGCTAGATTTGAATTTTTAATGAGTCGATTTAAGTCGAGCAACACAAAACTCGACTCGATTAGTTCGCGGGTAGGTCATTAATAAGTTTTATAATTTTTTTTTGTGACTAGTTAAAAAAATTATGTTCCGAGAAATTTGAATGCTATTTGAAAACTCTAGAAAAGTTCAATGGTTTACTAAGCAATTTATACATGAAATCTTTGGGGTTCAAATTCCCAATTTTTTTTGTATTTACCGAGTTTAACGAGCAACGGTTTTTTTTAACGAGCACGAGTCGAGAAAAAATTTATGGAACTTATCGAGTATTGAGTCAAGTCGAGCACAAGTCAAATAATTTTTGAGTCGAGTGGAGCATTACTCTACTTACGATCGACTCGCTCGATAAACACCCTAAAAATATTTAGATTGTGTACCTTAAAATTTTAATAAATAAATATTCATATTTATTCAATAACATTATCTATATTCAAATTTGACTCAACTTAATATTTCGATGCCAAAACACCATGCCTAAAGTGTGACTTACACGGGTTAAACACCTTGAATCGACAACTGCCCAATCCATGCATAGGTCTACCGGCGGTGACGAAGTGTGGGTGATGCAACATATTCTGAAAAAGTTTGGACTCAATAGCTTAATGCAAAAAAAAAAAAAAGAAAAAGAAAAAAGAAAGCATGAACAATGTTTTTTCACAAATGTTCAAAAAGTTAAAACCGACGGAAACATAATTTTATATTAGAGTACGATTCTAAAATTATATTAAAAATTTATGTGTAAAATTATAAATTTTTTAAAATTGTAAAATTAATTTAACAATAAAAAATACAAAAATATTTAAATTATACTAAAATTTAAAATTTTTTGAGGGACGACCGCACCTCAACACCTTTTGGTCCATCTACCGAAGCCTATAATTCTTATATAAATAGGACGATTCGTCCTTAAGACGTCCCACCATTTCCTCGAGCTCTTAAGCCAAAATTCTTATACTCCAACTGAGTCTCAATGGATAGCTCAGTTGCTCCAGTCACCATCGACAATGACCATAGAAATCCCAGCAAGCTCTCTTCTCAAAGGAAGTCCTCTAAAGGAGGTTGGAACGCCGCCATTTTTGTCATCTGTAAGCAAATCTTTTCTCCCCGTTTTTGTTCTCCCTTTCTGTTCGACAAGTGTTTGATGAATTGCCATCGTCGTTTCATGCAGTTGTCGAGATGGCCGAGCGATTTGCTTTCTACGGTTTGGCTGGAAACCTGATCACATACCTCACGAACAATCTCGGCGAACCGATGACCGTCGCCGCCAAGAACGTCAACACGTGGGTCGGGGTCTCCTCCATCTTCCCTTTGCTCGGAGCGTTCATCGCGGATTCGTACCTCGGTCGCTTCAAGACCATCCTAGCGTCCTCTTTGATCTACTTCTTGGTAACTTCATCTTTTCCGGTCGCGTTGCGTATACCGCGGTATTGTATATGTTTGCTCAACAAAAACAATTGTTGGTGTTACAGGGGATGGTGTTATTGAGCTTATCAGTGTCTGTAATCCCTATGCATTATCGGAAAGCTGTGTTCTTCACTGCGCTTTACGTTTTAGCCATCGGAGAAGGAGGCCATAAGCCATGCGTTCAGACCTTCGCCGCCGATCAATTCGATGAGAATAATCCCCAAGAAAAATCTGCTAAAAGCTCATTCTTTAACTGGTGGTACCTTGGAATCGTTACAGGAGCCTCGGTCGCCATTGTTGTTGTTATTTATCTCCAGGTGAGTTCAAATAATACATATAATTCTACTGAAAGGTCAAACTCAGGTTTTAGTCCTTCTATGATGCTAAAATTTATGATTCAGTCCTAGTAACTTCAATTTGGTTCTTCTACTTTTATAATTGAATTTGTTAATTTAAATAATTAAAAAAAATATTATTCTAGTTAAATGAATCAACCAATAATAATATAAAAACCACAGGACCGGATTATGAATAACTAAAGTATAAGCGCTAACTATCGGATTTAGCCATAATAAAGGGAGCATCAATAATAATTTAACCTTTCTAAAGCCCTTTTATTAACCGTTACTTTTCTTTTACATAATCATGATGATTTTAACGTAAAGTAATATCAGTTTTCTATAATTAGTTTAAATTTAATTCAGTCAAGTTATGCAATAAAAAATAAGAAATTATAATAACATATTTTTTAAAAACTTTTGTTTTGTTTATAAATTTAATGTTTGATGTGGTGTAGGATAATGTTAGTTGGGCAGCAGGATTTGGGGTGTTATCAGGGTCACTGGCGGTGGCATTGGCAGTGTTTCTAACCGGAATCAAGCGGGTACCGAAAGCAGCGGCCGACGGGGAGTCCCTTCACCATGATAGCTCGGGTCTTCGTCGCCGCTGCAAAGAAGTGGCGCGTGAGTGAAACCCACGGTGGAAGGGGTATCTGTTACGAGGATGATAGAAGAATATGTGAGAGCAACAATTTGGTCCGTACCAAACAGTTCAGGTAAATATTTCGATATAATGAAAACATGAAATGTTAATATTTGACGCACGGTCAGTAAAATATTTTAATTCAACTGACAATGTAACAAATAATTTTTCTATCCTAAATATGTTTATAAAACAATAAAAACATATGTTTAATAAAAAAACAATAAAAACATATGAACATAAAATATAAAATTTCACACTCTAAAAATTATTTTGATCTTTAAACAAACAAAAAAAAGAACAAAGTTGGTAATAATTGAATTTCAGAAGGAAGGAAAACATCAAATTCAAGTAATTTGTTTCTCATTCAAGTTTGTTTAAAAGTAGTAAATTTACAAGTGGCTTCTCAAATCTGTGATATGTTTGGATTTATTTGTATTAAACAATTATTCTCTATAAAGCGATTTATCTAAAGATTTGGATTTTTTTACAAATCGAGAATGAAATTATTCCGTGTTCTTTTTTTTTTTGTTAATCACTCATGTGAATTCTAAAAGCTTTATTATATTTATATAAAAAGTTAATTAAAAAGAATAAATGAATGACGTGGGTTTAATTTGCTATTATATGGGTATGATTTTTTTAATAATCTAAATACGATTACAAGGTAATATCTATTCATACATATTTTTAACCCTTTGACAATGCGCATACATCTTGTAGACAAAACAATTTGAACTCGAATTTTTTTGAATAAACATCATCCATTTTCCCACTAAAACACTGAGTTTGAGTATGGGTTATATTTTATACTTTGGTGATAGAAACAAATTTACTTTACAAATGATATTATATAGGTACTACTATATATTTTCGTTTTTTAATATATTTAATTTAAATAAATTGATTAATAAATTAAATATTAATAAATATATAAAATATTATCTTCATGCAACTTGCACATCACCATAATGGTGATGACAAACAAAGGTTAATATTAATTTTAACTATTAATATACAGGCAGAGGAATCCATATTATAATAATAATAATATCTATGTGATAAAATCACCACTTTCATTTAAATAATAAGAAATAAAATGCTTTATGTTCACTTTTTTTATTGTATTGTTTAATCATATTTAGACAGGTTAGTAAATCTCTTTATTGATGTTCACACAGATAGAATGAGATCCTATTCTCTTGCAAATTTACTCTGATCTGACTACAACTGTGTTTATATTAAATTAATTGCATTTATACCCAAAAATATTCTCCAATTCTGCCATAATTATTGTTTTTGTTTGATTTTTAATCAATTTCATCTTCTTTTTTATGTTTCTTGTTGCTTACACTTCTGGAATTAAAACTATGGGCTTAAGATGATAAAGTTATGGCTTAAGCACTTGAATTTTTGAAAAAAATTATTGTCCCTAAACTTTTTTATCCAATTAAACTCTTAAATTAAGGAATTAAATTAATTAAGTTCTTGAACCTAAAAATTGAATCAATTAATTTTTTTTATCAATTTTGACCATTAAATTTTGACATTTTTTTAGATCTATTGGTGTAGTGTGTTGTGTCACAATGTTTCCACTTGATATTTTTAGAATTTTATTTAAAATTTCTAAAAATTCTATAAAAAAACATATGAAATTTATAAAAAATATATTTTTTTGAAAAAACATATGTAAATGCAACATGATAGAATTGTAGTGTATCATGTGCCAATAATATCTAAAGAAAAAAACTGTCAAGATTTAATGGTCAAAACTACTCAAACTTAATAGATTCAATTTTTTTTGGTTCAAGAGTTTAATTGATTCAATTTCTTGGTTCAAGGACTTAATTGAGTGCAAAAAATTCAGGGGCTTAATTGATTTTTAGGCCTATATAAAGTATACCGACTTTTTCATTTTGGTACCTAAAATATTTTTTGATCAAAATAAGTACCTAAAATATACTTTTTGGTTAAATTAGGTACCCAAAGTATACTTTTTGGTCAAAATAGGTATCTAAAGTATTTTTTCGTTAAAATAGGCACATACTATATTTTTTAATTAGGGTAATTATTCTATACACAAGCGCTTGTGTAAACTTTTTTACACAAGCGCCTTAATTTTAGGGGTTAGGGATTCCGTTTAGGGTTTAAAGTTTAGGGGTTTAAGTGTAGTAGTTTTGAATTTAGGGGTTGTTGATAGAATTCTGGGTTTAGGGTTAAGATTTAAGGTTTATAGATTAAAACCTAAATCCCTACCCATATTATCCTAAACCTTAAACCCTAAATTCTAACCATAAACCCTAAATTCTAAGCCCCTACACTAAAACCCCTAAACTCTAAACCCTAGACCCTATAATTGAGGCGCTTATGGAAACCAAAAGTTTCCACCACCAGTGTATATGATAATAATCCTTTTAATTGATGTCAAATGACAATTTTTAGTAACCTATATAAAAAATATGTATACTTTAAGTACCTATTTTGACTTAAAAAATACTTTAGATACTTATTTTGACCAAAAAATATACTTTAGATACTTACTTTGACAAAAAAATACTTTAGGTACTTATTTTGACCAAAAAATACTTTAGGTACCAAAATAAAAAAGTTGGTATACTTTATGTACTAATATGGTATAGAAGCTTTTTTTTTACAAAAGTTCAAGGGTTTCTTCCGCTATGAAGCCTAAATTTATTTTAAAATTTTCATTTTTTTGTGTGGGTTACATTGATTTCCAATATACTCAATTTAGGTCCTGTCAATTCGAAATTTAGAATTTTGAATCCTTTCATGTTTGGATCATTTTTAAATTCGATTTGTTAATCAAGTAATTTCAAGTTCAAGTCATTTTGGGTTATAGATTGGGTCATATTAAGTTTTGGTCATTCAGACTTGAGTCATTTCCAATTCAAGTCATTTAGGTTAAAGTTGTTGAATTTTTATTATCCAAATCGAATCATATCGAAATTGAATCTGGATTAATCGGATCAAGTTTTTGTATTTGAATCAAAGTAAGTGCAACATGTATAATATTTCATTTATTCAAACTCGATTTAGTTACATTCTTTGTTGAAAATGCAGATTTTTGGACAAGGCAATGATCATTGACAATAAGGATTGCTTGAGCGAAACCAAGGATCCATGGAGGCTATGTTCATTAAACCAAGTTGAAGAAGTAAAGCTTGTACTTCGCCTTATCCCAATATGGTTTGCTTGCTTAATGTTCAGTGCAGTGATAACTCAATTACACACATTTTTCACCAAGCAAGGCAGCACAATGTTGAGATCAATAGGTCCCAATTTCAAAGTTCCTCCTGCAGCACTCCAAAGCCTCGTTGGCCTCACAATCCTCATCGCCGTCCCGGTTTATGATCGGGTTTTCGTCCCCATTGCTCGTAAAATAACCGGACATCCCCGTGGAATCACAATGCTACAAAGAATCGGTGCCGGTCTATTCGTTTCCATATTGAACATGGTTGTTGCAGGCCTAGTAGAGACAGCTAGGGTAAACACCGCGAGCAAACACGGCCTACTTGACACCCCAAAAGCTGTAGTCCCGATGAGCATATGGTGGTTAGTTCCCCAATACGTACTCACCGGAATCGGAGACGGCTTGGCAGTCGTCGGATTACAAGAACTGTTCTACGACCAAATGCCGGAAGAAATGAGAAGCATCGGAGCAGCTGCATACATAAGTGTGGTGGGAGTCGGAAGCTTTGTAAACACAGCTATAATCTCAGTGGTTCAAGCCATTACTTCAAGGCATGGGAATGCATGGCTGGGAGATAATCTGAACCGTGCAAATCTCAATTACTTTTATTGGGTATTGGCAGGATTGAGTGGGGTTAATTTGTGTGTTTATATGTGGATTACTAAGGGTTTTGCGTATAAAAACGTTGAGAATAGCGATCAAGCAAATAGTAATAAGGGGAAAGAACCGGAAACAGTAGGCTATTTGGAGGCAAAAGTATGAAATTTGGATGTAAAATTGCATGTTTACGACTTGGTTTTATTACATTTGTTAGGAAGTATAATCTTAACAAGTTTAAATACAAAAGTAGTTCACTAAGTTTATTTTTACTTTTTAATAAAGTACGTGTAATCACTAATTTTGTTCGAACCTTTAACCCCTTTAAGTTTTTGTTAATCTGGACTCATATTGGGCTATTGAGACTAAAAAAAAAGAAAAAAAAGAAAAAAGAAAAAAAGGAAAAAAAATATATAGTATAACTTGTTTAATTATTGTTGTTATTATTCTTTACTCATTTACTACTATTATTACCTTATATTATTTTGACATAATCATGTTCATTGAGACTTTATTATTATTATTATTATTATTATTATTATTATTATTATTATTATTATTATTATTATTATAATTATTATTATTATACTACTACTATTCTAGTTATTATTATATAACATTTATTCTTCTTGTTAATATATTTATACTATTATTCTTATAATATTTATTGTTTTCGATTATCACTTGTTTTCAATAGTATTATCTTTATTATTATTATTATTATTATTCTGTTATTATATTATATTATTATCATCGGATATTACTAGTATTAGTATCATAATTAAAAATAAACATAAATAAATAAAATCTAAACTTTGATAAAAAATAAATAAGAGTCCAAAATACAATGAGTCCAAATTATATAATTTATAACAGCCCAATAAAAAGCCCAACATTAAAAAAAAACCCTAATTGTCTTTGGATTGCAGCTGCATCCGCCACTCATCTGTGACCGTTGGATCTGGCCTCGATCCAACGGTTCAGATCGCGCCCGTAAAATAAACCCTAAGAAGGGTGTTATCCTTACTCCAGCGCCGCCACACCTCAGCCGTCGGATGTGAAAGAAGATGGAAGGTCCAGATGAAGCCCGGAAGACAAACCCTAGAGAGGCTCTCCTTATCCCTCGCGCCGCACGCCCACTGCCGTTCGATCTGGGCGAGATCAATGGCCCAGATCGTGTCTGAAGGAAACCCTAACGAGGGTGTTATAGATCCGCGCCGCACGCCTCCCCCACCGTTAGATCAAGATCTGATCTAACGGACCAGATTGGCGCGTGCTCTACACCGGATGCCTATTCGTGTTCCACGCGCGCGTCCATAACGACCCAAACCCCTCCACGCGCGCGTAACTCGGTCCCGTGACCCCTCGTCTGCACGCCTCTGACCTTTTGTCCCCGCCGCGCACCCTCTGCCGCCCCTGACCCGGTGTACGCTAACACCATTTTAGGAGGGTTCGTCATGCAACAGTGGAAAACAAAGATTCAGACAACCAAAAATGTAAACCAAGACAAAAAAAGGAAATGTCAACCAGACATGAAAAAAATCAGAGGGAGAGAGAAGATGTTTTTGTTTTGTTTTTTCCTCTATGTAACCCGGGTATAAGAGTAGCCCGAGAATTTGTAACCCTTCTTCTTCTTAAGCGAAAAGAAGAGGATTTTCAGAAAGCAATAGAAAAAAAAATATTTTCAGAGGTACTCAAATCTCAGCAACTCATTATCATGCATACAAAAAAAAAAGATTAAACATTTTCTTTTTACCTTTCAAAAAAACTTTCCCCCTTCTGATTTTTCTGGTGCCGCCGGCAACAAGCCTTTGGTTTCCGCTTCGGAAGCCGTCGGGTGAGCCACCGGAGTCCTCACGTGACTCCTTCCTTAGGGTTCCGACTTGGGTTCGAAAAGAAAAAGAAAGGGGGTGTTGTGTTTTCTTCTCTTTTTGACTTATGTTTTTTCTTTCAAAAAGGGTCTCTGATTTTCAAGGTTTGTTTTCGGATGGATTTTTAATAGATGGTTTCTTTTGGTTTCATTGTCGTTGCCGGCAAAAAGGGTAACCGGCCGTTTTTCTCGTCGGAAAGGGGAGAGGGAGAAGTGAGGCTCTCTGGTTTTACCCAAAGTGGGCGAAAGGGGGCTAGGGTTTTTTTAAAAAATCATTTATAATCATCCGAAATTTCTAAAAATGGTTAAACTCTATTTTAAACCCTTCCGTGTTTTGAAAATATCACTAAAGGGGTTTCCGCTTTTTGAAATTACGTCCTTGGTCACTGTTGTTTCAAACCCTTTTTTAATTTCGTCCCCAAACGTGTTTTAGCCTTCGCTGAATGGCTTAATATCAATTTCGGTCCCTCCAGGTTACAGTGTTCTTTCATTTTGGTCATTGTTTTGATGATTCAACGTTTGTTTTTATGGTTTATTTCCTTAGTCCATCCCTAGAAACAGTCCCGAATTCATTTTTAACCACTTTCAGATTTACTTCTTTATTTTGTATATATTTGTTCATGCATTTAAATACCATTGTTTATATACTTTTTTTATGCTATTTTTATTTCATACGCTTTTGTTGATTTATTCGTATTGTTACATACAATGTTTATTTATTTTTGATATACATGTGGTCATTGGTTACACTAAGTTGCATCCTAATTTTTAAATTGCAATGCGAGTGTCTCTTTATTCGGGAACGAACGAGGCCAGTACCAGTCGTAGTGGTGGTGGTTCGGACGTTCTTTCTCGAATATTAAGACCTTTAAAATTTACTCGCTCGTATAACCAAATTTCGATACGATTCGTCACTTTAATTTGCAAATTTTAATATTAATTAAGCGGTAATGTTTTTGGTACCGATTTTCGGGCACGACGGGGGTGCTCATCCTTCCTCGTGTGTAACCGACTCCCGAACCCATTTTCGAAAAGAATCTATGGTTTTATTTCGGTGTCCGGTCTACCATTTTTAAATGGCCGGTGGCGACTCCCCTATTTTTACACCAATCCGACTAATTTTTCAAAAACTATTAAAACCCGGTTCTTCTAAGTGACACCAGTATTTTTAGTCGCAACAGATGGCGACTCCGCTGGGGAATATTTTTTGTTTTCAAAAGCAAAAAAGAGAGTCAAGCCAAAAAAAAACTTTACCGCTTAATTAATATTAAAAGTTGCGAATTAAAGTGACCGAGTCGATCGATATTTGTTTATAAGTGCAAGTTTATTTTAAACGCATTTAAAATTGGCATTTAAACCCGTTCGTTTAAGTGGGGGGAAAACACTAGTGCTTTCGTGTGGATATTGTTCCTCCGTGTAGGCCTAGTAAGTACCTTCGGGGCTCGAATACCCTATATCTTCGTGAGAATATTGTTTCTCCGTGCAGATATAGCGAAAGGGTCCCCTCGAATTGAACTCGGTTGAGAGGAGCCTATAATGGGTGATGACCGGGGGCCTTGCTACCCTTAGAAGGGGACAGCGAGGACAGTTCGAGTACCTCCTAGAACCAAAACTGCATGTAGAGAACTAGATTGCCCACCCTTTTTAGAGCCATGCAGATAACCTAGGTTTCGTAGATTAATAAGGTTGTTTGTTTATTGCGTACTTTGTTTCCTTTCTACTTAATGTGTAAAATTATGTTTATTCGGTACTGACATGCTCTCTTTGTCTTTCTTTTTTCTTTTCTTTTTTGCATTACTTTGGCATTTGCATTGCATATTCTAGAGGTGTTGAATCAAGGTGGTTCTACTCAGTTCCAAGGCATTCATTATGGACGGGAGGTTACTCAAAAAGGAAGAGGTCAACTCTCAAGTCAGGCTTTGGTCAGAGATGAACCAAAGAGTTCAGGGGGACAGCCCACCAAGCGAGCGCGTTGTACCAGGATACACGTATGTAAGTCTCCAACAAAGCGATCTGTACGAGTTAAGAGAAATTTGGGAAAGTTGGGATGAGAGGTTGCAAGGATTGTTCCGAAATAATTATGGTGATGTGGCAGACCTAATATATGTAAGGATCAATGAACCTTTGTTCCGTGCTCTGTTTGAATTTTGGAATCCCGCTTTCTGTTGCTTTACTTTTAATGGAGAAGATTTGATGCCCACGATCGAGGAATATACGGCCCTCCTTCATCACAAGGGAGTAAACTGGGATTGGATTTATTCAAAACCTTCCAAATCTTAGAACTATTCGACTAAGCTCCGAGAGGCGGCCGGAATGAGCCCGGATTGGGTTAAAGGTCTGATTCGGCAAAGAGGGGACGACATGGTCTTCTCATGGGAATGTATTCGGGATTTGATACCGTCGCACCCAGACGAAGTAATAAAGATAGATCTTTTTGCCATAGGAGTATACGGTTTGATTATCTTTCCAAGAGCCCTAAACGGCATTGACGTGGCTGTCTTAGATATTTTTGAACAACTGAAGAAAAGAGCAAACCCTGCCGCGGCAATCTTAGCCGAAACTTTCATCTCATTAAACGCAATTCGGAGGCATGAAGAAGGACGCTTTAGAGGTTGCGCTCAGTTACTCCAAGTTTGGATTCAGAGCCACTTCTGGGTAACACCAAAAAGGGTTTTGCAAGGTGTGTTGTTCGAAAATTTCTCTCCGTTACAAGCATACTTGAGCAAGGAATGTCGGGAGGATATCGAAAAGGCGCAGTGGGTCACGATCCTTAGGAATATCCAAGAAGGTGATATAGTTTGGAGGGCACCTTGGTTGGGTTGGGTTTCCTACTTTCTTTATCGTTGTGGAGATTATGATTGGCTTATGCTTTTGGGGCTTTACGGGGGAGTTGGCTGTGCCCCTCTCTTGGTATCAAGGCAGTTTGGGTCCCGGCAGTTTGTATCTTTTACTTCTGGTTTGAGCCAAAGTGAATTCCTTTTTAAAGGTGAATTTAGGGCAAAAATTGTGAACGCCACTTGGGCATGGGATCATTGCTACCGTATTCGGATTGAGGAGAATGCGACCAGTATGATTACCCCGGACTACGACTTTTGGAGGAAGTGGAGGACCAACGATGAAATTCCGAGGCCCGATCAAGGGCCAATCATGACTATGGAGGAACACATGAGGGTTGTGCCCTCCGAAGCGGACATAGCAAGAAAAGAACTTGAAGAAATGAGAAAAAAGTTGGAAATTTTGCAAACCAAGCATGCCGACGAACTTTTTCAGTCAAGCTTGGACATCGACGTTAAAGAAGGTACAATCAAGGATTTGAGGAAGGAAAATACCGAGTTAAAAGAAAAGATTACCCTTTATCAGCGAGACGCTGTCAGAATGCAAACCTCCTTAAGAAGAGCAAGTCAGAGGAAGCTCCTGGCGGTCGAAAAGGAAAGAAGGTACGGTATGCGATTGGTTGAAGAAGAAAAGAAAAAGGGTAAGCGAGAAGTTGAAGAAGAGAGAGAGGGAAGTAAGTTGGTGTTAGAGAAGGAGAGGAAAGCTCTGAACAGTGTGATCAGCCGGGAGAGGGGGAAGGCAAGACAAGAGTTGGAAAGGGAGAGGGAGAACTCAGCTGCATGGAAGAGAAAGGCACATGATCACAAGAATCGAGTGCAGGAGCTGCAAAGCTTGTATGAGCTAACCACCGAGAACTTGGAGCATAGTCAAGATTACATTACTCAGCTAGAAACAAGAGTGGAGGAATTAGATGTCGCCTTTCACGAGTACCATGAACGCAATGGTTTCTTCGAGCTCCAGAACACCCAGCTAGAGAACGCTACTCTCCAGACGCAAATCGAAACCTTAAGAGCCACAGTACAAGATTGTGAGGCTAAGCTTTTGGTTCTTGAGGAAGCCGCGACGGGTGGAGACGACTATTGGCGACGGAGGCTCCGAGACGCGACCCGGATTATCCAAGATAGAGACAATTACTTTACTACCCTGATGGTGCAGGTACAAGAGGTGGCGCGGCACGTGAAGAACTTGTCTGCAGAAGCCGAAGCATTGCGCCCTTTTGTCACTCTCGATATGGCCGAAGCCCCGAGATTCACCCAACTACTCCAGGAAGTGGGGGAGTTAGGAGTTAGGGCAGCAGCCTATCTTTAAATGACTGTTTCAACTATTTTGTAAGAAGGGTCTCCCCTTTTGACGTTGGTCCGCCTATCGGATAACGTCTTTTGTTAGTAAGCGGGGGGCCCATTGGAAAAACTTTGGTGTCATGATCTTTATTCCAAAGGGACTTCTCGATTAATGAAATGTGGCCTATGAGGAGCCACCCTTATGATCAACACCTTAGCTTACATACATGTTTGCATACATTCGTTGCATCCATCATTCATTCCGCAGCATTACATGGATTGACTAATTAACCTCAATAAGTTAATAATCGAAAAATAATTTCAGAGAGAGAGAGAGAGAGCGGAAGAACCTCAATCTACAATCATTCCGCGCTCGTACGATAGCCATTCCCAATCCAGAGCAATGGAGGAGAGAATGGCAAGGGTCGAACAAGGCCAGAAGGACCTCGAAACTCGGTTAGACAGAATTGAAAACAACATCAAGGATCAAATTGCCCAGTCACAAACTAGCATCATCACCCAATTAACCGAACTACTCACAAAGAAGTTCGGTAAGGAAGGGGGCTCAGGGGAAGGAATAGAGGAAACTACGTCACACATTCAGCCAGAACTGCTTGCCACGGGAAAGAGGGTCCACATCAACCTCGGAGGGACCTCCAACCCGGTCGTCCCTCAAAATCGCCATATGGGCTCCATGGCTAACCAACCATTGGACGTAGGAGAGGGCCCCGAACATGAGGTCCCAGATTTGAACATGATGAGCGAGGTGGAGGAACGAATTAGAGCCGAGATGGAAAGAAAATACGAGGAGAGGTTTCGTTTCTTTGAAGAAAGGTTCAAAGCATTGCAAGGAATGGATGAGCAAGAGGGTGACGCTAGCGATCTAAGCCTCGTGGCAGATCTGGTAATACCGCCAAAATTCAAGGTTCCTGACTTCGCTAAGTACGACGGGACAACCTGTCCTTCTGCCCACGTCACCATGTACTGCCGGAAAATGGCAGCCTTCATTAAAGATGAAAAATTGCTCATCCACTGCTTCCAAGATAGCTTGACAGGTTCAGCAACCCGTTGGTACACCCAGCTCAGTCGAGCCAACATAAAATCATGGAAGGATCTCTCAAAGGCCTTCGTGGAGCAATACAAGCACGTGACGGATATGACCCCTAATCGCATCATGTTAGAAGGAATGGAGCAAAGGTCGAACGAAACTCTACGCCAATATGCACAAAGATGGCGTGATGTGGCCGCCCAGATTCAGCCTCCGATCCCCGAGTACGAGATTACTCCTATGTTCGTGAATACCTTGAGGGGCACTTTGTTTGACCGTCTAATAAACAACACCACTCAAAACTTTGCCGATATGGTAAGGACCGGCGAGTCAATCGAAGTAGCTATAAAGAGCAGCAGGATCGATAGCGGGGAGAATTTCCGGAGGAACTACAAGAAAAAAATAGCGAAGTGAATACTGTGGGGACCTACAACATCTCGAAAAACTTCACTATCTCCCAGCCGAGAAACGCGAGTGGAGGAGGGCCAGGCCCAAACAATAAAGATTCGAGGCCTCCGAGGAAGGAAAACGAGAAAATGTCATTTACTCCCCTACCAGTCTCGTATGCCGAATTATACTCGCAATTGCACAAGGCCGACTTGGTTAGGCCTCATTATATCCCTCCATTTGAACCCCCGTTTCCTGCATGGTACGATGGGAAGGTGAATTGTGAATATCATGCTGGTGTCCCGGGGCACACAATTGAGAATTGTATTGCGTTCAAGAAATTTGTGCAAAACCTAATCAAGACGGGAGTATTACAGTTAGACGAACCAAGCGC
Source organism: Hibiscus tridactylites (assembly GCA_958450335.1). NCBI lineage: Eukaryota > Viridiplantae > Streptophyta > Magnoliopsida > Malvales > Malvaceae > Hibiscus > Hibiscus tridactylites. The sequence goes on along the minus strand of OY288283.1, from coordinate 84,649,506 downwards.
AACTAACAACCCCCTACCCAACCACGGGGGACGAGGTGTTAACGCTGTTGAAGAAGATCACGCTAGGAGGGAAAAACAAAGCATGTCCGAAATCAGATCCCCGTTGAGATGGGTTTTTCAGCAACTATGTATGGCCTGACAAATTGATCGAGGCATGGTGATCGTACAGAAAGGTTGCGACCCCTATTGTGAGTATCACCAAGATCAGGGTCATGACATCCAAGATTGTGAGGATTTCAAACAACAAATCCAAAAAATGATGGACAATAAGGAAATCGCTTTCTTTGAGAGAGTTGAAGGAAAGAAAGAATGGGAAGTCTGTACCTCAGACAACCCCAAGATTTCATATGGAGTCGAGAGACCATTTAGAATTTCGGTCAAACCAAAGGAAGAATCACTCAAAGGGGCAAATGTCAAGGAGACTCCCAAGATTGTAATAACGACACCCGCGTCGTTTCCTTTTAAAGACACCCGGAGTGTCCCATGGAATTACACCGCCCAAATCTCTATACCAGAAGCTCCCAAGTTGCAAGGGGGCGAAGAGACATCAAAAGGGAAGGAACCAATGCAAGAAGAGTCAACAGAGTGTGACTCTAGACCGGTAAATGAAGTAGGACATTTCACTAGGAGTGGTAGGTGCTATTCGCCGGAGATGGCTAAGGCTGCCGAAGAGCCGAAGCAAAAGGACGAGAAGGAAGGAGGTGAACCCGATAAGATTTTCGGAGAGGATCCACCGCCCAAGATCCATCAGTCCGTCACAGAGACACAGGCTCAGAAATTCTTGAAGTTTCTAAAGCATAGTGAATATATTATCATGGAACAACTCCGGAAACAACAAGCCAGGATTTCGATACTCGAGTTACTATTAAGCTCAGACAAGCACCGAGATGCGCTACTGAAGGTGTTAAATCAAACCTTTGTCCCAGATAATATATCAGTGGGAAAGCTGGACCGAATAGTGGGGCACATCGCTGCCGACAATTATATTACTTTTAGTGATGACGAGATCCCGGATGGAGGCATGGGATCAACTAAAGCTTTAAACATCACTACCCACTGTAAGGGGCATATTTTACCCGGCGTGCTTATCGATAACGGATCGGCTTTGAATGTGTTACCTATGGCCACCTTGCAAAGGCTGCCAATAGACAGTTCACACATAAAGCCTTGCCATAGCTTCGTTAGAGCTTTTGACGGAACTCAACGAGAAGTGATTGGGAAGATTGAAGTACCACTAGTGATTGGACCGACTGAATATGTTGTCGACTTTGTGGTGATGGACATCCGGCCAACTTATAACTGTCTATTGGGTAGGCCCTGGATTCAGTTGGCGGGCGTTGTACCCTCATCATTGCATCAGAAAGTCAAGTTCGTCATCGACGGAAAGTTTGTAAGCGTGGGAGCTGAGCAAGACATCATTGCATCCGTAACCACTGACGCCCCTTATGTGGAAGCAGACGAGGAGGCCTTGGAGTGTTCGTTCAGAGCCTTAGAATTTATCAATGCCACCTTTGTGGCGGAAGGAAGTCAAATTCTGCGCTATTGATTATCCAACTGCACCAAGATGACAGTTGAAGAGACGTTGGGGCGAGGGGCCAAGAAAGGAAAAGGTCTCGGAAGAAATCTCCAAGGATGCTTGCGTGCAAGAAGTGTGATTAACAAGCAAGATAAGTTCGGGTTGGGCTTCAAGCCCAATTTTCAACAAAGGAAAGAAGAATGGAAGAAGAGAGAGGAGCGCATAAAGGCTAGGCTCAGGGGCGCAAACATCCCGTGGGAGCCCATGACTTATGTTGATTTGGAAAAGATTTTTTTATCCAGAGGGATAGTCAACGTAGAGCAGAAGATAAATGAGAATGATCAAGAAGTCGCCCAGCTCCTCAAGGAAGAAAAACTCAATGAGGCTTTTGAAGAAATGGACATTAACGTCATAACCAGTGACAAGCACAGTGGCCAACTGCTAGCCAGAATTCGCCCATGCCGCCCAGGAGAGACGCTCAATAATTGGACTAGCATGGACCTACCTTTAGTTTCTAGGTCAGCATCAAAGTAATGCTTGGAATCAACCCTATCCGCTTTTGCCCGCGAGCAATAGGGATCTTTTGTAAAGGGGTTCTATCTTAGCTTATTCAATGAAAGGGACGCTTCCCAATATTTTCACAAATGGTAAACATCTCATTCATTACATTCTTTCATTATTTATCTTGAAACCACGTTATTCTTTCGATTCCCTATATACGTTTTTCTTAAATCTTGTTTCAGGGCTCCTGTAATCAGTCACGTGAATGACCTTGAACCCGTGGCCAAGGTAGATTTTGATCAGCCTTTGTACACCGTCGAGTTCGATGAGGGGGAGGAGGATGAAGACCGTGAGGTCCCGGATGAATTGCTTAGATTAATGAAAAGTGAAGAAAAGCAAATTCTACCCCATCAAGAGGACTTAGAGGTTATCAACCTAGGGACTGATGAAGAAAGAAGAGAAGTGAAGATTGGCACCGTGTTCTCATCCAAGAATAAACATGAGTTGACCAAGTTACTCGTAGAATTCAAGGATGTTTTTGCTTGGACTTACCAAGACATGCTGGGGTTAAACACGGATATTGTGGTACACAAGTTACCAATAAAGCCCGAGTGTAGGCCGGTTCAGCAGAAATTGCGACGAATGAGAGCAGATATACTGTTAAAAATCAGAGAAGAGGTAAAAAAGCAATACGAGGCAGGCTTTCTCAAAGTCGCCAAGTACCCCGAATGGGTAGCTAATATAGTTCCAGTCCCGAAGAAAGATGGGAAGGTGCGTATGTGCGTCGATTATAGAGATCTCAATAGAGCAAGCCCTAAAGACAACTTCCCGTTACCCCACATCGACACTCTAGTAGACAATACCGCGGGGCACTCATGGTTCTCATTCATGGACGGTTTCTTAGGGTACAATCAAATAAAGATGCACCCCGAAGACATGGAAAGAACCACCTTTGTCACTATGTGGGGAACCTTTTGTTACAAGGTGATGCCCTTCGGATTAAAAAATTTCGGGGCCACGTATCAAAGAGCTATGGTAACCCTCTTCCATGACATGATGCATAAAGAAATTGAGGTGTATGTGGACGACATGATAGCCAAGTCACAAACCGAGGAGGAGCACATCGAAAACCTAAGAAAACTCTTTCAAAGGTTAAGGAAGTATCAATTAAAGCTCAACCCGGCCAAGTGCACTTTCGCCGTCACGTTTGGAAAACTACTAGGTTTTGTGGTTAGCCGCAAGGGGATCGAGATTGACCCGGACAAAGTCAAGGCGATTCAAGACCTTCCCCCACCTCTAACACAAAAGGAAGTCCGAGGGTTCTTGGGGAGATTAAATTATATATCTCGGTTTATTTCTCAATTAACCGACAGGTGTGACCCTGTTTTTAGATTACTCCAAAAAAACAATCCTGGAGTATGGGACGAACAGTGCCAAGAAGCTCTAGACAAGATCAAGGAGTACTTGACTAAGGCACCAATCCTAGTGGCCCCAACGCCAGGAAGGCCTCTGATTCTATACCTAACAGTGTTCGATAACTCAATGGGTTGTGTATTGGGACAGCATGATGAATCCGGAAGAAAGGAGAGGGCCATTTATTATCTGAGCAAGAAATTCACTGATTGTGAGACCCGATATCCACCCATCCAGAAATTGTGTTGCGCTTTGGTATGGGCTACCAAAAGGCTCCGGCAATATATGTTATACCACACCACGTGGTTAATATCGAAATTGGACCCTTTAAAATTTATGATGGAGGCGCCAGCTTTAACTGGGAAGATGGCACGATGGCAAATGCTCTTATCTGAATATGATATTGTGTATGTGAGTCAGAAGGCGATAAAGGGAAGTGCAGTAGCTGATTTTCTAGCCAGCCGAGCCTCCGAGAACTACGAACCTTTGGATTTTACATTCCCCGATGAAGATATAATGCATACCTCCACAATAGAGGAGGATGTCACAGAGGAGGGATCGTGGAAGCTTTATTTCGATGGCGCCTCAAATGCCTTAGGGCATGGGGTAGGGGCAGTGCTGATCTCGCCCGAGAACGTCTACTACCCTTTCACGAGCCGATTAGAGTTCTTTTGCACCAACAATGTAGCCGAGTACGAAGCATGTGTCATGGGGCTTCATGCAGCCATCGAAAGGAGGGTCAGGGTCCTTCAAGTTTTTGGGGATTCGTCTTTGGTAATCTTTCAACTTAGGAAAGAATGGGAAACCAGAGATTCGAAGTTGGTCAAGTATTATGACCTGATCCAAAAATTAATCCAGAATTTCAAGAAAATCAGCTTCGCATACCTCCCCAGAGAAGACAACCAGATGGCGGATGCTTTGGCTACTTTGGCCGCCATGTTCAAGGCAAGCACCGAAGCAGAAATGAGACCAATCGAAATGCAGACTTTCGACTCACCAGCCCATTGTTGCGCCTTAGAAGAGGAGGCAGACGGAAATCCTTGGTTTTTCAATATCCTCCAATTCATCAAGCTCCAAGCTTATCCCCGAGGAGCCAATGAAAATGACAGAAGGACCATCAGGAGAATGGCAGCGGGATACGTGTTAGACGGGGAGGTTCTCTACAAAAAGAGCAAAGACCAGGTATTGCTAAGATGTGTCAATACTCAGGAGGCCAGGAATATTCTAGCCGAAGTACATGACGGATTGTGTGGAACCCATGCCAACGGTTTCTCTATGGCTCGCAAGATTATGAGGTACGGGTATTTTTGGTCGACCATGGAAGGGGATTGTATCGACTATGCGAAGAAATGCCACAAATGTCAGGTGTACGCTGACAAGGTCCATTCTCCACCATTACCACTGCACACCATGAATTCACCATGGCCTTTTGCTGTCTGGGGAATGGATGTCATCGGGCAAATTCACCCAAAAGCCTCTAACGGGCATCGTTTTATCCTCGTGGCCATCGACTACTTCACTAAGTGGGTGGAGGCGGCCTCCTACGCCAACATTACAAAAGCAACTGTGTGCAAATTCTTGAAGAAGGAAATCGTCTGTCGATACGGTTTGCCAGAAAGGATCATCACTGACAACGCTGCTAACCTAAACAACAAAATGATGGACGAGGTGTGCAAACAATTCAAGATCACCCACCACAATTCCACCACTTACCGTCCCAAGATGAATGGAGCGGTGGAAGCGGCAAATAAGAACATCAAGAAGATCATTTCAAAAACAACGGATACCTTTAAGGATTGGCATGAGAAGTTACCATTCGCCCTCTTTGCTTACCGGACATCAATACGAACGTCCACGGGGGCTACGCCTTACTCCTTGGTATATGGCTATGAAGCGGTTCTGCCCATCGAGGTAGAAATCCCGTCGCTTCGAATCTTGAATGAAGTAAAATTAGAGGATGCCGAGTGGGTGCAAACACGGTTCGACCATTTGAATCTCATTGAAGAAAAAAGGCTGAAGGCCATCTGCCACGGTCAGATGTACCAGAGGAGAATGATGCGAGCCCATGACAAAAAAGTTCGCCCAAGAGAATTTCGGGAAGGGGACCTAGTACTTCGAAGAATCCTACTTAATCAGAAGGACTCTCGGGGAAAATGGATGCCTAATTGGGAAGGCCCCTTTGTTGTCAAGAAGGCCTTCTCTGGAGGGGCGTTAATTTTAACAGAAATGGATGGAAACGAGCTAAAATACCCGGTGAATTCAGACGCAGTGAAAAAGTACTACGTATAAGAATAAGCACTCCTTAAAGAGGAGAGTACCCAAGGCGAAAACCCTTAAAAGGGCGCCTCCAAAAAAAAGGGGCTCACAAACAAACAAAAGGAGAAGGAGGTGGGGAGAGATCATGCTCAAGACAAATCACGAACTCCGATACCCTTAAGTCAGAACTTTCGGTATAGTGCGAGGAACTTCAAGATCCAGCTTGGTCAACGGGTTCTCGGCCATTCACGCAACTAATACTTGAAGTCTTGTTTTGTTTCGTTTTTTTTGTTTTTTGCTTTTTCTGTTTGCCATGACTTTTAAATCATCCAGGAATTATCAATAAAATTATGTCTTTTCTTATCTTTCGCCCCAAAGTGTTCCACGAGTAAACTGAGGTAGGGATTATAACAAGCAAAGGATTTCCCAGCATTACTATGATTTAACCATTTAAAGAGTAGATTGTCCAAGGGCAAGCACCAACGTCAAATTACGTCCAAGTCGGAGCAGGCAATCAAGAGAGCTCTAGCAAAAGTCAGTAAAACGTCTGAAAAGGGATAGGGGCACCACGAAAAGTCAAACCCAGTGAAAACGCAAAAATCTCTAAAGAAGATAGAAAAAAGAGGAAAAGGAGAAGAAAGGGGACAAAGAAAAGAGGAGACGCAATGGAAACCCGAAAGGCACTTTGGGAGTAAAGAAAAAATTAGAAGGACACTTCAAGACCACAAAACTCACGGCAAAGAAGGTAGAAACTCAAAGCCAAAAGATTTTAGAGCAAAGGAGGCAGATACTCAAAGCTCGAGACAGAGACATACGATATATGCTCACCTATTCGAGCATTTGGAGAATAGAACCCACCTATCCGTTTAAGTACTTGAAGAATGAAAATCTGCCTATCTATTCAGACAGTCAAAAAAAAAGAGGGAGAGAAGGGTTCAAAGTGAAAACCCGAAAGGATACTTTGAAGTAGACAATTCCGCAAAAGGGATCAAGAACAATGGTCCGGGAGAACCGAGAAGAGAAGCAAGAAGCAGCACCAAAGGACACAGAATTAATATGACTAAATAACTTGCAAACCCCGATCATGCATCACGAGTAGTTAGGCATCCCTAGGTTAGGAGCATGCTAACTCATACCATCATAGCATTTTTATCTCTTTTCACAGATTCTTAAAAGACAAATTGAATACCTCTCGGGATGAGGAGAAAACGATAAAGCTAGAATTAAAAAGATTTTTAGGCGAAGGATTTCAAACTCGCCACGTCGTGATTTCAGGAAAAAGAGACAGAAACTCAAAGACCCAAGAATTTTGGAGCGAAGGAGATACTCGCCGCTCAAGGATTTCAAGAGAAACCTTTCATAATCACCACTCAAGAATGTCAGGAGAAAGCTTTCAAGCTTACCGTCAGATTCCAGAATGAAGGATCCTACAGAGAAAGGGTCCGAAGAGGTTCTGTATAGGGGAACGTACGACTTCAGGATCTCGAAAGCAGAAGGTCCCACAGAGAAGGGACTCGTAGATCCTTGATTTCAGAGAAGAGTTCAATAGAGAAGGAACGACTACTCGAAGAGAATGCAAAGGAAGATGAGTTCTGTGGAAAAAGAACTCAGAATCCTAAGGCCTCAAGTCTCAAAAGCGGAGGGTCCTACAGAGAGAGGACTCAGAGACCCTTGAAATACGAGGACGAGAGTTCTATGTAGAAAGAATTGTCACTCGAGGAATATGCCAAGAAAAGGAGTTCCACGGAGAGAGAATTCCTGAAGGCTTCAGAGAGAAAGTTGCTTAGTCTAACGCGTGGTGGTCGGCAATAAGCCTACCAACAGGGAAGTAAGACAAAATTAGTGTTTATGGTCATTGCTTTATTCTTGTTCCACAAGCATAAGCAAAGAGGGGCAACTGTAATCACTAATTTTGTCCGAACCTTTAACCCCTTTAAGTTTTTGTTAATCTGGACTCATATTGGGCTATTGAGACTACAAAAAAAAAGGAAAAAAAAAGAAAAAAGGAAAAATATATATATATATAGTATAACTTATTTAATTATTGTTGTTATTATTCTTTACTCATTTACTACTATTATTACCTTATATTATTTTGACATAATCATGTTCATTGAGACTTTATTATTATTATTATTATTATTATTATTATTATTATTATTATTATTATTCTACTACTACTACTATTCTAGTTATTATTATATAACATTTATTCTTCTTGTTAATATATTTATACTATTATTCTTATCATATTTATTGTTTTCGATTATCACTTGTTTTCAATAGTATTATCTTTATTATTATTATTATTAATATTCTGTTATTATATTATATTATTATCATCGGATATTACTAGTATTAGTATCATAATTAAAAATAAACATAAATAAATAAAATCTAAACTTTGATAAAAAATAAATAAGAGTCCAAAATACAATGAGTCCAAATTATATAATTTATAACAACCCAATAAAAAGCCCAACATTAAAAAAAAAACCCTAATTGTCTTTGGATTGCAGCTGCAGCCGCCACTCATCTGTGACCGTTGGATCTGGCCGCGATCCAACGGTTCAAATCGCGCCCGTAAAATAAACCCTAAGAAGGGTGTTATCCTTACTCCAGCGCCGCCACACCTCAGCCGTCGGATGTGAAAGAAGATGGATGGTCCAGATGAAGCCCGAAAGACAAACCCTAGAGAGGCTCTCCTTATCCCTCGCGCCGCACGCCCACTGCCGTTCGATCTGGGTGAGATCAACGGCCCAGATCGTGTCTGAAGGAAACCCTAACGAGGGTGTTATAGATCCGCGCCGCACGCCTCTCCCACCGTTAGATCAAGGTCTGATCTAACGGACCAGATTGGCGCGTGCTCTACACCGGACGCCTATTCGTGTTCCACGCGCATGTACATAACGACCCAAACCCCTCCACGCGCGCGTAACTCGATCCCGTGACCCCTCGTCTGCACGCCTCTGACCTTCTGTCCCCGCCGCGCACCCTCTGCCGCCCCTGACCCGGTGTACGCTAACACCATTTTAGGAGGGTTCATCATGCAACAGTGGAAAACAAAGATTCAGACAACCAAAAATGTAAACCAAGACAAAAAAAGGAAATGCCAACCAGACATGAAAAAAATCTTAGGGAGAGAGAGGATGTTTTTGTTTTGTTTTTTCCTCTATGTAACCCGGGTATAAGAGTAGCCCGAGAATTTGTAACCCTTCTTCTTCTTAAGCGAAAAGAAGAGGATTTTCAGAAAGCAATAGAAAAACAAATATTTTCAGAGGTACTCAAATCTCAGCAACTCATTATCATGCATACAAAAAAAAAAGATTAAAAAGTTTCTTTTTACCTTTCAAAAAAACTTTCCCCCTTCTGATTTTTCTTATGCCGCCGGCAACAAGCCTTTGGTTTCCGCTTCGGAAGCCGTCGGGTGAGCCACCGGAGTCCTCACGTGACTCCTTCCTTAGGGTTCCGACTTGGGTTTGAAAAGAAAAAGAAAGGGGGTGTTGTTTTTTCTTCTCCTTTTGACTTATGTTTTTTCTTTCAAAAAGGGTCTCTGATTTTCAAGGTTTGTTTTCGGATGGATTTTTAAGGGATGGTTTCTTTTGGTTTCATTGTCGTTGCCGGCAAAAAGGGTAACCGGCCGTTTTGCTCGCCGGAAAGGGGAGAGGGAGAAGTGAGGCTCTCTGGTTTTACCCAAAGTGGGCAAAAGGGGGCTAGGGTTTTTTTAAAAAATCATTTATAATCATCCGAAATTTCTAAAAATTGTTAAACTCTATTTTAAACCCTTCCGTGTTTTGAAAATATCACTAAAGGGGTTTCCGCTTTTTGAAATTACGTCCTTGGTCACTGTTGTTTCAAACCCTTTTTTAATTTCGTCCCAAAACGTGTTTTAGCCTTCGCCGAATGGCTTAATGTCCATTTCGGTCCCTCCAGGTTACATTGTTCTTTCATTTTGGTCATTGTTTTGATGATTCAACGTTTGTTTTTATGGTTTATTTCCTTAGTCCATCCCTGGAAACAGTCCCGAATTCATTTTTAACCACTTTCAGATTTACTTCTTTATTTTGTATATATTTGTTCATGCATTTAAATACCATTGTTTGTATACTTTTTTTATGCTATTTTTATTTCATACGCTTTTGTTGATTTATTCGTATTGTTACATACAATGTTTATTTATTTTTGATATACATGTGGTCATTGGTTAGACTAAGTTGCATCCTAATTTTTAAATTGCAATGCGAGTGTCTCTTTATTCGGGAACGAACGAGGCCAGTACCAGTCGTAGTGGTGGTGGTTCAGACGTTCTTTCTCGAATATTAAGACCTTTAAAATTTACTCGCTCGTATAACCAAATTTCGATACGATTCGTCACTTTAATTTGCAAATTTTAATATTAATTAAGCGGTAATGTTTTTGGTACCGATTTTCAGGCACGACGGGGGTGCTCATCCTTCCTTGCGTGTAACCGACTCCCGAACTCATTTTCGAAAAGAATCTCTGGTTTTATTTCGGTGTCCGGTCTACCATTTTTAAATGGCCGGTGGCGACTCCCCTATTTTTACACCAATCCGACTAATTTTTCAAAAACCATTAAAACCCGGTTCTTCTAAGTGACACCGGTATTTTTAGTCGCAACAGTACGTATGTTCCGTTTAATTTATAACTAGTGACCTTGACTGTTGACTATTGACCAGAGTTGGTTGTTGACTTTGATTCGAAACCTTGAGTAATTAGTTTTAATCTCCTAATTCTAATTAATTCCGCAATCCGTTTTGTCAAATTTCAACTAGAAACCCTCGGTTTAATCCTTGAATTATAACTAGATTTAATAAACTAGTTTAAGTTACTACTATTACTTTTGTTTTGATAAATGATATTTATTTGTGAAGGTGATTGTGATTCTCCAGCATATTTATAAGTAGGAAGTAAATGGCTGGTTCATCCTACATAGAGTTGTCGTTGTGTAGTTAAGATTTAGAGGCCTACATCAGTATCATGCATGAGGGGTGTTTAAACTTTGATTTTAATCGAATTAATCAATTGAATCTAGGTTTTTTCGTTTAATTTCAGGTATGATCGGTTAATGATTAAGTTTTTTTAAACTTCGGTTATCGGTTATTTCGGGTTTTTTTTGCTCAGCAAGAATAGAATTTTATTTGAGGATAAGAAACGACCAAGTTGGGAGCCTCGTTAAAAACCTCCCTACGCCTAGGTGGAGGAAAAGAGTACACCCCAACTTGGTATCATGATTATACATGCAAACACAACAATACATAGCTTAGTGAAACTGCCCCAAGCACTTGAAAACAAGCTGTCGAGAAATAAGGCAACTCAAACCCTCACCACCAAGCTTTAAAAATCTCTGATCTATTCTGCCCCTCCTTCGCTAGGTAGTCCGCTATCTGATTCGTTTCTCTAGGTGCATGCTGCATTTTAATTGCTGCAATTTTCGTTGAAAGTTCATCAATGCTATCAAAGATACGCCACCAACGCCAAGGTCTTAGAGTTCTATCTCCAATCCAATTTAAAACTGTACGTGAATCAGATTCAACAATTAGACAAGCTTTTCCTAACCACCCTGCTTCAATAAATACTTCCAGTGAAACTTTGATTGCAACTAGTTCCGCAAAGTCTGAGTTTATCGCCTCTACCGGACCTGAGAATATCGCCTTTATCTCTCCATTTGGCATTCTAAGAACGCCTCCACACCCGGCTGAACCTTCTTTGAATGCGCCGTCAACGTTAAACTTAATGCTACCTACAAGAGGGGGGCTCCAAACCTGCTGGATTTCGACATCTTTTAAGCAACCCCGAGGATTCTTCCACCACTGGTCGTCATCCACCAGTAAGTCAGCGTTCACTGCTTTAATCCAAAAGAAAGCTCTCATTTTCAAGATGAAGAGGAGATCCTTCAGCGAAGTAAATTTATCTTCAAAAACTTTTTCATTTCTGGCTAGCCAGATACTCCACAGCGCAACGGAAACCGAAATAAACCAAAGAGCTCTGACTTTACCAGACCAAGAGATACTAAAACAAAAGGAGAAAAACTCATCGACATTCATAATTTGAGGCCACAAAATCTTCCACCAGCTGCAGAAGTTCTTCCAGAAACATATTGCAAACCTGCACTCGAACAGAAGATGGTTTGTGTTTTCAACAACTCTGATGCACCACGGGCAGCCTAATAGATTGCCATCCAGTTCAACTCCACGCATACTAAGGAATTCTTTTGTAGGAATCCTGTTCAACTTTAATAGCCAAAGAAAATTTTTAACTTTCGGAGGTACCTTCAACTTCCACACTAACTCGAAATTGAAGACAGGGTCACCCAAATTTGCATTCACCATCAGATCAGTCAGTCTCCCCACTGAGAAATTTCCTACTGTATCGTGAAGCCAAATGATTCGGTCAGGTTTATTTACGTCCAACTTCTCAATAACAATTACGGCTTTAACCGAATCCAGCAACTTTTCCTCTCTAAGCAAGAGTTTTCTTCTGAACATTTGTTGCCAATCGACTTCCATCGGGCTACTATTTACTATGACATCGGCAACTAGAGTACCTTTGCTAATGGACAACTTATATAGTCTCGGATGCGAGACGCTTAAGGGTACATCTTCACACCAAGTATCCTCCCAAAAAAGGATTGATTTCCCATTCCCAAGCTTCCATCTAAAGGCCTTATCCTCCTTCCATCTCTCCACATCTTCATCAGACAGGTTTTTTACAATTCCTCTCCAAACAAGCGAGGCATTCTTCAATCTACACTGCGAGGAAGCCAGACTATTTAAATTTTCACCATACTTGGCAGAGATGATTTTTCGCCACAACGCTTCCTTCTCCACGCTGAATCTCCAACGCCACTTTGCGAGTAGAGCCTTATTCTTTAAAGCGATATTCACCACACCCACTCCCCCCTTTCTCTTTGGTCTGCAGATTACTCCCCAGTTGACTTTCGCTATCTTCTTTGAGCTGGCCCAACTACCCCATAAGAAAGCTCTTCGAATCTTATCGATCAGTTTAATCACTGTTTTTGGAGATTGGTAGATAGACATGTAGTAGAGAGGTAGTGCCGAGAGGACTGAGTTTACAAGAACAACTCTTCCCGCGAAGGACAATGATCTACACTTCCACCCAGCTAACTTCAATACGATTTTATCAATAATTGGAACCTAAGTCGCTATTTTTCTCGGGTCTACTCCTAAAGGAATACCCAAGTAATTAAATGGTAAGTTTCCTGTAGAGCAGCCGCAGAACTTTGCTAAAAGAGTGGTACGGACTTCCCCAAGTTTATCCCTATCAAGCATGATTTTTTAAAATTTATACTCAATCCGGAGCTGGCTTCAAAGCACCTTAGGATTTGCTTGATATTCAACAGTTGTTCTTCTACTGGTTTTAGAAACAGAAGTGTGTCGTCGGCAAATTGTAGATGGGTGAACGGTGTACCTTGCTCCAAAATCTTGAATCCTTCTACTTTCCCAGATAAAACTGCCCTCTGGAGTAATTGGTGTAGACCTTCAGTTACCAGAATGAAAAGAAATGGAGACAAGGGATCACCTTGTCTCAACCCTTTACACATTTTGAATTCTTTTGTTGGTGAACCATTCAAGAGAATAGAGATCTTTGACGTCGATACACACTCGAAAATCCACTGACACCATTTATGCCTGAATCCCATTTTCTCTAGTATCATCAACAGAAAATCCCATCTCACACAGTCATAGGCTCTCGAGAAATCAAGCTTCAGTAAAATCCCACCCACCTTCCTCGTCTCCTGCTGTAACGAATGCAAAATTTCATTGGCTATAAGGATGCCATCAAAAATTTGCCGACCCTTTATGAAAGCACACTGCGTATCACTTACCACTTTCCCCAAGACTCTACTCAATCTTCTGGACAACACCTTTGAAATTATTTTGTAGATCGAACCCACCAGACTGATTGGTCTGTATTCCAAAATGTTTGTAGGTTGATCGACCTTTGGGATTAATGCTATGAATGCAGAGTTAACATTGTTCGGCAATCTCCCTGATTCGAAAAACTTTTCCAGCATGGTCTTCAGATCTGTTTTCACTAAATCCCAATTTTTTTTGAAGAAATAGGCGTTGAAACCATCAGGGCCAGGTGCTTTCGAGTCCTCACAGCATCAAACCGCCTCTTTGATTTCCTCAAATGTACAAGGTTCCTCCAAATAAATTGCATCTTCTTCAGTGATTCTTCTAAAGTCAAGGTTGAAAATTGCTTCCCATTTTCTCTCTTTACTGCTAAACTGTTGAAGAAAGTGTTCATAAACTTTTTTTTTTCAGTTTGTTGGGAATTTCCCCACCAGTCTCTCCCAAATTTATCCCCCTGATAGCATTTCTTTTTGATCTGATCTTTGCTGCCCTGTGGAAAAATCTGGTATTCTGATCACCCTTTTGAATCCAGTTTACTCTTGCTTTTTGCCTCCAAACATCCTCTTGCATTTTCATACAATCCCATAATTCCAACTTTCGTTGCTTCAAGTCCATCAGCTGCTTGGGATCCAGATCTGCCAAATCACCCTTTTTTTTCTAGATCATTCACCTGCTGTTCCAACTTTAGCACCTTGTTATTTATATTTTCTTGGGAGGCATTCCAACGTCTAAGGGCTTCTTTCACTCTTCTTAACTTTGCTGGTAAGTTTCTTCCATCCTTACTTGGGTCACCTAGAGAATCTTTTATCACCTTTAGACAATTTTCATTTGATAACCATGCATTGAACAGCTTGAAGGGCCTAGGTCCCCAGTCAGAACTGTCTTTCGCCAATAGAAGGGGTGTATGATCTGAGATGTTTCGTGGCAGACTTCTCAGGATAAAATCATCAGAAGCTTGGTACCAATCCTCTTCTGCCAGAAAACGATCTAACTTGCTTCTTTTATTCCCCCCACCAATCCAAGTGAACGATCTCCCGATCAAAGAGATCTCGATAAGGTTACATCTCTCTATGAAAGCATTGAAATCTTCAGTTCCAGGGTATCTGAAACCGCTACCCTTTCTTTCCCACCTAAATCTGATGGCATTAAAATCTCCCCCTAATAACCAAGGGGATTGCCATGTGTTTCTAAGGCTCACCAATTCATCCCATAATACTTTTTTCTCAGATTTTCCACAAGGTGCATACACGTTTATACATGTAATTTTTAGGTCCTCCTCAATCCATTTCCCTAAGATTAGAATGTACCTGTCATTGATTCTGTCTCTTTCGGCTTTGAACTTGTTTTTATCCCAGATTATAAGTAGGCCACCGGAACGCCCTGTCGCATTAGAAACCCGAAAATCATACTCGTCATCATACCATAAATTCCCAACCACAGCTTCTTCTACATTCTCCTTCTTAATTTCTTGAAGAAAAACCATGTCTGCCTGCTGCTTTCTAATCAATTTACGAACCTCTGAACATTTCACCTTTGAGCCTAGACCTCTAATATTCCAGGATAGTATCCTCATTTAGAGCCCAGTTTCTAAATCCCAAATTAGCACTGACCTGCAAGGCGTTGGTCCCTTTCCTCTAATCTTGCCAATTCCTCCACCATTTCATTTTCATCTCCCCGAATTTCGATTCCCAAACTTCTTCCCAGCTTCAAAGCTTTCTTAGCCTCCGATGTAAAGATATTCCAGCGCGCTTGTAGGTCCGAGTTCGACAGCGACCTTCCTTCTAACTCGGTCGACTTCTGAGACTTTCCTCTCTTCTTCTCTTTTCTTAAAGCTCTGTCTCGTTTTCTTCTTTCCACCTCTGTAAGGACTTTGTCTTGAAGTTCAAGGAGAGATGAGTATCTCTTTTCCCTTGACTGACCCCCTTTCTTCTGGAAGTCTGCGATACTGGTGATTTCTTCTAAGCCATTCAGATCGGTCTCAAAAACCCCGTTTTTAATTCCTGTTTCTGTTTCACGATCCTGGCCATTGGGCCCAGGGGTGTTTAGGCTATTAACTTTCTCAGCCCACGAGGCCATTCTTTCTTTTGAATTTTCTAGCTGGACCATCTCACAATCTGATATCACCTCATCTAATTCGATTGTAGCAATTTCTTTTGCAGTGAAGCCCATATTTGCCATATCTTCATTTACTTTGGCCCGCAACATATTTTCAAAATCCACGTCAGCTCCCACTATCCCTTCATCAGCTCCTTCTAGATCTTTGTCGTTATTTTCATTTATCGAAATTCCCACTATCTCAGACTCACCGATACATCTGGTATTGTCCCACTCCGGTCTTCCAACATAATTATTAGATAAAATTCCAATGTCTTCCTCATTAAATGTTGAATGATTCTTCTGTTTTGATTCTTTTGGGCTCTTCGAATTCCTTCTCCTGTCGGGCACGGCGATTGATTCCGATGAAGATTCCGATTCTGAGAAAACTGGCGAAGCTGCTTGTTTATCTTCTTTAGTCTTCTTATGGTTTTGTGCCATCTCCCACCTCATTCCTATTTCAGAAACTCTAACTGCGAACATATCTCTCCCTACTTCCAACTCGATCACTTCATTAATCTTCTGCACCTGGTTTGTTGATATCAGTAATGTCATCCTCTCGCATCCAAAGTGTTGAAGAGCGTTTTCGTCCAATGCCACCAACGAGCCCCAGATTCCAGCAACTCTCTTGAAAGTCTCGTTGTTCCAACAGTGCAGTGGTATTCCCTGTAGCTCTATCCATGTTACCCTCTCAACCAATCTAAAGGATTCAGTCCACTTCTCTACCTCCGAAAAGGTTTCCTCCAGCAGTGACCAATTTTGATTTTCCATAAGCTGAAAAAGCTCTTCATCTTGAATCTCCACCAGAAACTTTTGGCCGCCTAACCTCTTTATTCGTAGTTCACCAAGCCCCTAGTTGTTTAGCCTTTCTTTAATTGTTTCAACCGAGCACACCGTCGCCGTTGTACCAATAACACTCTTATTTAGATGCCGGACCGTTTCCTCATCCACATGGCCTTGTATAGTTTTAGAAGTTCGTGTTCCTCTGGCACTAGAGACGTCCTTCCCAACTGATTCTTCAGGCTGCTTGTTACGGCCACAGTCATTCTCCGTTTGTTTGGAGTTCTTAACCTTGTTTTCATGTTCCAGGTCCCTCTTCTTCTCCCCCTGAATGTTGCTTCCATTCCTCGATCGTCTCCAGAATGACGTTCTACCTCTGTATCTTGCTATCGAAACAGTGAGTCTGAAGCCATATAGTCTGAAACCGTTTAGACGTTCAATGGCTCTGAGTGCATCCCTCCTAGTTGCAAACCTGACAAAACCAAACCTTCTACCTGCTTTGTCTCTTTTCTTTGCAATGAAAGAGTCAACTAAGTCCCCATGTCTTCCGAACGTTTGCCTGAGTCCACTCCAGTGTAGTTTTGTCGGTAGGTTGTTGACGAAGAGGGTTACTACTTCACCACTGCCGCCTACTTCACCGTTATATATATATATATATATATATATATATATATATATATATATATGTATATTTGGACACTGAACTTTTAGAAGTTATAAAATGATCATTAAATATTTTGATATGTTATAAATGGTTATTAAACATGATCAAATTGACAATAAAATGATTGTTTTGTAACGTGCA
Organism: Hibiscus tridactylites; assembly: GCA_958450335.1. Classification (NCBI taxonomy): domain Eukaryota; kingdom Viridiplantae; phylum Streptophyta; class Magnoliopsida; order Malvales; family Malvaceae; genus Hibiscus; species Hibiscus tridactylites. The sequence goes on along the minus strand of OY288283.1, from coordinate 84,632,243 downwards.
CTGATCATTTATAACGTGCACTGATCATTTTTTGTAATAGTTGGATAAGTTTAATGATTGTTTTGTAATTTTTGAAAGTTCAAGAACTAAAAGTACCATTTTAGAATAGTTTAGTAACCATTTATGTAATTTAGACAAAAACTAATACTAAATTTTGGTTAATTCGAAAACGACTAAATTAACCGAACTTCGTTACGTTCAATTAAAAATTTTCAAATAAAGTTCAACTCGATTAACAATTAAAGCTTAAAAATTTTCAGTTAATGAATTTTAGTTGTTTCGATTCGTTCAGTTTGACACATGAGACTTGACAACATGAACTTACGATTAACGTGTTACTTGTGTTTGCCTTATTAACTGTTATAATAAATGGATTAACGTGTTACTTATGTTTGCCTTATTAACTGTTATAATAAATGTTTATCTGGTGTGACTGTGTAATGTTTCTTGACTTTGCGTTATGTTTTTGGGTGATTTTAGGGTAAAACCATTAATTTAGTGCTAAAATGAGGCTGACTTGTTGTACATGTAATAAGTTTGTGCATAAATTCTTAGAGGTTTGTACATAAATGTTTACAATGAGTGTAATAAAACGGTATAAACATAAATCTTACAACGTAAGGATTTGTGTACAAAAAATTTTTCCTACAAGAAAATGCATTTTATTACAACAACGGTGAGAATTTCAGTAGGTACATAAAATATTACGAAATATACATAAATTCGTACAAAAATAGTAGTAAAAAAAGTAAGTACTGAAATCCTTACTCGAGATCACCAAAACCATTAGGAGCTCAACTTAGTGTAAGCATTTGTCTACATAAATATTTTCCTACAAGAAAGCACATTTTATTACAAGAACGTTGAGACTTTCAGTAGGTACAGAAATTATTACAAAATATACATAAATTCTTACAGAAATTGTAATAAAAAACATAGGTACCGAATTCCTTACCTGAGATCACCAAAATCAAAAGGAGCTCAACTTAGGGTAAGCATTTGTGTACATACAGATTGGCCTACGAGAAAACCTATTTTATTACAAGAACGATGAAAATTTCAATAGTTACAGAAATTATTACAAAATATACATAAATTCTTACAAAAACGGTAATAAAAAATGTAGGTACCGAATTCCTTAACCGACATCACCAAAAACCAAAAGGAGCTAAACTTAGAGTAAGCATTTGTGTACATATATATTGACCTATGAGAAAACCTATCTTATTAAAAGAACGATGAGAATTTCAGTAGTTACAAATATTATTACAAAATAAACACAAATTATGACAAAAACGATAGTAAAAAAGGTAAGTACCGAAATCCTTACACGAGATCACCAAAACCAAAAGGATTTCAACTTAGGGTAAGAATTTGTGTACATATAGATTTTCCTACAAGAAAACGCTATAACCCCCTTGACCCAGCCTAGATGCCCGACCGAACCGAGCGAGTCACACGAGGAATAATAAAGTAAACCGGGAAGGTTTACCTCATTAAACAACCTTATTTTTATTTTTATCTTATATAGATGCTCATTATCATACTATGTGATTTGAACTCGTAGCGGAAGAAACTTCATTTCAATCATACATTAATTTGGCATTCATTTGACAACATACATGTTATAGGGACCAAAATGTAATTTTTACAAATTACATGAACTTAAGCCGAATTAAAGTTACCAACCTTTAATTAGTCATGTTTCATGCCACTGTGTCAAATCTCAACTCAATTCAATCATCCAAACTCATTTAATTGCACCACAACGTTCTAGGACTAAAACGTAAAAAAATAGAAGTGCTAGACATCTCAAATAACTAACTTAACTGCTAAGGGTATCGGTACGGTCAACCCTGTATCGATACACTTTGTCATGCCTTTTAATAATTGATATACATGTTAACCCGTATCAATACAACCCTAAGTGTATCAGTACACGAGCCCGTACCGATACAACCTTAAGCTTGTATCGATACACGGGATTCCAGTAACCAAATAACCAAAGCCCATATCGATACACTTCGACTCGTACCAAAACACCATGCCCATTTCAGCCTCACCGTACCGATACAGCCTTATGCATATCGATACGTATAGGCCTGAAATGTCATTTCTTCAAAGTTTTTCACACATTTAAGGGTTCGAATCACTTCAAGCAGACTATAAACTCATGCACAAACATAATAGTCATCTAAACAAGCTCCAAACTCAGAACAAACATGCTTGTAATTAACCAAAACATTTTGATTCAAACTCTAGAGGCATACTTCCTAAGAACATTCAACTAAAAGTCCAAAAGCATAAACCGAGCTTAAATCAAACTCCAAAGGCCATTTACAACTTCAAAACAACAATATAAACTTGCTCAAAATAGGGAGTTTAACGAACACGTTCCCAAATCAACAATGAACCCCATTGCCTATATTACTAGAAGTCTAGTTTGAAACCATACATTCAAAGAACGAAGCCCTTGGATCCTTCTTGCTCACGTGTTGCCTCCACTCCCTTAATTCTCTGCATTGATGGACAAAGAGAGCGTAAGCACACTAGGCTTAGTGAGGAGTGCTCAAAACAAAACACCATCAATGCAATTTGAAAACATTTTCTCAAAAGCAATGAAATCATCATTTTAATCCATTTATAAAACATCATTTGAAACATCATTCCTTTAAAAACCATGCACTTTAACCATTCAAAAACAAACATATTAAACCATATGCATCGCGTATTGTAAAGCCACAACAAGTCATATTGCTAGACTCAATTTAAGCTTTCCCATGCATAACATACTGTGAAACCAAAATTGATTTTGATATAACAAATTTGATTTATGGGCTAAATTGCAAAAACAATAAATTTTTAAGTACTTTTCAAAGTCTCACATTTTGACAAGCCATTTTGAACCAAACTTTATTTCAAGACAAAACATACTTAAAGGTTCAAATTTCACTAAGTCTTTTCATGTGTTTTCAAGCCAAACTTCAACAAAACGCCCAGGCGTATCGATACCCTTATGCGTATCGATACGGTTTTTCAACACTAGAATTTTAATCGTTCATAGCGTACCGATACGATATAACCCCGTATCGATACGAAATTCATCTGGGCAAGACTTTAAGCTATAGCGTATCGATACGCTTTGGAACCGTATCAATATAGATTTCTTATTGAAACATTATTTTGCTATAGAGTACCGATACAACACGCCGTCGTATTGATACAATATGCTGATCTTTGCAAAATCCTTGCATTTAATTTTCGATCGTCGGCTTGTCAGTTAGTTGGTATCCTAAATTTTAAATAACCGTTGAACCGTATCGATACGCTAATGGAGCGTACCGATATGTTTTTTTATCAAAACCAAACTCAGGATTCCAGTGAGAAAAATTCGTACCGTATCGATAAACCCCTTAATATCGTACCGATACGCCCTCGAAGCATATCGATACGCATTGTTTTTCAATCACAAGAACCCTTTCTTGTTTGAGATAGATACCGATACTCCCGCGAGCTGTACTGAAACAGTAGGTTGTTGAGCAACATTTATTGCGAGAAATTGCAGCCCAACGACTTTATTGATGATCTCAACCACCCAACGACTAGAAATCAATACAAGGGTATAAAAACAAGTTTCAAATGCACCAGAAACAATTATTGAACCTACAAGCAACATCAAAGCACTCAAATCCAAACTTTGTTCTTTAGAGTCAAATCTTTGTACCCAACTCCTTTGTGTTCTTCATTGTAATTCTTATTGTGAGTTTGGGGAGTGTGTTATTGTAATTGGCTAAACATTATCCTTAGAGAGAAATTTGTAAAGTTTATCAAAAACTCTTCTTTGTAAAGTGAGTGGATTAAGCTTTGGGTAGAAAGCTTAATCAAATTGTAAGGTTTTCTCCTCATCCAAGAAAAAAGGAAGAATTCAAGTAGTAAATTGGTTGAAAATCCTTAGTGGGAGCTAAGGTAGTGGATGTAGAGTTCATTGGAGAACTTGAACCACTATAATTGCCTTGTGTACAAAATTTTATTCTTCCAATTTCTACCCTTAGAATTTTTATCGCCAATTCACCCCTCTCTTGGCCATTTGCAATTGTTTGATCAACTCAACAATTGATATCAGAGCTACACTCATTGGAAAGATTACAACCCTCTTGATTCGATTCTAGGAGAGTTTGATCAACAAAAAGTCAAGCAATGGCATGCATACCCACTTCCAACCTTTACGAGTCTTAATCTACCACCAAACCACCATTCTTCAATGGAGATAACTACCCATATTGGAAGAATAAGATGAGACTCTTCATCAAGTTTATCGACTACATGGTATGGGATGTAGTTGAAAAAGGGCCATACATTCCGATGAAGAGAGACGATGAATGAAGACTTGTCCCAAAGGTTAAAGCCAAAATGACCAAAGATGATATAAGAATGATGCAAGTCAACGATAAAGCTCTACATGTTATCTTTTGTGCTCTTGGTCCGGATATCTACTCCAAGGTGCCCTCGATCGAGAATGCAAAGGAAGTTTGGGACACCCTCGAGACAACATATGAGGGAACTAGCGACGTCAAGGAAACAAAGATCAGACTACTAGATCTAAGCTACGAAAACATCAAAATGGATCCCAATGAGAGTGTTTCCAAGATGTTTGATCGATTCTCGGTCATCGTCAATGGATTTAAGGGCTTCGGTGAAATCATTCCCGAAGACAAGCTAGCAAGGAAGTTGTTGTATTCTCTTCCAGAATCATGGGATAGCAAGAGAACGACCATTATTGAAGCTCGAGATTTGAAGACTCTCAAGCTAGATGCTCTTGTTGGATCTCTACTTACCCATGAGTTCATGAAGAAGGAAAGAGAAGAAGAAAAGAAAATGGAGGAGAAGAGGGTTGAGAAGAAGGATGTTGAGAAGAAGAAGATTAGAATCGCTCTTAAAGCTTTATATCATGAAAGCGATTCTAGTGAAGATGAAGATGAAGATGAGAAGATGGCCATGTTGGCCAAACGATTCACTCGCTTCATGAAGTCCAACGGAGGGAGAAAATTCAATAGAAAAGGGGACTTCAAGAACAAGAGTATAGAAGAAGAGAATGACCAAATCATTTGCTATGAGTGCAAGAAATCCGACCACATCCGTCCCGAGTACCCTCAATTGAAGATGAAGAGTTTTGGGAAGAAAAACAAGCTCAAAGATCAAGTGGCAGCTTGGAGTGACGAGGAGTCATCCGAGGAGGATGAGGAAGTGGCTAACCTTTTTCTCATGACCATTGATGATGTTCCAAATGTAAACCTCAACTCATCTAATTTTGATTTTACCTATGATATGCTTCAAGATGCATATGATGAGTTGCAAGAGGTCTATGATGAGTTAGTTGAAAAATATAAAGAGTCAGTTTTGAGAAATAAGAAAAAATATTTCCGATTTAAAAATCCAAAATGGGTCTCTTTCAAAATCTAACTCGGAATTGGAAAAGAAGGTTTTATACTTAATAAATCTTTCAAATGATCTTAAGAAGAAAAATCTTGATCTTGAAAAACTTCTTTCTGATTTTCAAGATTATCACACAAAGGAGATGGATAATCTTAAAACTGCTATTACTATTGAGAGAATCAATTTTGAAAAAAAGGAAATTCTTCTAAAACCCAAAATATAAAAAGAAAACCTTTTTATCCTAAACAAAGGAATTTTTCTAAGCAATCTAAAAGTCAAAGAATTAGGAGTGTTTGGGTTTCTAAGCAATCTAAAAGTAAAAAAATATGTGATGCATGCTCTAAGGGTAAACAACATAGAACCTCATTTAAATCCATTAATGAGGTTTCTACTAGTAGATGTTTACAATTGATTCATTTGGATCTTTTTGGGCCATTTAGGACTATGAGTTTGGGTGGTAAATCGTATGCTTTTGTACTTGTTGATGATTATTCTAGGTTTACTTGGGTTCTATTCCTAAGTACAAAAGATGAGGCTATAGAAAAATTCATCACATTTTCAAAAATAACTCAAAATGATCTTGAGCTTAAAATTTCTCATATTAGAATTGATCATGGAACCGAGTTTCAAAATCTAGGTTTTGAAGAGTTTTTAAATGAAAATGAGATTAGCCACAATTTTTCCGCACCTCACACTCCTCAACAAAATTGGGTAGTTGAGAGGAAAAATCGAACTTTAGAAGAAATTGCTAGAACCATGCTTTGTGAAAATAATTTACCGAAATATTTTTGGGCGGAAGCCACAAATACCTCTTGCTACATTATAAATCGAGTAATGATTAGGCCAATTTTGAAGAAAATAATATATGAAATTTTAAAATCTAAGAAGCCTAACATTAGCTATTTTCATCCATTTGGTTGCATGTGTTTTGTTTTAAATAATGGAAAAGACAATTTAGGTAAATTTGATGCTAAAAGTGATGAAGCTATTTTCTCAGGGTATTCTTTGAACTGTGAAGCCTATCGTGTATTTAATAAGAGAACTTTAGTAGTAGAAAAGTCTATTCATGTTGTTTTCGATGATAACCTCTTTCCGAGGAAGGATTCTTGTGATGATGATGTTGTAGGGATCATTGAAGCCATTGATGAAGGATAAACATCAAAGGTGGATGAGATTCCAACCAAAGAAGAAGATGCACAAGATCTACCTCTTGAAGCCTTGAAGGATTTGGCTCTTGAGGAAAAGGAGGTGACATACCCAAAAAAGTTCAACTATGTCAAAGGTGGTGAAATCTTGGGTGATCCATCCAAGGGGGTAACTACTAGATTCTCTCTCAAATTAATGAACCATGTTGCATTTCTTTCATGCATTGAGCCTAAAAATATCAAAGAAGCATTAAAATATGATTTTTGGATTTTGGTCATGCAAGAGGAATGAAATCAATTTGAGAGAAGTAAAGTATGAACATTAGTTGAAAGGTCTAGTAATCAATCTACTATAGAAACTAAATGTGTCTTTAGGAATAAACTAGATGAGAGTGGTAACATAGTGAGAAACAAGGCTAGGCTTATTGCTCAAGGTTACACTCAAGAGTAGGGAATTGATTTTGATGAAACATATGCACCTGTAGCTAGAATGGAAGATATTAGGATGCTTCTAGCATTTGTATGTTACTATGATTTCAAGCTCTTTCAAATGGATGTAAAAGGTGTTTTTCTAAATAGTTTTATAAATGAAGAAGTGTTTGTTGAACAACCACCGGGTTTTGAGGATTCAAAATTTCCAAACCATGTTTTTAAACAAACTAAAGCTTTTTATGGTTTAAAAAAAGCTCCTAGAGCTTGGAATGAAAGACTTTCAAACTTTTTGATTGAAAAAGGTTTTGAAAAAGGTAAGGTGGACTTTACACTTTTCATAAAAAGATATAGTAATGACATCTTAGTATTACAAATTTATGTTGATGATATCATTTTTGGTTATACTAATGAATGTTATTGCAAATAATTTTCTAAGCTAATGCAAGGTGAGTTCGAGATGAGCATGATGGGGGAGCTCTCATTCTTTTTGGGACTCCAAATCAAACAAAGGAAGGATGTCACCTTCATAAATCAAGCTAAGTACGTGAATGATATGCTCAAAAAGTTCGTCTTGGAGAATGTAAAGCCTCAACCACCCCTAGGAGCTCTTCTATAAAGCTTGACAAAGATGAAAGAGGTAAGTGTGTTGATTCTAAGCTTTATAGATCCATGATAGGTTCTTTTCTTTACCTTACCGCAAGTAGACCAGATATCATGTTTAGTGCTTACTTGTGTGCTAGGTTCCAAGCTAGTCCTAGAGAATCACACTTAGTAGCCATTAAGAGAATTTTTAGATACCTTAGAGACACACCTAACTTAGGTCTTTGGTATCCTAAGGATTCTTCCTTTAGCCTTCATGCTTATTCGGATGTGGATCATGAGGGATGCAAGATAGATAGGAAAAGTACCTTCGGGACATGCCAATTCTTAGGTAGTATGCTCGTATCTTGGTTCTCTAAGAAACAATATAGCGTAGCCTTATCTACCACCAAAGCGGAGTACATATCCTTAGGGAGTTTGTTGAGTGTGTAAAAGTTCTATAATTTACCCCATATTTAACCCATATTTCTGCTGCATTCAAGCATAATTCATTGCATTTCGGTTAGATTTCATTTATACATCACAAATATATTAAGTGGCACAGTTTCTACTGAAATTGGTTGCTTTTGCAGGTAGCTGCTGTAGCAGATGAAGAAGCAGACGCTGGGCAGTGAAGAAGCAGAGTCGGAACTGGATGTGCAGACGAGGAGGATGATGCTGCCATGGCCGCTACTGTGGCAGCCAAGGACGACAGCAATGGTAAAGAGAAGAAGCAAAGTGGGCCTCGACAGAAAGAGAAAATTACGCCGGTCTGTCGTGAAGCACCCTTATATTTTTCCAAGCCCTAGATCAGAATGAAGGCCAAGCCCAAAGTTCAAGGAAGAAACTCCAAGCAAGAAGGAATGACGAATTAAAGACATATGCTCTGAAGATTTAGTCTTTAATAGAGTTGTACTTTAGTTTAAACTTGTATTCTTGCCATATTAGAAAACTTGAACCCAAGGCCTATATAAAGGCATGTAATTCGACCTAGGGAAGGATATCTTCATCTCTAGCCTTCTCTTCTAAACTCTAGCCGTTTTCCCCTCCTCATCATGTTCTAAACTTCCCCTAGGGCTAAGGGTTGATTTGTAAAGTAGTTGCAAGGATTGTATTTGTTTTAGGAATTTTTCTGTTCAATAAAATAGACTTCAAGTTTGCTTATTCTGGTTTTCAACATCTTGCAAGAGTATCGGGAGAGCATTGTGAGATTATACATTTACTTAATATCAGGAGAGTTAAGTATACGAAAGGAATAAGTACGGGTTCTCCAGTTTATGGTTGAACTATCTCGGACCTAGGGATAGGACGAGGTTAAGTGGCTAAGGAAGAATTCAACAACATCGGTGTTCATCCTTTGATTCACGCCGGGAGGTATCATCAAAGATGTGTTCATCGACAGACTTGGACCTAGGGATAGGCCAAGGCACAACATGGATTCTTGCCAAGCTTGAATTACAAAGTTGTGTGATCGCTGCCGCGACTAACAACAGACCGCTGCCGCGACAGGTGCTGCCGCGACAGGCGCGACGACAGAATAGATATTCCTAGACTTTGCAACACCTACACTACTGAGCAATTCAATACCAGCCCGTTCTCTCTACCCTGAATCTTTTACTCTTTTATTATCAGTATTCTTATTATTCTCGTGACAAACATTTAAACTATTTCTTTTTCCTCTCGTGCAGTAATCCAAGGTGAAGCTATTAGCCTAGTACCTATGGAGACGATATCCGATACTTACGTATCACTTTACTACTTGCGTCGTGTACACTTGCACTACATTGCGATAGACACTTTTACATGCAACAGAGTTGTTGTGCTCAAGTTCTTTGGATGAAGCAACAACTCTTAGATTATGGTGTTCAAGTAGAAACCATACCCCTTAGGTGCGACAACACTAGTGCCATTTGTCTCACTAAGAACCCCATCCAACACTCTACAACCAAACATATATAAATTAGACATCATTTCATTAGAGATCATGTGTTGAAAAACGATGTTGTTCTAGAATATGTTGATACCTTGAACCAATTAGCGAATATATTTACCAAACCTTTAGAAAAAAGCGTTTTTGGACTCTTAGGAGAGAGTTAGGTTTAACTAGCCTTTCTTGACCCTTTTAGGTCCCAAATGGTCAAAAATTTTCTTGAAATTGGTTGATATTCATTCTTGTGTTAATTTGCCTCTTTTTGCTTCTATGCATGTTTCTATAGGGAGTATGCATTAAGTTTAGCAATTAAAACTTGTTCATATGTCTTTCACATGCATTTAGGGATGCTTAAAGTTGGATTTTTGAACTTAAATCTGTAAAAAAAAATGCCTTATCTGGTAAAGGTGTATCGATACGGTTAAAAGCGTATTGATACGGGTTCATCAAGGGAAATGATACAGGTCAAACTGTATCGATACAGTCATGTGTATCGATACAGGTTTGTCAAAGGAAATGATATAAGTCAAACTATATCGATACGGTCAAGCGTATCGATACGGTATTAAAGTGATTTAAAAAATTAGGGCAAATGCATATCGATACGCTATACAAGCGTACCGATATGGTCTCGACGGAGAGTTATATTAGGGCTGTATTTTGCCAAAAACACTTTAAAACATTTCCACCTCCTTTTCTCTACAAACCCTAGTCGCACATCCCTATAACCCCCTTCAATTCTTCAAAATTTTCACATCAATCTTAAAATTCGTTGAGGGTTTTTCATCTACACATCAAAGAAAAGCTTTGTCAACAATCTTGTGCATTCACATCAACCCACTCATCCATTCTAGTAAATCAAGGTATAAATTTTCTTTTCTTTTCTTTTTAATTTTCGTTTGTTTTTAGTAATTGTTTTAACTTAGTTTTTGTATAAAACATATACTTGTGATATGGGTTCTCAAGTTTTTACAAAAACTTTTCAAAATTCGAAAATTTTTATTCGAATATAATTTTACATCGTATATTTTTTAAAATTGTTTTTCGAAATATTTTTAACCAATCTTTTCTCTTATACATGTATATATTTTTAACATTAAATTTTTTTCTTTCAAAATACCTTGAATTATTGGAATTTATTGGATTGAATGAGATGTTAATTGCATACATATTCAAATTGTTTTGATGTTTTCAGGGTTATGGCACCAAAAAGAAAGCGAGACGTTACCTCTCCACTACTTCCGATCTTATGGATGATGAAAAGGGTAACCTTAAACCAAATCTTCCTTATATAATCCAATGTTATTTTCCAACCCCTTCGAATATGTCACATTATAAGATCTTTCAAGGTTTCACTCTTAGGGAAGAATGTGTCGTGTCTATTCCAAACGTTTTAAATTTCAATACCTTTCTTTGATTTGACAATGGAAATTTATAAGCTTTTTGAACCTTTCTCCCATTGTCTATCGAAACTTGGTCACAATTTTTTTTTCTAATGCTATATGCATTCACGATGAAGATAAAGAACATGTTGTTGCCATCGAGTCACATCTAATGGGCAAAACCTTTCAAATTGATCAAGATGTTCTTTGCAAAGCATTGGTTTTGAAAACATAAGGATTGACGATGAGAAGTCCTTAGGTCAAGGTCCTCTAGGTTCCGTAAATGTTTTAAATGCTCATGACCGAATTCTTCATCTTATTATTACATGGTTTTTTTGTCCATCGGGAGGGAAATTTTTAACAATCCGTCAAGTAGATGATTTTTGGCTTAGGTGTTTTCGGGAGGGTAAGCATCCTAGCCTTTGTCAAATCATGTTTGCCGACCTTGTTTACCTAGTCCAACACCATCACACCGACCAAGTAAAATCCTTTTACTATTTTACGGCGTTGAGTCACCTATTCCATTCCCTTAAGATTGATTGCACACATGATTTTCCCGAACCCCTTAGCCAACCTATTGATGAGTGTTCCCTCTCTCATGCTCACTTCTCTTATGTCGATAATGAATGAGTTCGTGTCCCTCAAGCTCCTCGACAAGATGCTCTGGCCGATGCTTCACACGTTCCTTCAAGCTCTCAAGGTGCTTCGATTTCTTCTTCCTCCATGGACAATCTCATGACTTTCCTTAATGAGAAATTCACAAACGTGGAAGCCAGGTTTGCAGCCATTGACACTCGATTCACATCCTTGGAAGATCGAGTCAAGGGTCTTGACACTCGCTTCACATCGTTAGAGGATCAAATGAAAGCCATAGCTTTTCAACAAAACTCCATGGATGTCTCTCTCACCGCTTTCCATGGTGCTTGGCTTAACCAATCTAGGAGGCATCAACCTACTCAAGACGATGAGGTTGAAGAGGACGAAGATGACGATGATGGGAATGAGTAGTTTTGCATATCATCTCATGTCATTTAGTTTCATTGTTTATGCACCTATGTTTAGAACTCTATGCTTTTGCTTATGTTTTAGGATTTGAGTTTGGATTTATTACTTTGAACTATTTTTTTGCTTTAAATTTGAAGTTTGATTTGAATTCCATAATATTATTGTTGCTATTATCCTACCTTGTGCTTATGCTTGATCTAACAAAAAGGGGGATAAGGATTATAGAGCCAATTTTGAAAACTCAAAACTTAATTTTGAAAACCAATCTTAAATTAAGGGGGAGTAAGCTTTTCAAAAGGTTCAAAACTTAAAAAATTTATATTTAGTTTTATTATATCAAAAAGAGGGAGATTTTGAAAGTAAAATTGGTTTTGATATAACAAATTTGATTTATGGACTAAATTGCAAAACAATAAATTTTAAATACTTTTCAAAGTCTCACATTTTGACAAGCCATTTTGAACCAAACTTTATGTCAAGATAAAACATACTTAAAAGGTTCAAATTTCACTAAGTCTTTTCATGTGTTTTCAAGCCAAACTTCAACAAAATGCCCAGGTGTATCGATACAGTTTTTCAACACTAGAATTTTAATCGTTCATAGAGTACCGATATGGTATAACCCTGTATCGATACGAAATTCATCTGGGCAAGACTTTAAGCTATAGCGTATCGATACACTTTGGAACCTATCGATACAAATTTCTTATCAACATTATTTTGCTATAGCGTACCGATACGACATGTCACCGTATCGATACAATATGCTGGTATTTGCAAAATCCTTGCATTTAAATTTCGACCATCAGCTTGTCAGTTAGATGGTATCCTAAATTTCAAATAACCATTGAACCATATCGATACGCTAAGGGAGCGTACCGATACACTTTTTATCAAAACCAAACTCAGGATTCTAGTGAGCAAAATCTGTACCGCATCAATACACCCTTTAATATCGTACCGTTACGCCCTCAAAGCGTATCGATACGCATTGTTTTTCAGTCACAACGGCTCTTTCTTGTTTGAGACGGGTACCGATACGCCCACAAGCCGTACCGATACGGTAGGTTGTTGAGCAACATTTATTTCGGGAAATTGCAGCCCAACGGCTTTATTGATGATCTCAACCACCCAAACGGCTAGAAATCAATACAAGAGTATAAAAACAAGTCTCAAATGCACCAACAACAATTATTGAACCTACAAGTAACATCAAAGCACTCAAATCCAAACTTTATTCTTTAGAGTCAAATCTTTGTACCCAACTCCTTTGTGTTCTTCATTGTAATTCTTATTGTGAGCTTGGGGAGTGTGTTATTGTAATTGGGTAAACATATCCTTAGAGAGAAATTTGTAAAGTTTACCAAAAACTCTTCTTTGTTAAGTAAGTGGATTAAGCTTTGGGTAGAAAGCTTAATCAAATTGTAAGGTTTCCTCATCATCCAAGAAAAGGGGATGAATTCAAGTAGTGAATTGGTTGAAAATCCTTAGTGGGAGCTAAGGTTGTGGATTTAGAGTTCATTAGAGAACTTGAACCACTCTAATTTTATTCTTCCAATTTCCACCCTTAAAATTTTTATCGCCAATTCACCTCCCTCTTGGCCATTTGCAATTGTTTGATCAACTCAACACATACCATATGCAAAGCTTAAAGAGTAAACATGTATAAATCCCATTATACATCACATAATACCTCAACAATTATATTGGCTTACAAGTGATCATTAATAAAGTTCTATTTCCAAAACACAATATTGGATACACGGATTCACAAGTGTTGTCCCAACACTTCATACATTCTCATCGACATCTCAAGGTTCACACACCAGAGTATTCGGTACACATTATAAACCCCTCAATCGTTGTGACACTCGTTGTGGAGTATTCAGTACACCGTATAAACCCCTCAACACCACTCATCGGTAGATGTTAACCCCACTAACGAGAGACGAGACACCACACTTCCTTGATTGTTAGGGTACTTGAATGGAGTGTACGATACACCCTATAAACCCCTCAACATCCAAGACGACCTTTTTATAGTGCACTCAATTCTATAGCCGGCTAACTATATTCGATAGCATTTTTATAACCACATCACTTGCCAATATAATTCATTATAACCACATACCTCACTATTTTCATATACATCAACATAAAACCATTTTCCAAAGCAACAAACCATGCTTTAAACACAAGTATATAACATATACTTACATGGATCACTTATCACGTGCATCCATCATCATCTCATGATTAAAAACAATATATCAGATTGTAGAACTAAGATTTTGATATAATATTTGAAAAATGTTTTGGACTAAATTGAAAAGAATTTAAAATGTAGTTTTAGTCAAAAACAACTTGAAAATATGTATACCCTAAACTTATTTTTAGTGTGAGGGCATAAATAGGGACACCAAATAGAGACATAAGATTTCTATTCGTTTTAAAACGCATTAAAAAATAATTGACAGGATGGCGGCACAGGGGAAAGGATACGGCGGGGAGAGGGGAACCAATTCACGAAGGGATAGGGGACGGGTTTGGACCCTTTTCGTCTATAACCTACCGAATCAACTACATTGGAAGGGTGCTTGGCAGGTTTTCGATCGCCATGGCGTGGTGGTGGATGTATTCATCCCCGCAAAACGATCAAAAGACGGCGTCAGATTTGGATTTGTTCGGATGGAATCGCGGCAGGATCCGGAGAGAGTGATAGAGCGATTTGATGGATTTCGTCTCTATGGATCACGAATCCGGGTATCAATGGCTAGGGATGGCGGAAGTGAGCAGTGGAATAAGAAGGGGTGAAAGGTAATTCGATCAATTCAAAGAAAGGCGAAAAAGGTGTAAGACCTAAGGAGGCAAATCAACATTCAGGGAAGATGGAGGGATTGAGGCAGTCATCCACGACGAAACTTCATAGCACATACAAACAAGCAATGGGAATTGTCAACAAAGATAAGTGGCAGATTTTAGAATCATGTGCAATAGGTTTTTGTCGTAAACCTTGCTCAATTGAGGAATTGGATAGTGAATTTCATCGGGAAAATCTTAAGGGGCTATCCGTGATGCGAGTAGCGGGATCAACGGTCTTGCTAATGTTTGAAAACTGCGGATTACGCGAGTCGACGATGAAATCTGGAAAATTACTGCAGTGGCTAGAAAATGTAATGGTGTGGACACCGTCGACGGCGATCCCAAATCGACGAGCATGGATTTCTTTATGTGGTCTGCCCATTCATTTATGGTCGGAGGATACATTCTAGAATCTAGCGAACTTATGGGGTGATTTAGTGCGAGTGGATGCGGAAACGATTGCCCCATCGTCATTCGAGAGAGCGAGAATCCTTATAGAAACGGATTGGATATTCAGGATCAATGAAATGGTGGAAATAAAGGAGGGGGAATCGACTTTCTTAGTCCGTATTAACGAATTTGAGGAGGGATTTGGTAGAAAGTGGGAGTGTAATTGCGACTCGGGTTCATACTCCGACAAAGGGGAAACGTTAAAGGAGGGGGATGTAGAGTGGAAGTCCAACTCCATGTTTGAACATGATAATGATTCCGATGCAACTATAGTACCGAATTCAATTGATAGAGACCAAGTTGAATTGGATAACGATTTTAGTCGCGACAAAAATTTTATTGATCACATTTGGGCGGATAATGTTAGGGAGGACGATAGGGTGCGATCGTTGGAGAATGCGAGTGACGAGGAACAGTTGGTAATGGTGAATAGGGAACTAGAGGAGTCGGTGCCATTCGAAGCTAGCTTATGTATGGATGAATTGGCGAATGAGACAATATATGGGAGGGCAGTGTCGCCACCATTGGTCTTACACGATAGGGGATGTGAGGACGAGTCATTAGGCTTGATAAACCGTGAAGGAGGGGAGCAATCGGCCAAGGAGGAGCGATTTATCGTAGACGATATCACAATTGGGGGAGGGAGGGTTGATATGCCGGCAGTGGTTCAAGACAGTGTCCATGAATTATCGGACCGGGTGGACGATGGGCTACAGGGTGGGGACAGCAGGGTCTCTAAAGCTAGTCTAATTAAGGTGAATGGGGAATTAAGAAGATTTCGACTCCTATCGGAACTCAACCCAGTCCCTACAGTAGTGGAATCACCGTCAAAGTCCAAGAATGTGAAGAGAGGACGTGGCCGTCCGAAGAAAAACAGGGAGGAGGGAAAGCTACAACCGATTGCGATAGCGAACGGGTCGTTGTCCGACTCAAATTTTATTTGTCGCAAATAGGCGATTGTTCGCGAGGCCGAGGAAACAGCAAGGGTGGGAAATTTGATTGGGGCAGTGAGAGTGGGTAGGGAAGACGAAGTTATACAAGATATCGCGTGCTTATTGGAGGCGCGAGAGGCTTCGAAATAGCGGAGTATGAGGTTGTTGTCGTGGAATGTTCGGGGCCTTGGTGCAGCGGCGAAACGACGTTCTATCGGACGTGTTCTACGACAACAACATTGTGGAATGGCTCTCTTCCAGGAAACAAAAATGGAGAGCATTACCGAGAGGTTAGTTTGTCAATTGTTGTTTTCCGACTCTTTTAATTTTTTGTTTGCTCCATCGGAGGGGAGGTCGAGAGGGGTCCTATTGGTATGGGATCCGGCTGGTTTTCACGTTTCGGTTTCGGAAGTTCGACGGAATCTGATTATGGTCGTTGGAACTTGGTTACGGGAAGAATGGGAAAGTGGTGTTATAGGAGCTTATGCGCCTTGTGGGGTATCGGATCATGTGGTTTTTTGGGAGGGAATTTGAGAGGTAGTATACACTAGGCATATTGAATGGTGTGTGGGAGGTGATTTTAATGTCGTGAAGTGTGTGGAGGAGCAGAGGGGGTGCGGGTTTGGATATCCGGGCATGAATTTATTTTGTGAGAACATCGAACAGCTTGCTTTGATCGATGTTCCGATCAAAGGTAATTTGTTTACGTGGTTCGGACCAGGGGGAAGGTGTAGTTGCCTTGACAGGTTTTTGGTTTCGGATGGATGGTTACAGAGATTTGAGTCGTTAGTGGTTTTACACCTCCCGAAGGAGTTATCGGACCATTCGCCGATTGTCTTGGTGAGTGAAATGAAGGATAGTGGTCCTAAACCATTTCGTTTTGTAAATGCATGGCTGAATGATCTACCACTTTTAGAGAAGGAATGGCAGAGGCTTTCATCGGGGATGGAGGGTAGGTCGATTAGTTCGAAGTTGAAGGGGTTAAAGCTTATTCTAAAGAGCTGGAACCGTTCGAATTTTGGGAACTTGGACAGGGAGTATGGGGATTTATCGAAGCAAATTGAAGGATGGGACGCTCGGATATGGGACAAGGCAAGGACAAAGGATGAGGAAGTGGAATACCGGAATTTACATTCTAGACTTTGGAAGGTGGCTAGTATGCATGAATCGTTTTGGCGTCAGAAATCGAGAGTGTTATGGTTAGCGGAAGGTGACCGAAATACTTCGTTTTTTCACAAAGCTGCAAAAATTAGACAAGCTTGGAACTCGATTAGAGGCATTCAGTTTGGGGACGAATGGGTCACGGAACCTAGGCGTTTGAAACATATAGTGAAATCAGCTTTTACTCAGCATTTTGGGCTACAGCCGGGTGGTGGAATTTTAGTGCTGGATGTCTCATTTGAACGAATTTCAATACAGCAACGTGAAGATTTGGAAAGGCCGTTTTCTGTGGATGAAGTGAAAAATGCGTTATGGAGTAGCGAGGGTGCGAAATCACCGGGTCCGGACGGCTTTCCCTTTGAGTTCTTTCGAAAAGGGTGGGAGTTTGTGCGTGGTGATTTAATGGCATTCATGGAGGAGTTCCATGCTACGGGTCGATTACCGCGGGGATACAATTCAACATTTGTGGTGCTAATAGCAAAGAAAGATCATCCACGTGAGTTGGGGGATTACCGTCCTATTTGTTTACTCAACTCGGTCTACAAAATTATGGCCAAATGTTTAGCTCGTCGACTCCAAGTGGTGTTGCCGCATATTGTTAGTGATGTTCAGTCAACATTTATCAGCGGGAGGCAGATCTTAGATGGTATATTACTTGCTAACGAAGTAATTCATTCAATGAAGTCTTCGAGAGATTTGATTGGCAGTTATGTGCTGAAGCTTGACTTCGCTAAGGCGTACGATTGCATCGATTAGGGATGCTTGAAGCTAATTCTTGTGAACATGGGTTTTGGGGAATCATGGTGTCGATGGATGTCGGAGTGTGTGGAGACGGCGAGGTTGTCGGTTCTGATTAATGGTAGTCCAACGGAGGAATTTCCAATGAGGAGGGGGCTGCGGCAAGGCGATCCAATTTCACCTCTCCTGTTCGTTATTGTTGCCGAGATTCTTCATATTTACTTGGTGAATGCTGAGCGTAGGGGTTTGATAACTGGAGTACGTGTGGTAGGGGATGTATCGGTCTCTCATTTACAGTTTGCAGATGATACAGTGTTGTTCATCCGGGGTGATGTAGAGATGGCTCGCAACTTGAAACGGGTACTTACTTGCTTCGAACTTACAACAGGGTTAAAAATTAATTATGATAAGTCATGTTTGATTGGTGTTGGCTTAGAGGAGGCGGTACTTGATGGGGTGGGAAGTGTATTAGGTTGTCCGAGGGGGGTCTTGTCGATGAAATATTGGGGGATCCCTATCGGTTTGAGTCTGCGTGGAATGGAAATATGGGATCCGTTGATTCAAAGATTTCATTGGCGTTTGGCGGGGTGGAAACGAGACTCGCTTTCTTTTGCTGGGCGACTTGTGTTGGTTAACTCGGTGTTATCGGTGCTACCGGTGTACTACATGGGCGTTTTTTTGGTCCCAAAGCGAATCATCCTGAAACTTGATCGAATTCAACGTAACTTCTTATGGGGGGAAAAGTGGAGCGAGCAAAATTGAGTCGGGTTGGTTGGGAACTTGCTTGTAGGCCGAGACGTTTGGGCGGCTTGGGTGTGATAAATCTACATGCTCGGAACTTAGCCTTATTGGCTAAGTGGGCATGGAAATATGCCGAAGCGAAAGGGTCTCTTTGGAGGAGGATTGTGGACGCCAAATATGGAACCGAGGTGCTAAATTGGCGGATACACAATCAAAGTAAGAGGTCGATGTCTTCTATGTGGAAGCACATTGTAGATGTACAGCAAAATGAAGTCGTGGAACGGTTCATGAATACCTCACAATTCTGTTGGGTTATAGGGAATGGCGAGAGCGTGCTGTTTTGGCATGATTGTTGGTGCTTGTCCGAACCATTGAAATTTGCTTTCCCACGTTTATATGGGTTAGCAGTGGATAAATTGGTGCGCGTAGGTGAGGTGCTGGGGCAGTCTTTGGACGAATGGGGCTGTTGTTTTCGAAGAGCATTACAGGTGTTCGAGGGGGATATGTTACGCGATATGTTGACGTGTTTACAGGGATTTGTGTTGCGACATGGTACGGCCGACCGTTTCATTTGGATTCATGAGCCGTCGGGTGAGTTTTCGGTAAGGGCTTTGAACAAATTAATGTTATCGTTTGGAATGACGGATATGTCGGACGTGAGTTGGCCATGGTGTCTTCCTGTGCTGCCAAAATTGCAATGTTTTCTTTGGTTTCTTGTACTTGATCGACTGCCAACATTGTCGATGTTGGTTGCCCGCGGTTTAGCTTTGGGAGAGACTTCCTTATTATGCCAGTTCTGTGGTGAAGGCGTGGATAAAGTAAACCACATCCTGTGGCATTGTTCGTTGGCTTGGGACATTTGGGACAGCTTTTTCGCGTGGTGGGGTGTGAGTGTGACGCGTCCGAGACAGGTGCGAGACTTTCTTTTTTCTAGTTTCCACAGCTTCTTTTCAGGAGAATTGAGATTGTGGTGGCTTATAGGATGTACTAGTGTGTTGTGGTCGCTTTGGTTAGCTCGTAATGATTTAATGTTTCAAGATAAGAGTTCGTCGATTGGGGGTATTTTTTTCGATACGATAAAGTGGACATAAGGGAAGCAGCGTGGCGGGATTGTCCCTTGCTTTGCGCCAACGACGCAAAGGGGGACCAGTCGGTTCGATGTGTTGTTGAGTGGTCACCTCCTTGGAAGGGTGTGTGGAAATTTAATGTCGATGGGGCAGCTCGGGGTAAACCGGGTCTGGCAGGGTGTGGGGGAGTGCTTCGGGATTGGGAGAGTCGGATTAGGGGGCTATTTTCCGGGGCGATTGGAGTGGCGGACTCGAATGAGGCCGAGGTCCAGGCGATAGCATTTGCCCTTAAAATGTTGAGGGAGCTGTCATGGGAGGGGGTGGATTCGGTAATTATTGAATCTGATTCGAAGGTGGCTCTTGCGTGGATTCATGGGATTGAGCGCAGACCTTGGCGTTTGTGGAGATGGTTCTTTCAGATTGACGACGCTTGTGAGTATTTGCCGAGTGTATGGTTCTCGCATGTCTTTCGGGAGGGAAATCAAGTGGCGGATGCCCTTGCTAAGGGGGGTGTCGATAGGGTGTCTTGGATTTGGGTTCGGCCTTGATTTGAATCGTGATTGTCCTTTGTATTACACAATTAATGGTACTCTTTTCCCCCATTTAGGCTTAGGGGGGTTTTTAATGAGGCTATTAGTTGTGATTTGTATGATTTTTGCATTAATAAAATCATATTGCTGATCAAAAAAAAAAACTTGAAAATATGTTTAAGGGTTTTAAAGGCTCTGGAATGAGTTTAAAGTACATTTAAAGTGGTCAAAACCAGCCTTTTTAAGTACCCGTACCGATACGGTCTTGGACCGTACCGATACGCTTTAGGGTTTCAACCACCTGAAGTTTCCAGTAGCCAAAACCCGTACCGATATGCTTAGCCGTATCGATACGATGTGCTTTGAAATAGCCCAACGGCTAGTTGTGTACCGATACGGTTGTATCGCGTACCGATACACCTAACTACCCCAACGGTCATTTTCCAACGATCATTTGAATTTGCAAGACCGTACCGATACGCTAGGTAAGCGTATCGATACGCATCAGCTGAAGAGGCCTAACGGCTAATTCCTTATTGAGACCGTATCGATACGGTTTGACGAGTATCGATACGCCCAGCTGCAGAACTGCATTTATGGTGGGAAATAAAGGCTCCAACGGCTCCAATTCAATCCCAACGGCTAGTAACGACTACAAACTCAATTGTGAGTATAAAAGGGGCCTCCAAGCATCTTGTAATGGTTAATGCTTCAATTGTTACAACATTATGATGTCAAAATTTGTCTAGAGCTTAAATTGTAAATTCCTTGCTTAGACAACACTTGTGAGCTTACATTGTTATATTTGCTCAAGTGTTTAGGTTTTGGGTGAGTGCTTAGAATTGCAAACAAACACCTATTAGAAGGATTTCTAGTTTGCTAAGTCTTTCTTTGTACAAGAGAGTGTTTCCCCAAGCTTTGGGTAGAAAGCTTTGAGGGTTGTAAACGTTGCCTCCTTAACCTAGAAAAGGGGACGAAGTTCTTAGTGAATTTGTTTGGAAATCCTTAGTGGGGAGCTAAGGTAGTGAATATAGACCTTGGTAAGAATGTTGAACCACTATAAATTCTTGTGTCAAATTGCCAATTTTTCACCTCCCGCTAAAACACTCAATTATCCAACTTCTCCACACTTGGCGAGCAAGAACGGTTGATCGAATCGAGCCCATAAAATCTCAACAATTGGTATCAGAGCTTGGCTCAATCGAAGGGGATTCACATCCTATTGAGAAGATCCGGCAAACTCGATCAACATTTCACCAACCGGCTCAATGGCATAATCAATCGACAAACCACCTTTCTTCGACGGAAATCACTATGCCCATTGGAAGACAAAGATGAAATTCTTCTTGAAGTCAAGAGATTACAAGCTATGGGACATAGTTGAAGATGGTCCGTTCGTGCCTCAAGGAAGCAAAGCGGAATGGAGTGCCGACGATCGCAAGAAGATGGAGCTAAATTGCAAAGCCTTGCACATGCTTTTTTGTGCTTTTGGCCCAACTATCTATGAGAAGATGTCTTCCTTTGAGAGTGCCAAGGAGGTATGGGACAAGCTTGAAGTCACATACGAGGGAACCGATGAAGTCAAGGAGACCAAGATTGGGCTCCTCACCTTAGAGTATGAGAACTTCAAGATGGATCCAGAAGAAAACATCGAGAAGATGTTTGATAGGTTCTCCACTATCACAAATGGACTTAAAGGTTATAGAGAAGCCATCCCAGAAGAGAAGCTTGTCCGAAAGCTCATCTACTCCCTTCCCGAGTCATGGGACTCAAAGAGGACCGCCATCATCGAAGCCAAGAATCTCAAAACCTCGAAGCTTGATGAACTCATGGGGTCTCTTCTCACTCACCAAATAATGAAGAAAAACAAAGAAGAGGAGAAGAAGAAGGAAAAGATTAGAGCGATGGGGAGGAAGAAGATCATGGAGCTAGGTATCAATGCAAATGACGTTGCTCTCAAATCCTCCACATGCCATCATGTAGATTCAAGTGAGGAGGAAAGTGAAGATGAAGAGATGGCCTATCTCTTCAACAAATTTGCCCGGTTCATGAAGAGCAAAATGGAAAAATCCAAGCATGAATCGATGAAGAAGATGAAGGTCTCCCACAAATCCAAAAAGAAGGGATCATCTTCAAAACAAGCATATGTGGCCACATGGAGCGATGAAGACTCCACCGATGATGAAGTAGCCCACCTATGCTTGATGGCCCTCAATGAGGGGGAGGTAACTTCTAACTCATCTATTTCAAATTCATATACATTTGATGAGTTTCAAGGTGCCTATAATGATTTGCTTTTGGAATTCAAGGCATCATTTTCCAAGAACAAAAAGTTGATTTCAAAAATAAAAATTGAAAATGATTTGCTTTCCAAAAAAAATCTTGAACTTGAAGCAAAATTGAAAGATTTTGAACAAAAATGTTTTGATTTACAAAATTTTCTCCTTAAAGTTCAAAAAGAAAAAGATTTGATTTCCAATGAACTTGAAAAGAAAAATAAATTTGGAAAATCAAATTTTTATGTAAGACAATCTAGTGCCCCTAGATTTGTGAATGGAAAATGTTTTAGAAGTGTTTGGATCCCAAAAGAACTAACCACTTCAACTAAAAAGGATGAAATTGAAAAATGGATTCCTAAGGGGACTAAATTTTGTGCTACTAATGTTTATGGATCCAAAGCAATTTGGATACCAAAAATTACTTGATTGTCTTTTGCTAGGTGTGATGGAGAGTGATCAACAAGTCAAACTTTGAGGGGGAGCTCCATGCACACATAGGAAGAACACTTGAAGAAGGAAGGCTTCACATCCTCCCTTGAGTTCAAGTGTGGTAAAATCTAGTTGTTTTTGTTTTTATTTGATTTATTTTCATTTAAGTCAACTAGATAAACATATATGTTGAACTAACATTCTTATGATGCTTTGAGTAAGGGGAAGACAATTTTAAACCAAAATTTTAAGTGTGTCATTTTTTTTGCCTCCTATGTTATTTTGAGCTAAATGTCATTTTTAATTCTTTTTTGATATAACAAAAACGGGGAGAAATTGGATTGAAAAATTGAATTTTCAAATGAATAAGGAGGAGCTTTATTTGATTTCATATCTAAATCTCTTATTCACAATTTTAAAGTTAAAGGGGGAGAATTCCAAACAATTTATCAAGTTGGTTTTAATATATCAAAAAAGGGGAGATTGTAGAACTAAGGTTTTGATATAATATTTGAAAAATGTTTTGGACTAAATTGAAAAGAATTTAAAATGTAGTTTTAGTCGAAAACAACTTGAAAATATGTTTAAGGGTTTTAAAGGCTTTGGAATGAGTTTAAAGTACATTTAAAGTGGTCAAAACCAGCCTTTTTAAGTGCCTGTACCGATACGGTCTTGGACCGTACCGATACGCTTTAGGGTTTAAACCACCTGAACTTTCCAGTAGCCAAAACTCGTACTGATACGCTTAGCCATATCGATACGGTGTGCTTTGAAATAGCTCAACGGCTAGTCGCGTACTGATACGTTTGTATCGCGTACCGATACGCCTAACTACCCCAACGGTCATTTCCCAACGGTCATTTGAATTTGCAGGACCGTACCGATACGCTAGGTAAGCGTATCGATACGCATCAGCTGAAGAGGCCCAACAGCTAATTCCTCATTGAGACCGTATCGATACGATTTGACGAGTATCGATACGCCCAACTGCAGAACTGCATTTATGGTGGGAAATAAAGGCTCCAACGGCTCCAATTCAATCCCAACGGCTAGTAACGGCTACAAACTCAATTGGGGGTATAAAAGGGACCTCCAAGCATCTTGTAATGGTTAATGCTTCAATTGTTACAACATTATGATGTCAAAATTTGTCTAGAGCTTAAATTGTAAATTCCTTGCTTAGACAACACTTGTGAGCTTACATTGTTATATTTGCTCAAGTGTTTAGGTTTTGGGTGAGTGCATAGAATTGCAAACAAACACCTATTAGAGGGATTTCTAGTTTGCTAAGTCTTTCTTTGTACATGATAGTGTTTCCTCAAGCTTTGGGTAGAAAGCTTTGAGGGTTGTAAAGGTTGTCTCCTTAGCCTAGAAAAGGGGACGAAATTCTTAGTGAATTTGTTTGGAAATCCTTAGTGGGGAGCTAAGGTAGTGGATGTAGACCTTGGTTAGAAAGTTGAACCACTATAAATCCTTGTGTCAAATTGCCAATTTTTCACCTTCCATTAAAACACCCAATTATCCAACTTCTTCACACTTGGCGAGCAAGAACGGTTGATCGAATCAAGCCCCTAAAATCTCAACACAAATACTTAAAAACATGCATAAACAATAGGTATCATGTAATCAAAACCAAGTGCATAAACCATTTCTTAATAGCACGTTCGAGAGAGAAAATTCACTTATACTTACTTCCAAACATAAACAAGCTTTTCAAGCTTAAATCTAATTTCCCAAAACCACCTTTAAAACATTTCAAAGCTGAAATTCACGTTCTTACTCACCGACACACGAAACCTTGATTTGCCAACGCGAAACTAAGCGTCCAAAGCCTCCAAAGCTTCACCGATTGCTAACAGACCGTTCTCTCATGTTTTAACCACATAATAACATAGGACTAATTCATCACAATGCATTCAAAATCCCAGCAAGCAATCCCACAATATTGCCTTGCTAAAAGCTATCAATCGCCTATCTGAAACAACCGAAAACAACATCAATTGACCTCCAAACTTAACCCAGCCAAAACTTAACACTTTAAACCATCAATTATCACCAAAATACGTCTAAAAACCATCTAACAACATTCTTATACTTCCAGCAACCATTACACCACCATAACTCCACAAAAACCCAAATCTGGAAACCTAAACAATTAGAGATTCACATAGTTTCAAGATTAAAATGTTAAAACATTTATCTTAAAATTATTAAACTTCAAAATCATGACTAAGATCAATCATAAACCCAACAAAATAGATTCAATCCGAAAATAATGTAAATCCATCAATTAAATCTTGATTTCATCATTTTCTCCAATTAAATCACAAAACCTTAATAGAAAAAACATTTAAAGAGTCAAGAATTTGAGAATTTCATTAAAGAACCTTTCATTATAGGAAAAAATGAACCTTACCTCCAATGATTGAGTTTCCCCTTAATTGGTTGTTTTCTCTTGAAAAACAATGAGATTTAATAAGATATTTAGAAATATAATTGAAGAATCATTTAGGAAATCAAAGATTAAGGAAAACAAGATCATTAACTAGAAATCTCTGATGAAAAAGATTTGTTTGGCTGAAAGGACTTTGAGAGAAAATATGAGAGAATGAAAGTTACGTCAAATTCTCATTTTAAGAAATAACCAACTTATTAAAGATTCAAATTATATTTCTTGAATTAAAATACATTTTAAAATAAGCCTTGGGAAAAACTCAAATTTAACCAATTCGTCAAAATTCTTCTTAATGATTCAAAATTTTAACTCTTTACAAAACAATCACTAAAACTAGTTTTCAAACTTTACATGTTGGTCACTAGTCCAAAATGTCACATTTCTTAAACTCGTTTTCCGAAATTGATTTCACCAAAACCTTTTATATATTTAAAAATGATTTTAGATAATTTTTTTCCATATTTTATCACCTCCTGAAATATTCTTTCCCTGAACTCATTCTAAAACTTACTCGAATCTCTATTCTCGGTCCAACGAACCCTGAAATGATCCCCAAAATCTCTAGGCCAAAAATTGGGGCGTTACAAACGCATTTTAGTAAAAGAAAGATGACAATTTCAGTATGTACATAAATTATTACAAAGTATACATAAATTGTTATAGAAACGATAGTAAAAAAGGTCGTTACCGAAATCCTTACCCGAAATCACCAAAACCAAAATGAGCTCAACTTATGATAAGAATTTGTGTACATACATATTTTCCTACAAGAAAACACATTTTAGTATAAGAACGATGAACATTTTAGTACGTACAGAATTTATTACAAAGTATACATAAATTGTTACAAAAACGGTGGAAAAAGGTAGGTACCGAAATCCTTACCCGAGATCACCAAAACCAAAAGAAGCTCAACTTAGGCTAAGCATTTGTGTACATATATATTTTCCTACAAGAAAACGCATTTTATTACAAGAATAATGAAAATATCAGCACGCATAGAAATTATTACAAACTATACATAAATTCTTGTATAAGCGATAGTAAAAAAAGTGAGCTACCAAAATCCTTACCCGAGATCACCAAAACCAAAAAGATCTCAACTTAGGGTAAGCATTTGTGTAAATACATATTTTCCTATAAGAAAGCGCATTTTATTACAAGAACGGTGAGAATTTCTGTAGGTACTGAAATTATTACAAAATATACATAAATTCTTAGAGAAACGATAGTAAAAAAAGGTAGGTACCAAAATATTTACCCAAGATCACCAAAACTAAAAGGAGCCCAACTTAGGGTAAGCATTTGTGTACATACAAATTTTCCTACAAGAAAATGTATTTTGTTATAAGAACGGTAAGAATTCCAGTTGGTATAGAAATTATTACAAAATATACATAAATTCTTAGAGAAACGGTAGTAAAAAAGTTAGGTACCAAAATCCTTACCCGAGATCACCAAAACCAAAAAGTGCTCAACTTAGGGTAAGCATTTGTGTACATACATATTTTCCTACATGAAACTGTATTTTAGTACAAGAACGGTGAAAATTTCTGTAGGTGCAAAAATTATTACAAAATATACATAAATTCTTAGAGAAATGATAGTAAAAAAGGTAGGTACCAAAATCTTTACCCAAGATCACCAAAACTATAAGGAGCTCAAATTAGGGTAAGCATTTGTGTACATACAAATTTTCCTACAAGAAAATGCATTTTATTTCAAGAACGATGATATTTTTCAGTTGGTACATAAATTATTACAAAATATATAAATTCTTATTGAAATTTTAATAAAAAATGTAGGTATAGCATCCCTTACCTAAGATCACCAAAACTAAAATGAGCTCATTTTAGGGTAAGCATTTGTGTACATACATATTTTCCTACAAGAAAATGCATTTTATTGCAAGAACGATGAAAATTTCAAGATGCACAGAAATTATTACAAAGTATACATAAGTTCTTATATAAATGGTAGTAAAAAGGTACGTACTGAAATCTTTACCCAAGATCACCAAAACCAAAAGATCTCAAATTAGGGTAAGCATTTGTGTACATAAAGATTTTCCTACAAGAAAACACATTTTATTACAAGAACGGTGAGAATTTCAGCATGTACAAAAATTATTATAAAATATACATAAATTCTTATAGAAATGGTAGTAAAAAGGTATGTACCGAATTCCATAGCCGAGATCACCAAAACCGTAAGGCGCTCAATTTAGGGTAAGCATTTCTGTACATACAGATTTTCCTATATAAAAACACATTTTATTACAAGAACAATGAGATTTTTAGTAGGTACATAAATTATTACAAAATAAACATAATTTATTACTGAAATTGTAATAAAAAACGTAGGTACCGAATTCCTTATCTGAGATCACCAAAACTAAAAGAAGCTAAACTTAGGGTAAGCATTTTGTGTACATACAAATTGACCTACGAGAAAACCTATTTTATTACAAGAACGATGAGAATTTCATTAGGTACAGAAATTGTTACAAAATATACATAATTTTTTACAAAAATGATAGTAAAAAAGGTAGGTATCGAATTCCTTACCCGAGATCACCAAAACCATAAGGAGCTCAACTTAGGATAAGCATTTATGTACATACGTATTTTTCTACAAGAAAATGCATTTTAGTACAAGAACGATTAAAATTTCAGTATGTACAGTAATTATTACAAAGTATACATAAATTGTTATAGAAACGATAAAAAAGGTAGGTTCCAAAATCCTTACCTGAAATCACCAAAACCAAAAGGAGCTCAACCTAGGGTAAGCATTCGTGTACATAGAGATTTTCCTACATGAAAATGCATTTTATTATAAGAGCATTGCAAATTTCAATACATACAGAAATTATTACATAGTATACATAAATTGTTACAAAAACAATAAAAAAAAGGTAGGTACCTGATGTGAGCACATCCAAGCCAGTAAAGGAGGATGATCCGGAGGTCTTGCAAATAGTACCTATCACTCGTTCTAAGGCAAAGAAATTCAGAGAAGTTCTTTGCTTCACTTGTGCTAATATTTCTGATTCATTTGATATGACTTGTGCCTTAGAACATAGACTTTACAATGTGTTGCATGCTGATATGTGACATTTTATTATTATTATACTACTTATATAGGTGTGTTTAGTATATATATATTATTTGGTGTGTTTTGGGATCAGTTTGATAATGTTTGAGTTGTATTTAAGTTAAAGTGTGATGTTGAATAATTTTGCACTTCATTTTTAGTTTGATAGTTGTGTTACAATATATATACAAAACTTTGATAAATATTTCATTGTTTTGTGATAGGAACTTTGGAGGACACTAGCTCAAGTGGGTGTTAGCATCAATGAAAAAAGTGTGAGCCGAAGTAACCAGTGCTACGGACCGTGTATTCATGTACCATGCGAGACGTGTCAACTATGCATGTGCCATGCATGTTTCGGCTATTGCAACAAGGTGCAGCCAAAATGCTTTCTTCATTGTGGTGTGGTAGTTTGCATGTTGATAAGGACAAGGAGAAGTTGCCATTTGAATTTCAAAATTCAAGAACAATTAACATGTGTTTTTTTCCTCCAATTTGGTGCATCATATTTCAAATGCATGAACTAGATTTGAAGCCGCTACCTTTTGGTGGTTAAGTCCTTTTGAATTCAAATTATTTTAAGTTTAATTTTTAACCACAAATAGCTTTCGGCCATCCCTTCTTTTTCTATATATTTTGTAAATTCAATTAAACAAAGGTTACCAACTTTGAATAAAAATTACACTTGAGAGAATTTCTCTTTTTGGTTCTTTTTAGAACTTTTCTGACATTCAACTTGTTTGTTTGTCATTGATACTTCGGGTTCCTAAATTGCTATTTAGAGGATCCAAGTCCTTCGATGTTAAACAGATTCGATTCAGGTTTGCTCAATAGATTGTGCAGGTTTTTTCGAGTTGAGCATTTCCAACACGGTCATTTTTGAAGCCTTCATCATCATCGTTGAAGTCCTTTCCAAAACGCCAAAATTATCATCTTTACTCTATTTTATTGTTATTTTTATTTTGTTCATCTTTAAATTCCTATTTAACCATAAATATGTCGTATAATTTTTGTTGATTCCTTGTCATTTTTACTACAGGAACGTGCCTACAACATCCCTAGACCCGTAACAAACGAGGATAGTCCGTTTCGGCAAACTACCCCTTTTATCATGTGGTAATCAGAGCCTAGGTTGTTGGATTTGTTGTAAGTTTCTGCAAATTCGAGTAAAAAAAGAAACAAAAAATGCATTCGAATTAAAAAACAAAAATTTGAATTACAAAAAAGAGTTAGCTTCGAATATAAAAAAAATAGAATTTTGAATACCAGAAAAAACCAGATTTGAATAAAAAAACAAAAAAAGCAGATTCGAATATACAAAAAAAACATTTTAGATTCGAAAGTGTTTTTATATATATATGTATTATATTATTGTGTTTCTATTGTAAATGATGAAATTTGTACGAGTTTGTTTGTTATGTAACTTTGATGTGCTCGGAAATCATCCGAAGCGAACTATGCTTGTTTGTTCGGTGATAGGAAGGGTGTAAGCATGTCTTCGTAGTAAGGTTCTCTAAACTCTTCATTTTTCATCTTTTAGTTCCTTCTTTTGGTGTCATTATCCTTTTTCATCTTTTCTTTAATTTTTAGTCTTATTTTCTTTCTTTTTGGGTTATCTTTTTCTTTGTTTCCTTAACCGTTGTTTCCTTTTAGCCAACACTGTTGTAACAAGTTTCGAGACGTTGGATTAGTTCTTTAAATAACTGATGGACAAACTGAGGTTGTTAACTGGGTTTTATCTATTTTACTTCGTTCCATCATCAAAAAGAATATAAAACTTGGGAAGATTGTTTGCCACATGTTGAGTTTGCTTATAACCATGCTATACATTCAGCTACTAAGATGTCCCCTTTTGAGGTTGTTTATGGTTTCAATCCAATTACGCCTCTAGATATGTTGCCTTTGCCACATGAACATGTGATGAACATGAACGGTAAAGCTAACGCAGAATAAGTGAAGAAATTGCACCAACATGTTAAGGAGAACCTTGAACGAATGACTCATCAGTACAAAAAGCATGCAAACAAAGGAAGGAAGCGAGTCACCTTCGATGCTGGTGATTGGGTTTGGGTACACTTCCGAAAGGAACGATTTCCATCCCAAAGGCGGTCCAAGATGTTACCGCGAGGAGATGGTCCTTTTCAG
Organism: Hibiscus tridactylites; assembly: GCA_958450335.1. Classification (NCBI taxonomy): domain Eukaryota; kingdom Viridiplantae; phylum Streptophyta; class Magnoliopsida; order Malvales; family Malvaceae; genus Hibiscus; species Hibiscus tridactylites. The sequence continues at coordinate 84,601,452 of OY288283.1, read as the reverse complement.
GTGTTGGAGAAAGTGAATGACAACGCCAACAAGTTAGACTTACTGAGAGAATACAATGTGAGTGCCACATTTAATGTTTCTAATTTAACCCCTTATGGTGATTCTACAGAATTGAGGACAAATCTTTTTCAAGAAGGGGTGGATGATGTGAGCACATCCAAGCCAGTAAAGGAGGATGATCTGAAGGTCATGCCAATAGGACCTATCGCTCGTTCTAAGGCAAAGAAATTCAGGGAAGTTCTTTGCTTCACTTATGCTAATATTTCTGAATCATTTGATATGACTTGTGCCTTAGAACATAGACTTTACAATGTGTTGCATGCTGATATGTGACATTTTTTTATTATTATACTACTTATATAGGTGTGTTTAGTGTATATATATATATATATATATATATATATATATATATATATATATATATATTATTTGGTGTGTTTTGGGATAGGTTTGATAATGTTTGTGTTGTATTTAAGTTAAAGTGTGACGTTGAATAAGTTTTTGCTTGATAGTTTTGTTACAATACGTTTACAAAACTTTGATAAATATTTCATTGTTTTGTGATAGGAACTTTGGAGGACACTAGCTCAAGTGGGTGTTAGAAGAAAGTGAAACAAGTGTGAGCTTAAGTAACCAGTGCTACGGACCGTGTATGCATGTACCATGCGAGACGTGTCAACTATGCATGTGCCATCCATGTTTCAGCTATTGCAACAAGGTGCAACCGAAATGCTTTCTTCATTGTGGTGCGGCAGTTTGCATGCTGATAAGGACAAGGAGAAGTTGGCATTTGAATTTCAAAATTCAAGAACAATTAACATGGGTTTTTTTTCTCTAATTTGGCGCACCATATTTCAAATGCATGGACCAGATTTGAAGCCGCCACCTTTTGGTGGTTAAGTCCTTTTGAATTCAAATTATTTTAAGATTAATTTGTAACCACAAATAGCTTTTGGCCAACCCTTCTTTTTTATATATATTTTGTAAATTCAATTAAACAAAGGTTACCAACTTTGAATAAAAATTACACTTGAGAGAATTTCTCTTTTCGGTTCTTTTTAAAACTTTTCTAACATTCAACTTGTTTGTTTGTCATTGATACTTCGGGTTCCTAAATTGCTATTTAGAGGGTCCATGTTCTTCGACGTTAAATAGATTCGAGTTTAGCGTTTCCAACACGGTCGTTTTTGAAACCTTCATCATCATTGTTTGAAGTCCTTTCTAAAACGCCAAAATTATCATCTTTACTGTTTTTGTTTTTATTTTGTTTATCTTTAAATTCCTATTTAACCATAAATATGCCGTATAATTTTTGTTGATTCCTTGTCTCTTTTATTGCAGGAACGTGCCTACAACATCCTAGATCCATAACAAACGAGGATAGTCCGTTTCGGCAGACTGCCCCTATATCAGTACCGAAATCTTTATCCAAGAACACTAAAACCAAAAGAAGCTCAACTTAGGGTAAGCATTTGTGTATATACAACTTTTCCTACAAGAAAACAAATTTTATTACATGAACGATGAAAATTTCAGTATGTACATAAATTATTACAAACTATACATAAATTCTTATAGAAATTGTAGTAAAAAAAGTAGGTACCGAAATCCTTACCCGAGATCACCAAAATCAAAAGGAGCTCAACTTAGGGTAAGAATTTGTGTACATATAGATTTTCCTACAAGAAAATACATTTTATTACAAGAACGGTGAGAATTTCAATAGGTACAAAAATTATACAAAATATACATAAATTCTTAGAGAATTTGTATTAAAAAAGGTAGGTAATGAAATCCTTACCCGAGATCACCAAAATCATAAGGAGCTCAACTTAAGGTAAGCATTTGTGTACATACAGATTATCCTATACGAAAATGCATTTTATTACAAGAACGATGAGATTTTCAGTAGGTACATAAATTATTACAAAATATACATAAATTCTTACTAAAATTGTAATAAAAAACGTAGGTACCGAATTCCTTACTCGAGATAACCAAAACCAAAAAGAGCTCAACTTAAGGTAAGCATTTGTGTACATACATATTTTCCTACAAGAAAACGCATTTTAGTACAAGAACAATGAAAATTTTAGTAGGTCCATAAATTATTACCAAATATACATAAATTCTTACAAGAACGATAATAAAAAAATGTAGGTACTGAATTCCTTACCTTAGATCACCAAAACCATAAGGATCTTAACTTAAGGTAAGTATTTGTGTACATAGATACTGGCCTATGAGAAAACCTGTTTTATTACAAGAACGATGAGAATTTTAAAACACTTAGGACTAACCATATCTTTTGAATGAAGATGATCATGTTTTCAATATATCTCCGATTGAGACATCCTTGGTAATATTTCATTTAACGTCAACTTAATACCCAATTATATATATATATATATATATATATATATATATATATATATATATATATATTCAGTACGAACTCGTCTCATGCTCCCTATAGTAATTAACTTTATGTCTTGAAGAAGCCCTATTTTATGAGTTAGCACATCTTGACGCATTTCTCAGTATGAAATGAAGAGTTTTCAAGCAACTTATGGTAAGCAGTATTTTTTTTTTTTTTGATGCGCACGTGATTCACTTCACGTTTTGAACCAAGTGTGCTTTAAAGTTGCTTTCATGGAAATGTGCTTCACCTCAGGTTTTTATGCAACACTGCATCAGATGTATGTTTTGATGCAACATAGATACTCATAGTAGCATACAACGTGTATGATAGTTCACGTTAACAATTATTCACTTTACACCTTTTATGTGATCCATTTCTCTACCAATCAACTAGTATCGCTACTTACATATACAGATAGCGAATAACGAGTCTGCTAGATAAATTGTTCACAATATCAGTATTACATAACGTATACAGATAAAGCATTTCAATAATCAATTTATCTTGTTGAATGTAATAAAGAAACTGTACAATAAATTCAATATTTTTTATTAACGTATATTGTAACTTTTCAATATACTTGAAATACTTACATAAGTTGTTTGTGATTGCTATACATGTAATGTACATATTGCTCTACATGTACACAAAATGCAATTTAAAATGACTGGTTTTTGCTCGTAATGTTGTCTGTTCAAAAAAGAGCAATGAAATTACATGACTTAACAAAAAAATATGATCATACATGCCTGGGTACGACCCATACAAAAAGAGGGTCCAAAATACCTCGTAGCAGGTTCATACAAAAATGTGCATTGCCAGTTTTCCAACACCAACTTCAATTTGTTTAAACATGAATTTATTATTAATATTATTATTATTATTATGCAAATGGAATCATTACACATATCTACAATTTAACAACTATATACTCATTGTCTTGATGTTTAACTTTAGGCAGCACCACGCGGAGTTTGGTCAATGTCATCCGTGGTGAGCCAAATACTTCTACGAACTTTTCATCCATAAAACATTCACCTAATATTTTAAGCTACATGCACAAACACATATTTTTACATACTATGTAACATCATGCATTATGTTCAATAGTTGTCAATTTACGCTTATTTCCAATTTCCTAACAACAAACACTCTTGCAGCATTGTCTCAAGTTATGGGTAAGTTGTCTAGTATCATAGCTTCCCCATGATCCGTATCTAACGCACACATATACCAATGAGTTCTATCATCATTAATGTGGATAAATATCTGCATATAATATATCAATAATGGGCGTCACTAAACCAATAACTATTTAATAAATTTTAAATTGTTTGAACAAAATATAAGTTTTTTCTTACCATTTTTTAGTCCGTAATGTTACCGAAATGTTTGAAACTCAAACATCAATACTTAGCAATCTGTGTAACATCCAATATCCCTCGTAGAAGCTGGTTCTACAAGACAATCTATTCAACATGTTTCCAAAATCACATATGTTTATTCTTAATATACACTAACTTATTAAATATTTAACATACACTTAATGCACAAGGTAGATACCCTTTCCTTGCTTTACAATTTGTCGTACTATTTTCAACAATAATCGTCCATCCAACAACATCAATAACCTAAAAATTACACAAAAACATATATGAAATATTTTACTGCATTTCATTAATTAACTTAATATGACTTTATTGCTTAAGGTATTCTATACACTATACTAACCATTGAATTAACCCAACTTCCTAGTCGTAACGTATCAACATCACTTACAGTCATATTCATCCGAACTTAAGTGAATGTGGCTAAAATTAATGAGGATTCCTCTGCACACATACAAATACTTAATAGTCATATTCTTCCGAACTACATTTCCACATTATAATGGATTGCTTACCTTTCTGGCAAAGACGTATTCCATATCAATAACTTCTTAACTAATAAACCTTCTACCAATTTATATAAATTGTGAAACATATGTAATTAAGCAAGCCATACCAACAGAAATTACAAACGATTTAAATTCTAAATGAAGGCAAACTCACTCATCTATCTATATCATGTTCTACTCAAATGGAAAAGGCCATTAACACTTAATAACCGAGTTCACATTACAACCACTCAACTTATTTTCGACATTACATAAAATAAAGAAGCTTAACATGACACTTCTTTCATCAGGTGAGTTACTTCATGTTTCAAGTTTTCATTCATACTCGTTTCCCTTTGCCACTAACCTTTTATGCTACTTCCCCGGTGGGCTTACCCTACAAATTAACATAAAGTTTGGCAAGAATAAAAAACTCGTATATTAAATTACGGAAACATTGATAAAAATAAAAGCTGTACACTTCATTGCTGATTATACCTTTTTCTTTTTTACAGCCACAACGTTCTCTTCCTTCACCAGAGTGACATCGTTTATATATCAACACTTCAACATCAATATCAAGTCGATCTTTCGTGTCTAACTCTTGAACTTTTGTTTTCTCTACCATTGCTTCCTCTTCCTTAAGGCCAATGCCAAATTTTGTATCAACTATACGTAAATCTTTCTTCATGTACATCATGTTCGCACTCAAACTCGCAACCTGGTCAACAACGTTCTTTGTTTTCTTCTTTAGTGTCTCCGCAATCTCTTCAATTTTATTTTCCTTTTCTACACGATCTTGGAGACTCTTTTTGATTTCACTCAAATCTGAAATTACCTTCTCCATCACCTCTATAACTCGTCCTTCCACCTTCTTTGCCTTCAGAGCAATCATCATCCGACCCAAGTACTTGCAAAAATCATCATTAATTCATTTCATGTCATTCCAATCTAATATAGAATACAAAATTTAATAACGTACTTACTTTCAATTTTTTAGCAGGTCGTTCTCCCTTTAAGCGGGAAACAAGCTTGCCTATGTCTTTCTTCCCCCATGCATGAATGCGACCAACACGATCAGCAACAGCATAGGCTATGCTCGGAATTCCACTACAATAATCGTACAATCTCACCTACATTTTATATTACTCACAACATTATTATCAAAATCAAACTTGGGTAAATTACGTACTACTGCAACGAAACATCATTTTAAAAATACATTACCTCTAGGATAGCAATGCATCCGGTCATGTAAGCCTGACCTGTACGATCTTTAAATTTGGCTACCCCATCAGTCAACCTCTCATAGGCAAATTTACACCAGTTCAATTTTCTGTTCAACCCAACTGAGCACAATAACTTCATATGTTCTATGGAAGGCACGATGTTGGCGTTTGGACATAAAAACAACAACAATGTACAACAACACATGTGCTTTCAAGTCATCCCCCTCAAAACCACCACTTAGTATCTCCCCCTCAAGTTCATGAAATGTAGCCTTCGTACTGATTTTATGCTTCAACGCTAGTTCTTTTCCATTAAATTCCCCCTTGACGTGTACAACGTCAATACCTTCGTTCTTTAGCCCTAGTACGGCTTCCACATCTTCTACCATTAAAGCAATTTTTGTTTCCATTAAATTCCATCATGGAGCTTTCGACATCAAACTTCTCAGCTAACTCGAGACATAGCTCGCGATGAATTGCTCGAGATTTCATTCCAAACAAAGGGCCAAACTCTAATTCCGCAACAACACCATCAATCTTCAACCTCTGCATCTCTTCAAACAAAGTCGAGAGCTTCTTCATGGAACACCTTGAGGACATCTCCTAAGACACATAATATAACAATAATTACTTCAATGTTACGCTTAAATATATTATGTAACGAAAATTTTGAACCCTAAACACTTTCTCTAAGAATAAAGATACACCTACACTTGCCTTCTTAACTTCTGCCTTCACTTTGCCTTTGGATACCCGTTCCATACGCGCCTGCTTTTGCTCCACGTGCATATCAAAATATGACTTATTTTCCTCATCAGTCAATTTTGTCCACTTTTGACCTAGTGGTTTTCTCGCCTGTATCACTCCCACAAACATTAGATTTTTATAATGTGTACACTTTGTAAACCAATACACAACACATAATAGTTTTTTCAAACTTCTCACTTACTTTATTGGTCATTTTCTTCTTTCCTCCCTTCAATCCTTTACATTCACTGACACTATAAATACATCATTTCAAAGTTAGACTATGCAGTACATATTCCTAACCAACTAACAATTTCTATAATTCTATATACATTCAACTTTAACTTACTACTTCAAACTGAAATGATAAATGAGGGAAGGATGAAAGGAATAAATGATGAAAAAGGATAAGTAATTCATTAACAAAAAAATCCTTTTTAGACTCCTGAACTGCAAATAAAAATATTAAGAGAAAAAAGGCATACACTTGTAAAGGAGCAAGAAAACCCATAGCCAAAACTTTATATAATCAGCCTAGTTAGTTTTCCATTTATATCTTGTTTTCATTAATTTCACAAACAAAAATATTTCCCCAGCCATAAAATCTACATTGTAACAGATACATAGCTGAAACAAGAGGATTCAAACAAGAAAAAATGAACAGAACACATCCATGGAAAACTTAACAACATAATTCACTCAAATGATAAACTTACACAAAATATTCATTAGCATCAGAGTATTGACTCACCTACAAAACTGAACAACCATCTCAATAGAATAAAAAGCTACAAGAAATTTATCATCTCCACAGTATACAAGGTCAAATAAAATTTCTCACAGGAGAAAACACAAGATTCACAAATATTTGCACCTAAATCAAAATTAACTTCAAAATAATGTAAATTACCTTACTTGTCAAGATAATAGGATTCCTATATATAAGGATCAAAGAAAAACAATTTCAGCCACAATGGTAGGACAAACATCTATTGGTTTATGAGGAATACATTCACTAATCCAAGATTTAAGAAGGGCATAATCAGAACAATGCAATAATAGTGACACTAGTACTAAGAAAATAGACAAAACCAAGCAAAGGACCAATCAATCAACCAAGAAAATCACGCACTCACGTCATACAACAAAAAAGAAGCACAAATAGCAAGCATTTGTGTTTATTTGAAACTGATTTTTGCATATGGTGTCTAGGGTGTCTATGTCAAAGATTGCATAAAAACACCAACTTCTTTTAGTACAAAAGGATTACCCAGGAAACTGGAATCAAATCCTAATATTTTTCTAATAAATAAATTGCTTCATACCAATACAGCCACGCAATAACAAATTCCTATCTTATGCACTCTTGCAGCTTTAGCTTACTCTACAAGATAGTACCAAAATTGAGAAAATTGTAACTAGGAAACAAAGGATAAAAGAAATCCAAAATTGAAGCTGATAGGAATTGAGACCCAGTATATGAAAATCGAAACATACATAAAACAAGATGGATAAAGATAAAACTTACCTTCCAAGAACTTGAATTAACACCTCATACATGAGATATATAAAACATAAAGCCTATTACTTTACAAATGAACAAAGCAGTTGAGAGGTTCTAAATGTTATAGCAGCAAACATTATAAACCAATCCATAAAAAATTATCATCACAGAAGCAACAGGACATAACTTCAAAACCAACCATTGATTAGTTCAAACAAGAACATAGAGATTGGCCCATATAGCATTGATTACTTGAAACAAGAACATATCATCACAGAAGCATAAGAGACTCTTAAAATTGAATAAAAAAACTTATTTCGAAACCAACCATTCGTTCATCCATTCAACTACTTCAATCTGAATTTAACTTCACATTAGTGTTATAAGATAAACACTAAATCCTAATACATACTAGTTTAAAAAATAGAAGTAAAAAGCCTTTTGCTTTACAAATAGACAAAGCAGTTGGAAGGTTGTTAGAAATACAAAAAATGGGGATTTGAGCTCAATGATCCAAATGTTAGGAATATTTAATGTATTAGAATACATATTTTAATGCATTTTCAGAATCAAGTTCAATATGGGTTGGTTGGGTTTATGCTTAACCATTAAGATCTTTTTCATAAGCAAGGTTCCAAGTGTCAAGTGTATATAGATAGAGTTGGAGGGGAATTCTAAAGCCAAATAGGTGTTTGGTACAAGCACTTTCACATTACTTGCAGGAATGTATGCTTTTGTCATCATATTAGGATTTAGGAACAATGTAATATAAGTGGTACTCTTAATAATACATAGTGTTTTAGGTTATCTTGCATTAAGTTCAAACCAACTTAAATAATCAAAATAATCAAATAATATATAAAATTCTTTTCTACTTTCATATATTCAATCAACAAAAATTCTAATTTTTAACTATATTTTTTATTTTGGCGACACTGAATTAAGCAAGCGTTCACCATGCTAATTCATGGACCTCTTTTGCAACATATTAAGCACACTCATTTTCTATACAAAACTTGGCTGGAGAACATTCTCTAGAACTCGGAGGATTAGCATGGGAAATTGTAACCCCCTAGACCCGCCTAAACGTTACCACAGATCCTAGAAAGTTACATTAAGGCCACCGGAGCAACCCGTGTTAAATTTTTAAATAAAACAAATTGTTAAACTATTAAAATCATAATTCAAGTTTTAAATTAAAATACAATTTCATAAATCTTTCAGACAATAAAACAAAATCGTGATACAAGTTACGAAAACATATTTCAGACTCATATATAACACAAGACATGACATACATGCCCTCTAATTACACAGATACCATACTCCGCGAGAAAGCCGAAGAAACTCCCGTACCAACGTTGATAGATGCAACCTGGCCGATCCTTTAACCTGTGATGGTAAAAACAGCGTGAGCTTCGAAAAGCCCAGTAATACAAACTACCAGGAGATGCTAAAAGCACAAGCAGGTATATGGTAAGCTTAAATTACGATTCGATATTTCAGTGGAGAAGTATACCAGAAGGTGACAGAATTGTTCTTTATTTGCTCACTCGAATCTTAAGAGATGCGTCTAAAGCCAGAGATTCAAATTTCAGAAGTTGAATCAAGGAGTTCAGAGTGATTCATTAAGCACAAATTGTAAGTTTACGGAGAGTTCAACTTTGATACATTAATTTAATAGGGTATGCTTCAGAAGAGTGCAAAAAGTTTTATTTATTTACTTAACTATCCTCCAACCGAACTCCAGAATGCAATTCCCCTGAACTGCATACAGAAGGTCTTACCCTAGGCCTGAGGCGTAGGAGCCTACCTAAGGGAATGCCTTAGGTCCATAAAGACTTACCCTAGGCCCGTGGGCGTTGGAGCTTAGGTCCAGAAGGACTTACCAGCACTGAGCCTACAGATCTTCATTCATGTCCCAGATAATATACCTAAATGATTTCAGATTATATTCAGAAGACAATATTACAGAAAATAGATATCAAATCTATTTTTATACCAGAAGACATATAACAAATTTATTTTATTATCATTATTATTATTATTATTTCGTATTCGATGTTATATATCAGATATTTTTCATATCAGAGGTCAGAAATCAGAGAATTGCTTTTCTTTCGCATTACAATATCATACCTTTAAATTTTAAGCATACGGTCTTGGTTTAGAACAGAAAGTATTTACAGATACATGGTACATGTTTTATAGCCCAATTCATTTCTTAGAGGTACTTGATAAATATCAGAAAGGTGACATTTGACAATTTTGGACTGATTTCATAATGAGGTCCCTACGAATAGGGGAGTTCGATAAGATGGGTCGAATCAACATCGAAAGTTGATGCATCAAATTCATTGGAATTTCAGATATATCGAGAGTGATTCGATCGTTAAAGCTTACAAGGGTATTGTTGGTCGTTCTGACCTTCGGGGGTAATTTGGTAAACTGAACCAACAAGGTATAAATGGTGATGTACCGAATTCAAAGAATTCTAGTTGCTCATCAAGCTTTCGAGTCCCTCTGAACTAATTGAAACCATTAACACAAAGTCTGAAATATAATCAGATAAGTATATCTTAAGCATTCATTTCCAGAACTGATTACAGCGTAACAACAAAGTAGTTCATCTTCACCCTACATCCACTGAACTTACTACAAGAGATTAAACATGTATACAAGCAGTAATTTTCCAAATTCCTGAACATGCATATAACACCCGAACTCGTTCCATAGCATCGAATTTATCTTTTTGAGGAAACATGTTGTTCTTACCAATCGTTGAATACTTTCTCCAAATAACCCGAACATGTCGCCACATGGTATCTTTACAAATTACGATAGTATCAGAAACGGCCAACAAACACGGACCGTGAATTACCACTTTAGAATTGTTATATTGTCTAGCTTTATTGGTATTCCTTATTCCAGTCTTAGAGGTAACTTCAGTCATTTCAACTTTCGCAGGTATTTCAGATGCTTCATATCCGAAGGTACTCCAAAACAAATTATGAGCCTTTCGATCGTTCCAACTATTCAATCCTTTCCGATCTCGAGGGTATATTCGTCATTTCGATTAATTTGGCAATTGGTGCTGAGGATACATTATTCTTTTTAATCATTATGGATATTCCGACCGATTCAGCTTTATCAGTATTTTCCAAACATTGCAGTCATCTCGATCAATTCAGCAATTTACGCGACTTTGTCTAATCCAAACATATAATTGTTTTCTCGCAAATGTCTTCAGAGAATATTCAATCCCAAAAAGGAATCTGAGTAATTTACAGACTCAAACGTGAAGCCTCGCTACTATAACTTCCCAAGAAAATTTTAAGATTTTTAGAAGGATTAGATGGTTTTACTAGACCTGGTGTAGATTCTCAGACCACTTCCTTTAATATAGGTATTTAAGTCGTTTTCATACATCAAGGGCATTTTTGTAATTCATTAGCCAAAATAATCAGACCTAGAGATCAAACGTTTTTATTAATCGTTTACTGAACTCGGAAGTAAATTCGATTTATCAAACATCTTATTCAAAATAATTGCCTTAGCCATTATTATCTTTATTTCATATGTGATCGACATAATCGGAAATAATCATATGCTCAAACATGGTCGTGTAAAGAATTAACTGAATGCCAACATGTTGCAAAAGCATGCAGAAGGTAGTAATGTATTACCTTGGCTCCGAGCTACAACGATCGATATGCGAACGACATTCGAACACCCTTGAACCCGGATTTGACATCCCTCAACAATTCGTATTCCGAGAATTATGAGTACCTTCAATTACACAAATCCCAAGATCAGGCCTCATTCACAAAGCACTTAACCAATTAATTAAATACATATACAAGTTCGGGTTCGAGGTCAGATTCAGAGGCTTTCGAGTTGGAATTTTATGAAACGGGCTTCAAAATCAGACTCGGGACGTCGAAAAACATAAAACGGGAGTTTTCGGAAAATTTTACTTTTTGGTCAACGGTCAAAGTCAACGCTGATGTCAGCAGGTCAACGCTGACGTCAGCAGTCAACTGGTAAGGGTCAACTGAGCTGACTCGGGCTGACTCGGCGAGTTGACTCGGCTTACTCGGACGAGTTGACTCGAACGAGTTGACTCGGGTTGACTCGGTTCGGGTTTGGGCCAGTTCAGACCGGTTCGGACCAGTTTAAACCGGGTTGAACCCGGTTCACTTACCCAGAATTTAAACTCGCCGGATGATCGTCGGAGCAGTCGCCGGAGACACCCCATTTATACCGATTCCGTCAAAAACGAGACCTTGCCAACACAACAATTTAACACACTTATCAGAAACATGAATCAAGCTGAAATCGAGCCTTAAAATGCAAAAATCTTGCCGGATAAATATATTTCTCCAATGAGGCCCTTACCGGCGTCAAACGAGTGGTCGGGCGATTGGGTTTTGCACGCCACTTCGTCAGGAGCTCGGATCTGATGGCTGCGTCGCGAACGGACGGTGGACGGGGCCGGAAAATGTAGGAAACAGAAGCACCCAATTTGGGGTTTCCGACCAAAACTTCAAGCAAGCTTCACTGGCGAAATACGGCTCTGTTATGCGCGTGGAGACCATTGGTTTGCTCGGGTCGAAGCGACGCTTCCGATGGCTGGGGCGGTGGCAGCCATGGACGGGCGGTGCGGCAGATCGGAGCCGGACGGTGGGGGAGAAGGTGAAGGGTCGAGAGAGGGGGAAAATGATCTGGGTATTTTTTTGGGGTGTTAATTATGGTAGGCAGATCTGGATGGCTGTAATAAATTGGTTCAGACTATTCAAATATAATTCAAAATAAGTTTGGTGTAAGAACTAACCGTAAGTGATCCTTAGCACAAATGTTTAAGGCTCGGGCTTACAAGGCTAAGGGTCACAAGTTTGAACCCCTGAGTTTGCATTTTTTTTCATCCATTTTCCCTTTTTTTTTAGCTCAAGGAAAACCTTAATATTTTTAGGGGTGTTACAGAAAGAATATTCCGATTTCAACTTTTAATTCTGATCTATATTTCATTAACAAGTTCATAAAAACAGAACTCTAGAGCTCGAACATTGACATATGCGCTGTTTTTTTAACAATGATGAGCAGAGAAATTGCTTAACTGCAATGATGAGTAGAGTTTTGAGATTTTTGGAAATACAAAAAGCAAAACACTCATAGTGGGAGCACAAAACTGGCCTTTTTTATATATAATTCTTCCACTCGTGACTGCTGCAACTAGAAGATTAGTTTGTCAAATATACATTGCCAAAATATTTTCAACCAAAGACCAATATAAACATTAATGTTTTCCCTTAAACATGGAACAATTTTGTTAATAATAAATATCAGCTTAACCTGACGACAAAGAAATGCAAGAATCTGAGTCACATCAGCAACTTTTCCAACAGCTTCACACTGAAAGGAAACATGTATTTCATAGTTACTTCCTTCATAACCCTAGAAAAATCCCTAAAATATAAAGGTTGAAAATAACTTTGATCAACTTCAGCCATAAGAGTTTTGCTGTAGCCAATAAAAAAAGAAAGAATTCATGACTGTTTCTTTCAAATAAAGGTTGAAAATAACACATTGATAATAGAAAATAGCAATTATTTGTGCCAATCTCTCTCATTCCTTGAACCCTAAACATACAACTACTAAAATCCAACAATATTGGTTTTACAAAAAAAAACTTCAACCAAGAAGCAGTAGCAAGTAATTGAACTCTAAAAAAATCATATAATTATAAAACAAAAGACCCTACAAATGAGAAAACCTTCTAACACTCAAATATTTGGAGAACAAGAAAAACTAACTAAAAAAACACAAAAACCCCAACTTGACCTAGAGAGAATTTCAGATCGAAAAAGAAAGATGCGTATAATTACAAAACAAAGAGAACCAATCCCTTAAAACCTCAAATCAAAGAGGAAAAAATAAAATAAACTACGACACAAAACCCTAAAACCATAGAAATAGATTGGAGTAGATGACTTACATGAGACGAAGAGAGAAGAAAATGGGTTTGGACTTCAGGCACGAAAATTGTAAAAACATAAGAGAGTGACAGCTTGCTTCTTCCTAAATCTCCTTCAGAAATTAAAATCCTACACAATCACCCATGGAATGCTTTCAACGTTTTTTTTATTAGAAAAAACATGCATTTCATTGAAACAAAGCATGGGGTAAACAGGCTTCGAAGAAGCTTACAGACCTACATCCGAAAAAACCGAAAACAAGCATCAAAATATCGATAGCCAAAGGCATTCGACCAGGACACAATCCTAATAACCGGAATACAAGATAATAAACTCCTTGATCGAAAGGAGAGAGGGGCCGTATTCACCATTGACCTTGGAGATTTATCGGCAACGCTAACCAGCCATGGAAATCAAACGCAGGGAACAAACGTGTTCTCCGTCTTACCAAACAAGCTAGAACCACCGAGCCTTCGCCTGAGAGCTCTATCCAGAGGCAGGCTTCCGTTACACTGGTAACGGTCCTTATCAAGGCAATCGACACAGTGAACATCATTCGGACAAAATCAGAGAACCAGGTTCCCTGACCTTTCCTGACAAAAAAAACCGAAAACCAAATTAGGCTCCTTGCAGTCTCCCTGGCCTTTCCTCGGATCAGGAAGGGTGTAAACGTAAATCATGTCCGTCTGGGAGAGCTCCATCCGGAGGCAGGCTCCCAATTCCATAGTAGGATTGGGCCTTGTCACCACAATCGCAGGAGAACAGCTTCACTACCCGGTCAAGCAAACTTAAACCTGATATGCTTAAAAAGAAAACACGAACAACCATAAAACAGAACCACATCGAACGAGTCTCAAACGGCGTATATAATCCACACGGATCCCATCCAAAGTTGCACACCTTCAACTCCCGGGGCTCAACATCCATCCAAGACCCAATAAAAATCCTTATCCCATGAAAAAAACTGGTGCAACAATAATGATCCTTGTGCGAAACTCTCTCGGGGAAAAAACTAATCCCATGGTAGGGGCAACCATCAAGTGAGGCGGGAACCAATGGACTAAGCTTTTGTCCGTACGCAGAAATCTGCTTGGGCACTGCCAGTATAGCAAAAGGATCACTCGGTCTTAACAAAGTGGTGAAATTGAGGTTTGAAAACCGGGGTAAACCTGGAAGAAAAGAGACATGATCCCATAGATCCGGGAATTTGCAGGTGCAGTAGATAGCCCATCAACCATTTCCTTTTAGAAAAGTCAAACCCTACTAAAAATGGAAAGTGGTTTGTCCCCACGGGAAAACACCAATATACCCTTGATATCTTACCCTTCTTCAACTCCATTCCAAGAGGTGTCGCCTGAGCTACTACTGGACCAACTCCGGCGGGTATGCCATAGCCAAACCGTGGTCGCAGAACTGACCTAAGCAGCGGAAACCGTATATCAGTCGTGTTTCCTAGCCTGATAGCCCAACCTATTTTCCATACACGGCTGCCAAACCATGAACCCTCAGCTATGGATGTTCCACCAAACTGGCAGCCAACCTTTCTCTTTTGCCTCGTATTCGCCTCTCTCTTACTCGTCTCAGTCGAAAACAGAGAAAATCGGGCCGTCGTCGTCGATAAAACAGAACGAGCTGCGCACCAAACCTGCAACCAGTTTTCAGATCTTCCTTGGTGTTAATCACGGTGCTGAAAGCGCGCGCAACAACCACTCCAGCTCCGGCCCAAAACAAAACTGGCGGAGGACGAAAAATGAAAAGCTTCCTACACGGACGCTTCCTTGTTGTTACAAGCCAGCCACGAAACCAAACCACAAGGGAACCACTAACTAGGGGGAGCTCACGGAGCCGTCGCCGTCAGAAAGGAAGCACCGGCGCAGACGACCCTGCTCGATGATTTTTCGATCACCCGCCGGTCGGATTGCACCTAGAACACCTAGAAAGAGCCTGGGGGTTAACGAGAGGGAATTTGGGGAGGCGCGTGGGGTGCGTTCTTTTTACTACAACCTCATTTACCATCTTCCTATCAAATGTTTTCGTGTTTTTGCAGGCACTTACATAGAGAAGACATCTTAGCATTAGGCATAAGAGAGTTGAAATAGCTTGAGCGCCAGTTGAAAGTAGGCGCTATGCTTTCAACTTGTTTGAGAATGGATAAATCCTAACCCTTCAATTTTTCCCTCTCAACTAAGGCCTGATGCAGCTTTTGACTTACTTATTACCTTATTCCTAAGGTAACCGAGTTCTATTTTACTATGTTTTTTTTCATCTAACGCTTAATATTAATGCGGCTTGATCCAACGGGTTAAAAAAGATGACCTCATTTTAATCTTTTTTAAGTCGTTTCTTTTTAGAAACATCCTATGTTTTTATTAATGATTGTATGCATTTACAGGATACATGGAACTCTTTGGCTCACCCTTTAGTCCATTTCCCCTACATTTTAAATAGTCTTGGAAAATAATAAATAATTAGTGGATTTTATGCATATTCTCAAATTGGTTTATATTCTACTCCATAAGACCTTTAAAACGATATATAATATTCTCAAATTGGTTGAATGATGAATGCGAAATTGATGTTCAAAGTGAGTTGCTTGCAAATGTTGTTTAGAAAATTTAATGCTTAAAACACTATATCTCACATGGAAAATGTATAAAAGTTTGAAAGATGTTTATAATCAAGAACTAACTAGTGGATAGTAAATGTGTAAGTTAACTGAGGTTGGCGACACATTTGCACAATGTGGGTGACATGAACATTTGGACTGGTTTGGCTTTAGTGGACTTTTTAAATTTTTTTTGGCCTATGTAAAAATATTTTTCTCAACAAAATATCTATTGGTATTCCAAATGCAAGTTTAATATTTAGATTTTATAGTTTAAATTAAACTGTGATTTAATTGTTAAAATTAAATTGTGATTTAATTATTAAAATTAAATATTGATTTAATTATTGAAATTAAATCCTTGAAAACTTTTTATCTTCTCCATGAATTCCTTCTAATCTCTTCATATATCTCTTGTAATTATAAATAGAATCATTTATTTCTTTTCGACACACCAATAACATTTCATCTCATTTCTCTCTCAAATTAATTCTATTCTGATGAAAGTGAAAGGCAAGGTTGAATATGAATTTTCAATGAAGTTGTGTTGCTTACGGTGAACGCATGTTTATGTATCTTGGAACATAGACGTCCAACAATTCTCTAGCACTGTGGAGAAGACGAATCCGCCTTAAGGAGACTTTTTATACAGGCCTCAACGTCTGCTCTTATTTCGCCTCAATCCAGAAGTTTAGCGTAATATTTATGTTCATTTTATAATTAATTTTTTGGTAAATTGTTGATATGAATATATATATTCGATTATATTTGTATATTTTTCTTTATTGATAAAAAATAGAACCTAATATGTTTCTTAAAATGGTTGTGATTATTTTTACGTTTTGATCGTAATATTTCAAATAATGATTTTATTAAAGATTTATCATTTTTTACAATCAAATTTCTAAATTCTAATAGATACATGAATGAATGGGCAATTAATGAATACTTTTTTTTTTTGATAAATAAAAAATCTAATCTTAATCCCACCTAGAGCGAAAGGGAAAGAGGACTTTAGGGGAAGGAAGGAGAGTGCTCTTAATGGGCCTCAAACCCATGACCTACGGGAATACAAGGGAAAAAATGAGCAGCTTGGCCTATAGGCCAAATGAGCTTGCTCATGAATTTTTTTTTTGATAATGGTCACTGAATTTTTATTAAAAAGCTATAGAAATATCATAAATAAAATGCATCCAGAAGGAAGAATAATAGTGTTAATCCACTAAATTCTCTTACAAACCTGAAAGTGCAAAGAAAAGTGAATACTTCCATAAAGAATAACATACCATCAAAATCCACAAGCCTTTCTGAATCTCCTTGTCTCTATTCAATCGAGACGCATAACATGATGAAAAGGAGTGGTAAGCGACCCAAACTATCAGATAGAATGTTCTACTACCCAAGACTAATTATATCGGTAAACAATAATCATCCGAGTGAGGGTCTAACTTTCTATAACCACCAACAGAATCATAATAAAAAAACTAGCGCCGTTAAAATCACTGTGCGAGCACCAAAGGACCGCTAGGGTATGCTAAAATCATGTCAACACAATAGGTGAAACGAAACCACAAAAAAAAAAGCGTGCCATAAAGGCAGAGAAAAAAGTGTGCCACAAAGACAGAGATTCTTATTAAAAATATGAAAAAACAAGAAAAAAACAAGAAAATAATAAAATCGATGGTCGACAACCAATACTAAAATTGGTAGTCGACCATCAGCTAAGGAGACAAAAGTAAAAGAAAGTTACAGAGCTCTCTAATTTGTAAAGAAAATATTAGGGTTGCAACACTCAACTACTCATGAATACTTTTAATTTTAAAATAATATATTTTAGTGAGTTTTTATAACCGTGACATTTGAGTTTCGGTCGTAGCGTCCGGGTCGGATCTAAGGTGTTACATTAATGCTCATAAAACCATAATTTCTAAGTGTATATGTTTAGGGATATTTTTTGACATAAAAGAAGTTCATTTAAGCAAGGGAAACACGTACAGCAGCACCGGGAGCCCAGGCAAAACAAGTCACGAAACAAGCATACAACATAATGGGGAGCCGAAAGCAAATAATATGGAACACCAAAAAACCTAAAACAAGAAACAAACATAGAAAGCGTAAGATAAACAAAGAAGAAACCTGAAGCACATGGATCAATCAGAGGCTCGATCAGGCGGCACTTCTGCGAGAGATCCATCCAGAGGCATGCTTCTTTTCTCATAAGAGTAAAAGATCTTGTCATCAGAAATGCTGAGGGTGCCCGACTATGAACTTGGGGTACGAAAAGGTTGGGGTCGACCACAAAAGAGAGGCAAGTACCCTTAACCAAGAGCAAGAGAACAAGGGGAGAAGAAACAGACCAACAAGGATAGATCCAAGGATCAAACATCACCAAAAACACACCCACGAAAGTGAGAATAATCCTTGGGGAAGGAGAAAATTACACTACAATCCATCCAACCTTCCTCCAAATGAAGATGACAGGGTCAAACATCATTATTCAGATTGTGGATGATCAGCACCGTGATCACCCTCTTGATTATTTTCATCAAAATATTTTTTCCTAATAACCCGATGGTTTTTTGGAAGGGTAGGTTCTAAATCCATATCAAGTGCAATACTTTTAGCAATATTCATACTAGAAGTAAAGCCTTCATCTCTAAACTTTTCAAAATATGACATCATACCTTCAACTTGTTCTATGGTGGTATCGATACACATGGATTAGATTGAAATTTCTTGCTTACCTTATTTATAACAAATAAAATTTCATACCAAATAAGCATACCAAGCAAAAGTTCAAAACTCCCAAGTGCATTATATCGACACTCTGCCTCGCTCTTTGACTTTGCATCATTACCACAAGAATCATATAAAATAGACAAAGTTAATCTTAATCGGGGAGCTTGGAATCTAATAGATTTAACACTATTAATTCGACTCTCCCAACGAGTATTAGATAAACATTTCAAAGTAAGTTCAAAAACATTGTCAAGCAAAATTTTCCATCTCTTAGTAGAACCAGAAAATAATGTATATATGCGTTGAACAATTCCAAAAAATGAAATAGCTCTAGTGCAAGAATGTGCCATGTCGCTAAGAGCAAGATTCAAACTATGACAAGCACATGGTATATATAATACCCTTGGGTTTATTTGAAGTAAATGCTTTTGTACACCTTGGTGCTTCATTTTCATGTTGGAGCCATTATCATAACCTTGACCCCTAACATTATCAACATGAAGATCAAAAGACTTTAAAACATTTTGTAATTGAAAAAATGTCTTAATGTCGATGTATCATCCACCTCCAAGAACTTTAAACACTACTCAATTTTTATTTTATTTATTGACATTCTTACGCATCGTACAATTAGAGTCATTTGTTCTTAATGAGCAATATCAGGGGTACAATCAAGAATTATGGAAAAATATTTTGCCTCTTTAATAGTCTTGATTATAGAACTTTTCACACTATGGGCCAAAAGGGAAATCAATTCATTTTGAATTTTATGCCCAAGATAATGATAATGAATTTCACGATTTTGAATGCGTCTAACATGATCTTGCATTATCACATCAAATTCTGCAATCGCTCCAATCAATCTTAAGAAATTACCATTAATATCTTGATAGGGTTTAGTGACATTGATGTAGAGATAAAGCAAACCTTCATGTGCTAACAAACTTTTGTTACAAATAGATTTGAACAACTTGCAACAAAAACAAAATATTTTGTCAACATGTTTAGAATAAAGAAACCATTTTCTATTGCTAATCTCACCATTGCTCAACTTCCTAGAAAAAATAAGTATATGAAAAATGCCTACCATTATCATCAAGAGGAAAGTCAAGATTCAATTCTCTTGTAGGCCCCTTTTCAACTATAATGTCTCTTGTTTTGTTATCAAGATTAGCCCAATTTCTAGGATCATAAATATCTACAAAAGAAATTGCTTGTTCTTCATCATTGTCATTATTAGTAGGAATTGTTTGCTTTATCTCTACATCAATGCCACTATCAACAAAATTATTGGATACATTTTGCACATCATTTGGCAAATTATGCTCATTTTGAACATCATTAGACTCATTTGGAGTGTTAACTTCATTATTATCATTGACATCATCAAGCGAAATTCTATTTGAGTGATCTAAATTTTCATGAACTACATTTCTAACAACAAATTTGCCAGTAGCACCTTATTGTGATTTTATTAACTTATCAACATGTTTTCTCTTTTTTCCTCTTTTCACTTTCAGATAAATGTTTTTTAGGTAACATTGCACATAACAAATAAATCAAACACTCAAATTATATTACAATAAAAATTAGAGAATTACTGTTAAAAAAGAAAGAAAATTAGAAAATGAAATGACAACACCTGGTGGTTGGTAGATTGAAGACCGGGAGCAGCCAATTGCAAGATTGAAGACCGAAAGACATTCAATGTCCGGCAAGGCGACAACCAATCAACCACCGTCGGTAGAGCAAGTGAGCAACGCTGCCAACAACAAAAATTCCTCAAAAAAAAAACCTTTAGATTCTCAATCTCATAATCTCTTAATAACTTCAACTGATTCAGGCTTGTGGCTTTAGCTCCTGATTTAGTGTGGCCGGTGAAGGTGGCTGGTGAGAGTGACCGGTGAGGGTATGGCCAGTGAAAGTGTAGGGAATAGTTTTAGGGTTTGTAGATTGGATATTGGGTATGATTTGGGGTTTTATTTTTTATTTTTGATTTTAAATTATTTTTGTATTAAATAATAATATTATTTTATTTTATTTTATTTTAAATTATTTTTTATATTTAATAATAATAAAATATACCAAGTCATACTAAAATATTAATAAAATAATACTTAGTGACCAAAATAGGTCAATGTATAAAGTTTAGTGAGTAAATTAATCATTTTTAAAGTTCAATGACCGAAACAGATCATAAAGCAAAGTTGAGTAATGATTTAAGTATTTTACCCTAAAATTAAAATATTCAGAAGTTCAAGAACAATTTAAAGTAAGGGTTGTAGTTTGAGAGTATATGGTGCAATTATCTTTCTATGTAACACGCATATAAAATTTAGAATATTATCTTCCTTCCTTCCAACGTCTTCATAAATATTACAAAAAAAATATACATAACTTAATGGAAAAGTACTCCTACTCTTGGCAAGCTTGATAATTATCATAGGTTCTTCAACCACAATTTAATCTAATTAGTTTTTACTTTAATCATTTTATAAATTCTCTTCGTTTTTTTAACAATTTCTACCTAAGGGGGGGGGAGGGAAATTTGCTCCTAATGGGGTTCCAACCCACAACGTAGGAGAGAGTGGAGGGTGTCAACTGAGAGCTTTAACCACTTACTCCAGAGATTGTTGACATTTGAATTAAAATAAAATTCTAATTATTAAATAATAATCTAAATTAATTTTAATGAACTCCTTTTAAAATTGGGTAAATTAAGTAAATTATCACAGAGCTTAACTCTCAAACCTATTTTGACCACTGAAGTTTCAAAACGTTCAATTTACTCACTGAGTTTAGATATTGAAAGTTTTTTTCTGCTCGACAATTTGTTTTATTATTAATGTGAACATACACGTCTTAAACTTGTGTTGTGTGTCTTGTTAAAAATCTCTCTCGTCCTAAGTAGAGGAAAATAGTACATCATAATCAGGGCTGAAAAGAAAAAGACAAACACAACCCTCACTTCATAACTGCAAACGGCAAGAACCCTCCCTACAGAGGTAATCACGAACCCTCCTAAAACCACCAGAAACTGCCTTCCAAAATAAGATTGCCCCAACCTGCATAACAGAATTTTGACCCTCAACAATCAAAAGAAACATGCACAATTCGTTGATGTGAGCACGTCTTCACCAGCACATGTTGTTGATCCGGAGGTCTTACCGTTAGGACCACTTACATGATCTAGGGCAAAACGTTTCAGGGAAGCTCGTTTACTTACTTGTACTTGCATTTTTGAATCATTTAATAATGTTTGTGCCTTAGAAGATAGGACTTTTAATGTCTTGCATGTTGATATGTAACGTATTATTATTATTATATTAATTATTAGGTGTGTTTGAGTCTAATTTATAATGTTTTTATATTGGTTTCGTTATAGATTATTATAAGGTGACTTATTATTTATATATATTTGTGTGTGTGGCAGCCAAGGTGCACGTGAGTGCATGTTCCATGCGTGACCAGCATGATTCGGCCAATTCCATGCGTTTACCCTATGAGCAGCTTGTATCTCCCAAGCAAATATGACCCACGTGAATTGTGCATGTGCTGGAATACATATAACCATGCGGCAGAATGGCAGAGAACAAGATAAGGATCAAAGACATGGATTTTAACATGTGCAGATTTCTTGAAAATTCAAATGGGACGCACATTAAACATGTGCTCAATTGTGTGCCGCCTAACATAATTCAAATGCACGGCCATTTTCTTTTCATTTGAATTTAATATTCAAATGGCTTCAAATAACAGCCACATGTTTGTAAACCGGCCAACCTCCATTGTATTATAAAATTTGGCCGAATGGCATTGTACAAGGGTTAGACAATTAATGAATGATTATTTTGTGAGATTTTTCTCTCAAATTTGGTTCTTTTTAGAACTTTTTCTTTTGATACTTCGGGTTCTCAATTGTTCGATAATTGAAGGGTCCAAGTCCGTATTCGAGCAAATTCAAGATAAGGTTCGGGTTCGTTCAACAGATTGTTCGAGTTCTTCCTTGGAGTTTGTTCACCTTTTCCGACTACGAAGAACAGTTTCGATTCAGGTTTGCATAACAGATTATGCAGGTTCTTTCGAGTTCATCGTGCCAAATCCCAAGAACGTTGCTACCGCTGTTGAATGCTTGAAGAATTTCATCTTCGTCGTTCAAATTATCCTAAAAATTTCTGCAACTTTCTTCTCTCCCAATTCTGAATTTTTTTCTTTCATTTTTTACTATTTAAAATATCTAACTTCAACATCATGTTTGTTTCTATTGTAGAAAAATTTTTGCTATTATCCTAGATCCGCGAATGAACGAGGAATGTTGTTTTCTTCAACAACACCCCTGTATCATATGGTAATCAGAGCTTTGGTCGGATTTTAGCAATTTTTGCACTACCAGACATCAAAAAAATATATATATACAAAAGCCAAACAAAAAAAATTGAAATAAACATTCTGAAAAAAAAGTCAAAATTCAAAGTTTGACCAAAAAAGTCAAAGTCAAAAAAAAATTCGAAAAAAAAAATTCAAAAAAAATCAGTTTCGAATATTTGGGGTATTTTGTGTTAATATGTGATGTTTGGACGTGAAATGATGAAGGATATGTCTTACCTTGAAATGCTTTGTAATCACCCGAAATCAACTTTTCTTGTTTGTTCCGGAGATAGGATGGTGGTAAGCATTTCTACTGCGTAAGTTGCTAAATTCTTGTTCTTTTAGCATCTTTTCTTTCATTTCATATTGTTATCTTTTTCTTTCTTTCAGCCCAATTCTCAACTTTCATTTTTTTTTCTTTTTCTTTTTTTTTCTCCTAACCATTATCTTTGTTCTAACAATATTCACCCGTCACCCGTTGTTTTCTTTCAATTTGACAACACTTGCAGAATCTGAACATCGGAATCAGTTCCTTTAAAGAACTAAGTACGAGAGATTGAGGGAAAAGGCAAACAAAGCGTGTGAGAACAGAAGGGGAGACAAAAAGAGCCATTCGAGTATTCTCCCGAGTGAAACACGAGTGCTGAGTGTTAATTCCTTATTTTCTTGAGTGCAAATTCTTTGGAGTGACTAGTGAGGATTTTTTTTGTGTGATTGGTGAGGACTACTTTTTTTTTCTAACCTTTAACCCGTTTGTTTGTTTGTTTGTTTTTGTTGTTAATTATGACAGGTTCCGATGATCACACGGTTGAACAGGATCCACTGATTCCTCAAATGCAAGCCTTAGAGAGAATGATGCAACGAGTAGTGGCTACCGCCTTAGAGCCATTACAGTCGAGGATGGATAGGTTTGATGGAGGATCCAACTCTGTTAATGATGTGTTGAACGAAA
The DNA here is from genome assembly GCA_958450335.1 of Hibiscus tridactylites. Taxonomy (NCBI): domain Eukaryota; kingdom Viridiplantae; phylum Streptophyta; class Magnoliopsida; order Malvales; family Malvaceae; genus Hibiscus; species Hibiscus tridactylites. The sequence continues at coordinate 84,577,035 of OY288283.1, read as the reverse complement.
ATGAAGACGAACGGTCACCGAGGCAACATATTCCTAGACAAGGACGTGTGCAACAGGTAGACGATAATTTGACTAACATTAAGATTGTTATTCCTTCTTTTCAGGGACGCTCAGATCCTGATGCATACTAGGCTTGGGAAAGCAAAGTGGAGCACATATTCGAGTGTTATAATTACTCGGAACAGAAGAAGGTTCGATTAGCAGCAACAGAGTTTGTTGATTATGCCTTGATATGGTGGGACCAGTTACTGCTTAGTCGTAGACATACTGGTGATGATCCAGTCGCAACATAGATCGAGATGAAGCGACTAATGCGTAAAAGGTTTGTTCCTATTCATTATCATCGTGATTTGTTTCAAAAGTTGCAAAACTTGAAACAGGGAAATAGGAGCGTTGCGGATTATTTCAAGGATATGGAAATGGCTATGATGCGTGCGAATATCGAGGAAGATCGAGAAGCTACCATGGCACGTTTTCTAGCAGGGTTGAACACTGAGATTGCCAACGCTGTTGAGTTACAGCATTATGTCGAGGTTGATGACATGGTGCAGATGGCAATAAAGATTGAACGACAGCAGCGCAGGAAGTCTTCAAATCGAGGTAACCCTTCCTTTAAATCTTTTTCAAATCCATTATATACTCCTAACAATTTCAGGAAACAAGCACCACAAACGCCACTTCGGGTTCGAGAGCAAGGCGAATCCAGCACACCAAAGCCTCCCGTTGCTGATAATGGGCGTGGCAAACATCAAGTGGTGGTAAAAGAACGATCGCGAGATATCCAGTGTTTCAAGTGCCTTGGAAGAGGACATGTTGCTAGTCATTGTCCTAACCGGAGAGTTATGTTGATGCGAGATGATGGTGAGATAGAGTTAGATTCCGAGGAGGAAGTGCATGATCTCCCTACTGAAGAGGAAGATGAGACCGACCTAGAGGTTCCTGAATCTGGTAAGGTAATGGAACTTTTGGTTATTAAAAGAAGTCTGAATGTGCAACAGGTACCAAATGATCTACAGCGTGAGAATATCTTTCACACACGATGCAAGGTGCAAGACAAGGTATGTGTTGTGATTATTGATAGTGGTAGTTGTACTAATGTTGCCAGTTCAGTGATGGTTGACAGGTTAGGTCTGAAAACGACAAAGCATCCTCATCCATATAAGTTACAGTGGTTGAATGATGGTGGCGAGCTTAAAGTGACCAGGCAGGCTATTGTACCATTTTCAATTGGAAACTACAAGGACGAGGTCCTTTGTGATGTTGTGACGATGGATGCTACTCACCTTCTTTTGGGACGCCCTTGGCAATATGACAAGAAGGTAATGCATGATGGTTATACAAACCGTTACTCTTTTATGCATGCAGGTAAGAAGATCACTTTGGCTCCTTTGACACCGAGTCAAGTGTTTGAAGATCATGCAAGCTTGAAAAATAGTAAAGACACTGCAAAAGAGAAGAAGAAGATGTTTGTTTATGCTAGCAGTAGCGAAATCAGGAAATGTCTTTCCTCTCAACAATCTGTGTTTATTTTAATGTTTAAAGATTATTGTTTGTTGACTGATTTTCCTACTAATCTACCTGCACCAATCTTGTCACTTTTGCAGGAATTTAAAGATGTGTTTCCTGAAGAAACACCAAAGGGATTGCCACCTCTTCGTGGCATTGAGCACCAGATTGATTTCATTCCAGGTGTTACTATTCCGAACCGGCCAGCTTATCAAACCAACCCTGAAGAGACGAAAGAGCTTCAAAGGAAAATTACTGAGTTGATAGACAAGGGTTACATTCGAGAGAGCTTGAGTCCGTGTGCTGTTCCGGTGCTGTTAGTGCCGAAGAAAGATGGTTCTTGGAGGATGTGCGTAGATTGTCGAGCTGTGAACCAGATCACAGTTAAGTATCGTCATCCCATTCCAAGACTTGATGACATGTTGGACGAGCTTTGCGGAGCCGTCATCTTCTCCAAAATTGACTTAAGGAGCGGCTATCATCAGATTCGCATGCGAGAAGGCGTTGAGTGGAAAACAGCCTTCAAGACAAAGCTAGGTTTGTACGAATGGTTAGTAATGCCTTTTGGTTTAACTAATGCACCTAGTACTTTTATGCGTTTGATGAATCATGTTCTACGATCTTTCATTGGTAAATTCTGTGTTGTATACTTTGATGATATCTTGATCTATAGCAAGTCTTTACAGGATCACGTAGGACATTTGCGAGCTGTTCTGCAGGTTTTGCGAGAAGAAAGATTGTTTGGTAACATGGAGAAGTGTGTATTTTTTACTGACAAACTCACATTTCTTGGTTACATTGTTAGTTCTCAGGGAGTTGAAGTTGATCCTGAGAAGATAAAGGCAATTCAGGAATGGCCACGACCGACATCGATTACTCAGGTTAGATCGTTTCATGGTTTAGAGAGTTTTTATCGACGGTTTGTTCCTAACTTCAGTTCTATTACCGCCCCCTTAACCGGGATTATAAAGAAGAATTCAGTCTTCTCATGGGGTAAAGAACAAGAAGATGCCTTTTTGAAAATTAAAGATTGTTTGACTAGAGCACCTGTGTTAGCATTACCTGATTTTGATAAAACGTTTGAAATTGAATGTGATGCTTCTGGAATTGGTATAGGTGCTGTTTTGATGCAGGAAAAGAGGCCCGTTGCTTACTTTAGCGAGAAATTGAGTGGTGCTACATTGAACTATCCGGTTTATGATAAAGAGATGTATGCACTGATTCGGGCATTGGAGACATGGCAGCATTATTTGTTGCCTAAGGAGTTTGTGATCCACACCGACCACGAGGCTTTACGTTACATCATAGGTCAGCATAAATTGAATAAACGACATGCTAAGTGGGTTGAATTCTTAGAATCTTTTCCTTATGTCATTCGTTACAAAAAAGGGAAAGAAAATGTCTTTGCTGATGCATTGTCACGTAGGTATGCACTTTTGAGTTATCTTGATTCACATCTGATTGGTTTTGCATATATTCGTGAATTATACCCTGATGATCCTGATTTTAGAGATAAGTTTAATGTTTGCTCGAAAGGTGCAGATGGAAAGTTTTACAGGCATGATGGCTATCTTTTCAAGGAAAACAGGATTTGCATTCCACAGGGTTCGATGCGTGATATTCTGATTCGTGAGGCACATGAAGGTTGATTAATGGGTCATTTTGGTGTCACTAAGACGTTACACACACTGAAGGAGCATCTGTTTTGGCCAAAGATGCGCAGAGACGTTGAAAGGTATTGTGAACGTTGTATGACATGTAGGAAGGCAAAATTGAAGGTTTCACCACATGGTATGTACTTACCTCTACCTATTCCTGATTCCCCTTGGACTGATATTTCGATGGATTTTGTTTTGGGATTGCCTCGAAATAGAAATGGTAGAGATAGTGTATTTGTTGTGGTTGATAGGTTCTCGAAAATGGCACATTTTATTGCTTGCCATAAGACTGATGATGTTGTTAATGTGGCTAACTTATTATTTAGGGATGTTGTACGTTTACATGGTATTCCTAGGTCGATTGTTTCTGACAGGGATGTGAAGTTTTTGAGTCACTTCTGGAGGACTCTTTGGAGCAAATTAGGTACGAAACTCATGTTTTCTACTACTTGTCATCCCCAGACTGATGGACAAACTGAAGTTGTTAACAGGGTTTTATCTACTTTACTTCGTTCCATCATTAAAAAGAATATTAAGACTTGGGAAGATTGTTTGCCACATGTTGAGTTTGCTTATAACCATGTTGTACATTCTGTTACTAAAATGTCACCATTTGAGGTTGTTTATGGTTTTAATCCTATTACGCCTCTAGATTTATTGCCTTTGCCACAGGAACAGGTGACGAACAGAGATGGTCAAAGCAAAGCCGATTATGTGAAGAAGTTGCATCAACAGGTTAAGGAGAACCTAGAACGAAGGACTCAGCAGTATGAAAAGCAAGCAAACAAAGGAAGGAAGCGAGTTACCTTCGATGTTGGTGATTGGGTTTGGGTTCATTTCCGAAAGGAAAGATTTCCGGCCCAAAGGCGGTCCAAGCTGTTACCGCGAGGAGATGGTCCTTTTTAGGTGTTGGAGAAAGTGAATGACAACGTCTACAAGTTAGATCTACCTGGGGAATACAATGTAAGTGCCACATTTAATGTTTCTGACTTAACCCCTTATGGTGATTGTACAGATTTGAGGACAAATCCTTTTCAAGAAGGGGGGATGATGTGAGCACGTCTTCACCAGCACATGTTGTTGATCCGGAGGTCTTACCGTTAGGACCACTTACACGATCTAGGGCAAAACGTTTCAGGGAAGCTCTTTTACTTACTTGTACTTGCATTTTTGAATCATTTAATAATGTTTGTGCCTTAGAAGATAGGACTTTTAATGTCTTGCATGTTGATATGTAACGTATTATTATTATTATATTAATTATTAGGTGTGTTTGAGTCTAATTTATAATGTTTTTATATTGGTTTCGTTATAGATTATTATAAGGTGACTTATTATTAGGTGTGTTTGAGTCTAATTTATAATGTTTTTATATTGGTTTCGTTATAGATTATTATAAGGTGACTTATTATTTATATATATATATATATATGTGTGTGTGGCAGCCAAGGTGCACGTGAGTGCATGTTCCATGCGTGACCAGCATGATTCGGCCAATTCCATGCGTTTACCCTATGAGCAGCTTGTATCTCCCAAGCAAATATGACCCACGTGAATTGTGCATGTGCTGGAATACATATAACCATGCGGCAGAATGGCTGAGAACAAGATAAGGATCAAAGACATGGATTTTAACATGTGCAGATTTCTTGAAAATTCAAATGGGACGCACATTAAACATGTGCTCAATTGTGTGCCGCCTAACGTAATTCAAATGCACGGCCATTTTCTTTTCATTTGAATTTAATATTCAAATGGCTTCAAATAACAGCCACATGTTTGTAAACCGGCCAACCTCCATTATATTATAAAATTTGGCCGAATGGCATTGTACAAGGGTTAGACAATTAATGAATGATTATTTTGTGAGATTTTTCTCTCAAATTTGGTTCTTTTTAGAACTTTTTCTTTGATACTTCGGGTTCTCAATTGTTCGATAATTGAAGGGTCCAAGTCCGTATTCGAGCAAATTCAAGATAAGGTTCGGGTTCGTTCAACAGATTGTTCGAGTTCTTCCTTGGAGTTTGTTCACCTTTTCCGACTACGAAGAACAGTTTCGATTCGGGTTTGCATAACAGATTATGCAGGTTCTTTCGAGTTCATCGTGTCAAATCCCAAGAACGTTGCTACCGTTGTTGAATGCTTGAAGAATTTCATCTTCTTCGTTCAAATTATCCTAAAAATTTCTGCAACTTTCTTCTCTCCCAATTCTGAATTTTTTTCTTTCATTTTTTTACTATTTAAAATATCTAACTTCAACATCATGTTTGTTTCTATTGCAGAGAAATTCTTGCTATTATCCTAGATCCGCAAATGAACGAGGAATGTTGTTTTCTTGAACAACACCCCTGTATCATTCGTACTACCAAAACCTTCAAACAATTCTCATCCCTCGAAAATACCATGAACGAAATGACAAAATAAACACCTTACTTCCAAGCCAAGTTAATTTTAATCGTCCATGTTTTTCATACTCGATTCTTCCAAACACACTAATACACGAACCACCTCATCTTCATCACCTTGAATTTGGAATCCTAAATCTTTACCAAGCTCTAAAGCCTTTCTTGATTCTCTGGTTAGAATCTTCCACCGGGCCTGCATATCCGAATTGGAAAGAGATCTCCCATCAAGTTTTGAAGCATGCAGAATCGATTCAATTTACTTCTTTCTTTTTACTGCACGATCCCTTTTCTTCTTTTCCGCTTTCGACAAACCTTGATCTTGAAATTCAAGCAATGAACTGTAACGTTTTCCTCTCCATTTCACCAGTCGCTCCGTCTCATCCCCTGAGTTCGAATATAGCCTCTATTTTTTCAGAAAGTGTTCCGATGTCCACAAATCGGGCAAAAACCTTTCGGTTTCTCTCTTGCTGATTTCCCTCATTTGCCTTCGGACGGAGCTTGTTTCTCAGTATATTACTTCTCTCGTGCCGGTGAAGCTTTCTACCATTCGGGTCTTGGAGAAGTTCCTCCATTCGTTAGTAAATGGACACCACCAAAAAGTTAACGGAAGAGTGACAAAAAACGTTCAACGTCTAAATTTCTGTGAGTAAATTGAACGTTTTGAAGCTTCAGTGACCAAAATAGATTTGTGAGAAAAATTTAGTGATAATTTACATAATTTACCCTTTAAAATTAGTAATCTTTTGTTAACATTGGAAGATACAAATGGGTTACAAGTTTGTCGTCGTATGTAATTAAAGAAATTTGGCATCGATGTCTCCAAATTTATTGTATTATGGTTAAGGTAAATTACATTAGATATCCTAAACTTTAAGTTTAGTATCGATTATACCATTAAAGTAAAAATTGATATTATGTAAGCATTGATCTACAATTTATGCTTCAATTATACAATTGAGCCTTTAAAATCCCTTCACATCATCGCACAATGACCGTTAAGATTCGTCCACATCATCGATCTTAATAGCTTAGTGATATAATTGAAGTCTAAAGTAAATTTCAGTGTTAAAATAATATCAATTTTTGGTTTAGTGATATAACCAGTACTAAACTTAACGCTTAGTGATAACTAGTGTAGACCGTAGTTTACCCTTATACATACTATCTTATGTGGTTTATTTTATTTCCCTAATAAAAGGAAAAAAATTATTCGAAAAATTTAATTTTTTACAGGATATTCTAGAACGGACGAGGGACACCGTTATACACCATTAAATTTCTTAATGAAATTTAAATAAATATTAAAATTCTTATAGACGCGACGTGCAATTAATCAAATTTTCTAATATATTATTTACTTTTTAATATAAAAGTGTATAAACTATTCTCTATCTCACAATCCCTAAATCTAACCAATAACAATGAAATTTCCTCCTCCAAGTCGCATAAGCCATTTATCTTCCTTGACTACCAAAGTTCAAGTTCCCTACAAGAAGATGATCCATTTCAAGTTTTAGATTGGTGGGGGTTGGATTAGGTTTCTGGTGGAACCCAACTCGATCGTCGTTGTAACCACACCGCGGCGGCCGATAAAAGTACACAAAAGTATGAGTCTTTAATAAATATGTATGATTACGATCAATGAATTGGCACTACAAGAAAATGCATTTTTAGTGACATTAAAAATTGTCACAAAAAGTGTTAATTTTAGCCACTAAAATTTACAGTGACCATTTTTCTGAGTCGTCACCAGTCGTCACTAATAACGTTGTCACTATTATATTAGTGAAAACTTTTGTGCATTTTGTCACGGTTAGTTATATTTTTTATGACTACACGTTTTGAAACAAATAATTATTAATAGTGACTAAAATTTAGACACTAATATCATTATTATTAGTGATAAACATTATATCACAAATACATATATAAATAGTGTCTAAAACATGTTGTCACTTTCAATAAAATAAATAAATTATATTTTTAATAAATAAATGCAATGCATGGCTTCAAGGAGGATTAAACCTGGAACCTTTAAAGCGATAGTGCAATACTCATCCACTAGGCTAGACAAGAAATTTAATACTATTTTGAAAGAAAATAATATTTATGTTAAATTGTAATTGAAATTATTTTTTATTATAAAAATATGTATAAATTATAACACTAATTATTATAATAATAATTTAACTATTTTTTCTATGATTTCTTATACGAAGTACGCATGTTGAAGAAACTATTTAGATTTTTTGAAGAAAAAAAACTAATTATAATGGAATATTCTTTTTAAATTTTTCACAAAATAAATTTTTTCTATTGTATATTATGCTAAAATTATATATTAGTCTTTGTACTTTAATTTGGCGGCTTTAAGTTTCTATACTTTTTAAATTTTAAAATTTTGATCTTAACATGAATGGTAGTCTTTAAATGTGTTAAGTAAAATTTTATTTTTAGCCAACTTGTTATACATAAGTTGCTTATTCAATTTTTATTCTTTAGTTTAATCATTTAAGTCATTGTAATTTAGTCATATTGTCTGTGTCTCGTTAAGATTATGATTGAAATTTTAAAATTTAAAAATATAAGGACTAAAGTTGATCAAAATAGAATGACTAAAACAACAATTTACATATAGTATATAGAGACTAATAAATTTATTATTGTGATAATATCTAATTTGTCATTACTTTTATTTTTATCGGTGACAAAATTATCACAACAAAAGGTAAATTTTTAAGTGACAAATAATTTAATTGTCATAACAAATATCAAATAATAGTGATCACTTCACATATCGTCACTACCATGTTTCAAAATTTTAGTGACAATGAATTTCGTGTCACAATTATTGACTTATAGTCAGAATTTATTAGTGAAAACTGTAATCGTCACAATTACTACTTTTATAGTGACCAAATAAAAATATGTCACAATTACTTATATTAATAGTGTCACACAAAAAAATTATCACAAAAATTTAATATTTGTGACAAAATTGTTCTTAGTCACTATCAATTAGTCACTAAAAACTTATATTATTGTAGTGTGGGGGTGGAAAACCAAATTTGTTTTCATGAAAGAAGAGTTGTGTTCTTATTTTGGAAGAAACCCCCGAAAGGAAAAGAGACGTGAAAACCAGAAAGGTAAATATATTAGAAAAAATATGATTATATATGTATGAGTATATAAGAATTTTAATATTTATTTAAAAATTATTAAAAATTTAATGATGTATATCGTTAGTGGTGTGTAGCGATATCAATAATTTTATATGAGGAACTACTGAACTCAATCACTTGCTGCCGTTACTCTTCAGTTTTCTGTTGAGGTCTATCCTGTAGAGGTACTCAAATTGGATCAGTGATCGATTTTTAGGTTTCGTCGTAAACCTAATTGGTTACTTCCAATTACGTAAATCAATAGTTCAAACCGCACTCAAAGGTAGTTCTAAATTTATATTTTTATATTCTTCGATTGTAATAGAGATTTATTTTACTAATATTACTTTGTCTTTAAGTTCTCGGTAAGTGATTGAATTAAAATTTCATTAATTCTTTTTTTAAATTGGAAATGTACAATATTTTAAGGCTATAAGATTTTTATTTTTAATGCAAAATCCTTGTATAAACATATATATTTATTTAATTAGATAACATGGTAGGACCCTATGGAATGTAAATGTAGATATCTTACCATAAAATTCCAATAAATAGATTTCCGTATTTATTTAATGAGATAACATGGTATGAACTTATGGATATGGAATAGGTAGATTTCTTACCTTAAAATTTTAATAAATAGATATTCATATTATTTTTAAGAAATTTTTGAGAAATTATCATTTGATTCATTGACAGTATACATATTCAAGCTAAAGATTTTGTAAATATAGGATGGTCAGGCAAATAAATACTATTCACATAGAATATTTCGGCCATGTTTGGTAAAAAGAGATTTGAGCAAAAATTAGAGGTTTGAGGCATAATTAGAGGTTTGACCAGTTAAATCCGCTAATATTGTTGTTTGGTAAACAACGGATTGAAAGAGCGGATTGGGGTGAAACTGCTAATTTTGAAAAAGCTCATAATAAGAACTTTTTGAGATTAGAGGTTTGATATTAGAGTTGTAATGACTCTTTTGCCCTTACCAGTTACCAAAAATCTCAAAATAACTTAAATTAAATATTTCTCACCTTATTTATAAGCTAATCTTATTTTTTTTCTTTTTATTATCACATATTTATATGTGTATTTAAATTTATTAATTAATTAAATTATATTAAAATAATTATATAAATAATAAATTAATATATAAATCATTTGAATATGTTTAGAAAAGTTATATTAAACATAATTTTATAGATCTAATTAATAATAATTAGATACAAATACCTAATAAACTATTCAAACAAGTATTGAATATAATCATGTCCTTATATGTCATTTTGCTTGTTTAAATAATCTAACAGCTATCAGCTCAGTTAATTTTATCAAACACTTTTATACAATAAACTAATACAATCTGCTAGTCAATTCAACTAATGCAATCAGCTATCAACTATCGGTCAATGTAATTCGTTATCCGCTATCAGCTATCCGCTAATTGTCAAATGAAACCTTTATATTTTTTTAGTTTAACTATAAATATCCGACTCACCGAGGGATTAATTTGGATAGAGTTGGGCAGATATCCCACCCTTTTCATAGAGTTCTTTAGGCAACTTTCTTTTGCTCCAACAGATTCCCAATGGATAGCTCAGTTGCTCCGGTCACTATCAACAATGACGATAGAAATCCCAGCAAGCTCTCTTCTCAAAAGAAGCCCTCTAAAGGAGGCTGGAACGCCGCCATTTTTGTTATCTGTAAGCACCTCTTTCTTTCCCATTTTTGTTGGACAAATGTTTGATGAAATTGCTATCGTTGATTCATGTAGTTGTCGAGATGGCCGAGCGGTTTGCTTTCTATGGTTTGGCTGGGAACCTGATCACATACCTCACGAGCAATCTCGGCGAACCGTTGAGCACTGCCGCTAAGAACGTCAATACGTGGGTTGGAGTCTCCTCTATCTTCCCTTTGCTCGGGGCGTTCATCGCCGATTCGTACCTCGGTCGCTTCAAGACCATCCTAGCGTCCTCTGTGATCTATCTCTCGGTAACTTCATCTTTTTCGGTTGCGTTGCGTTTATTGCGGTTCTGGATATGTTTGTTTGCTCAACATTTGTTGGTGTTACAGGGGATGGTGTTATTGAGCTTATCGGTGTCCGTAATCCCTATGCATTATCGGGAGGCTGTGTTCTTCACTGCGCTTTACGTATTAGCTGTAGGCGAAGGAGGCCATAAGCCATGCGTTCAGACCTTCGCCGCCGATCAATTCAACGAGAATAATCCCGAAGAAAAAGCTGCCAAAAGCTCATTCTTCAACTGGTGGTACGTTGGAATCGTTACAGGTGCTTCGGTCGCCATTGTTGCTGTCATTTATCTCCAGGTGAGTTTAATTAATTCATATGATTCTCCTCAAAGGTCAAATTCAAGTTTTAATCCTTCTATGGTGCTCAAATTCATAATTCGATCCCAATATTTAAATTTGGTATGATTTGATTCTTCTACTTTTGTATTTTAATTAGATAATTTAAATAATTAAAACCATTAATTAATCTAGTCAAAATGAATCAACCAACGATAATATAAAAAAGATAACCAAATTATTCATAATTAAAGTGTATGACCTAACTATTAGATTTAACCGTTATAAAGGGACCGAAAACATAATTTAACCTTTCTTAAGCCCTTTTACTAACCGTTACTTTTGTGTTACATGATATGTAAAAGTGATAGACTTCCATTTATTTTTCCTATAATTAATTTGAGTTTAATTCAATCGAGTCGTATGGTAAAAATTGTGAAATTATGATGAAAGTCATATTGTGAAAATTCTGCTGTAGGATAATGTTAGTTGGGCAGCAGGATTTGGGGTGTTAGCAGTGGCACTCACGCTGGCATTAGCAGTGTTTTTAATCGGAATCAAGAGGTACCGAAAACAGGGGCCGACGGGCAGCCCCTTCACCACGATAGCTCAGGTCTTCGTCGCTGCTGCAAAGAAGTGGCGCGTGAGTGAAACCCACGGTGGCAGGGGAATTAGTTATGAAGATGATAGAATAAGTGGGAGCCGCAATTTGGCCCGTACCAAACAGTTCAAGTAAGTGTTTTGATATAATTAGAAAGGTAAACTATGTTATATAACACTAAACTTTAAGTTTAGTATCAATTAGATTATTATATTAAAAATCAATAGTATTTTAACATTAAAATTTAATTTAGGTTTCAGTTATATTACTAGGTCATTAGAATTCCTTAACGTCATTGCACGCGGACCGTTAAGTTGGATTTACATTATCAATTTTAATGACTAAATGATATAATTTAAAAAAAAAATTCTCTTCAAGTTTATTTAAAAGTAGTGAATTTATGACTGGCTTGTTGAACATTTATTTGTATTAAACATCTATTCTTTATAAAGCGATTTATCTAAACATTTGGATTTTGACAGATCGAGAATATTGAAATTATTCTATAATTTTTTTGGGTTAATCACTCGTGAATTCTAGAAGCTTTATTATATTTATATAAAAAAGTATTAAAAAGAATAAATTGATGATGTGTGTTTAATTTACTAGCTCATAAGTATATTAAAATTATGAATTATATTTTATACACTGTTTATAGAAAAAAATATTTTACTAACGGAGTTGTATAATTGTTATATGTTTCTTATTTTTAATATAATTATAGGACATATTGTATTCATGTAACTTTGCGTTGTGAGATTATTTTTTCATGTTAATACATAAAATAACAATCTTAAAACTATTTAGCTCAAGAAAGATATCATGTATATTTGTTGAAACAATTATTTAAAAAAATTTAATTAATTATACTTGTTTCGGCTATTTAGGTTCAAGTCGTTGACTTTTTATTATCCAAATTGAATTGTATTGAAATTAAATATGGGTTAATCAGATCGAATTTTTGTATTCGAATCACAATAAATGTGACTTGTATGGTATTTTATTTATTCAAACTCGATTTATTTAATATCGTTCTTTGGAAATGTAGATTTTTGGACAAAGCAATGATCATTGACAACAAGGATTGCTTGAGCAATATCAAGGATCCATGGAGGCTATGTTCATTAAACCAAGTTGAAGGAGTAAAGCTTGTTCTTCGCCTCATCCCAATATGGCTTGCTTGCTTAATGTTCAGTGCCGTGGTATCTCAATTACAAACATTTTTCACCAAGCAAGGCAGCACAATGTTGAGATCAATAGGTCCCCATTTCCAACTTCCTCCTGCAGCACTCCAAAGCCTCGTTGGCCTCGAAATGCTCATCGTCATCCCGATTTACGACCTAATTTTCGTCCCCTTTGCTCGAAAAACAACCGGACATCCCCGCGGAATCACAATGCTACAAAGAATCGGTGCCGGTCTATTCGTTTCCATGTTGAGCATGATTGTTGCAGCTCTAGTAGAGACAGCTAGGGTAAACACCGCGAGCAAGCAAGGTCTACTTGACACCCCAAAAGCCATAGTCCCGATGAACATATGGTGGTTAGTTCCACAATACTTACTCGCCGGAATCGGAGACTGCTTGACACTCATCGGACTACAAGAATTGTTCTACGACCAAATGCCGGAAGAAATGAGAAGCATGGGAGCAGCTGCGTACTTAAGTATAATGGGAGTTGGGAGCTTTCTAAACACAGCTATAATCTCAGTGGTTCAAGCCATTACTTCAAGGCATGGGAATGCATGGCTGGGAGATAATCTGAACCGTGCAAATCTCAATTACTTTTATTGGATAATGGCAGGATTGAGTGGGGCTAATTTGTGCGTTTATATGTGGATTGCTAAGGGTTTTGTGTATAAAAAAGTTGAAAATAATGATCAAGGAATTAGTAATAAGGGGAAAGAGCTGGAAATGGGAGGCTGTTTGGAGGCAACAATATGAAGTTTGGGGATATTTGGATATATAAATGCATGTTTAAGACTTAGTTATATTATATTTCTTAGGAAGTATAATTTTAACAAGTTTAAATACCCTTGTAAAAAAGAAAAAAAAAGTTTAAATGCAAAAGTTGTTCGCTTATTCTATTTTTAATAAAGCTTTCGACCGGCACGTTTGGGCCTCTTCACTCAGTTCTTACGTCTGATTTTGATCTTAAATAAACCGTAACTGTAACCGTAACAAATTTGTTTCAATCGGCACATGTTCGTATCGGGTTATATCAGGTCGGGTTAATTTTCGATTTTAGGTTGTTTTTGTTTTGATTCGGTTCAACTAGATTTAGATTGAGGTCAGTTGAATTGTTAGGTCGGATCAATATCGGATCGATCGGTTTTTTATTAGGGTCAATATCAAATCGGTTGCCTTTTTCGGTCAGGTCAATATTGGATAGGTCAATTTTCGATTTGGGTCAATATACAAAGAAGATCTTTTAAAAGAAAAAAGACATATTAAATCATTAAACTATTGCGGTTAAAAAAATAAAAACCATATTCAGCAATAGTTATAATATAACAAGAGAATAAAACATACATATTTGAGAAAATTAAATTTGGGTTGCTTTCGGTACGAGTTGTTTTTTAGTTCGGGTTGTTTTTGGTTTCGTTTACTTTCGTTCGAGCTGGTTTTCGATTCACTTTGCTTCGTGTTCATGTCAAGCTTAAACCATCATGTTCGGGTCCATATCGGTCTCGGGTCGGATAAATCGGTTTAGGTCTCGAGTCAAGTTTGTCAGGCCTATTATAAATGTTTACAATTAAATTTGAACAGAAAATCAAACAAACAACTAGAGTCGAATCGAAAGAATTTCAAAATAAAGTTTGAGTTATCAAGTACAACTCTTGAACTCGACTAACTCGAAGTTTTTCCAGTCGACTCGAAAGAATATTCATCCATACCAATATGGGTGAGCATTATTCGGTTTTAACTGAATTAACGGGCCGAAACAAATTTTTTTAGTTAATCGGTCGGTTAGTTTTAGGTATGTTTGGTTCACAGTTAAGCTTTTTTTCCCTTTCAAATTTTGGTTATAAGTTAATTCAGTTCGAAACCTGTTAAATAAGCGCATCATTATATATTACATATATATATTCTTGGTCGCTGAACTTTTAAAAGTTATAAAACGATCATTAAATTTTTTTCATATATTATAAACTTGTCATTAAACTTTATCAAAATAGCAGAAAATGATCATTAAATATATTAAATTATTACAAAAGGGTCTGACACGCGTCGTAACGTGTCATGAATAATTTCCTTCTTCCAAATAAATGAATTAAATTAAGTATAGATAGGGAAGTAGGAGTCGAACCCACAAGGACTTAGACTTCCCCTGCATGAAAACAACATAAAACAACCCAATTAAGTCCCTCAAACTTATATTTAATCGAAATAGGGACCAAAAACACAACCAAAATAAATACTCATCAAATTCCCCCTCACTTATCTGATACTTGTCCTCATGTATAAAAAATTTAAGTTCAAATTCTCATTCTTAAATATTTAAGTCCCTTAGCTTACACCATGAAATAATCACTTTAACTCAATAAGAAACTAAGCATTAAAAAATTTAAGTAAGATGACAATAGGAATAAATCTCACAACTTATTAATAAAGCAAAGATCACTTAAGTTTTTGCTAAAATTACTCAGTGTTCTCAGAAAATATCAAATTAAGCAAGCATGCATAAAAATTGCAAAGAACTCAAATCTAAACCTAAAATGCAAAAGATTTTTGTTCTTTTTTTCTTTGCTAGAACCAGTGATAGGCACTTCTAGCTTTATTCTGCTAGAGTCGGTGGTAGGCACCTCTAGCTTATTACTTTTTTTTGTTTTTTTGTTTTTATCGAGCTAGAGCCGGTGGTAGGCACCTCTAGCTTTTATTATTATTATTATTTTTCTTCTTTATGCAAATAACGGTAAATATGATCTCTTCACAAAAATTAAACATGCAAGTATTATTCTAATAAATTCCAAGAACATGAGCAATATCAAGCAATCCTTAAGAATATCCCTTTTCTAGTAACAAGTGTGGGACATAGGTTATGCCATCAAATAAAGTCCATCATGCAAGTAAAGCTTCTAGTAAGTCAAGTTTTTATTATTATCACAAAGTAAGCATAGGAACACATCAATCTAAGGGACAAGGATTATCATAAAATCAAGTATAAGATAAGCTTCAGATAAAGCAAAGAAAAATATGACAAACATATCTCCCCCTCACTTAATGCATTTTGTCCCAAAATGATAACTAGAGTAAAAGAGAGGAAAGGAGAGACTCCCCTGATCAATTGCGCGCGGTCGGGACTTAGACGGTTGTTGGCATGGTAGGAGGTTGGCTCTGCAGTAGTCGTCGCGCTTGGTTGCGGGTCCGCACCATGTTGGCTCGCCGGAGAAGATGAGGGTTGGCCGAGCAATGTCTGGTTCGAAGGATGGGGGCTTTGCGTGCGTGAAGAAAGAAGGGTGAGATGATGGATAATCTAGCTGAAAATGATATCTTCCCATGCCTTTTATTCGATCAACCTGTATTATCTGCGAATAAAATAAAATAAAGATCAGATAAAATAAAATAAAATAAAAATAAAATAAAGAAAATAAGAATAAATTTGAAACTGAAAAATTAAAATAAAGAAATAAATAAAGGAAATGGGTTGCCTCCCATTCAGCACTTGTTTATCGTCAATGGCTCGACGGCCTGTGTCGCTCAGACTACATACACTACGACAAATACTCCTTCCAATTTATGTGCTTAATCCAACTAAGAATTTCCCTACGAGAAATTTTATGACCGTGACATTTCTTCATTTTCCCTAGAAAAATTTCTTTTTTACTATTCAATTTATCCGACGGTAATTTTAACTCGATATCTGGTGCCTGCAAAATGGAAGGAATTTTTTTTAATTTTTGAGAGAGTTAAGTGTAGATCAGGATTAACAAATGAAGTGTTTTTCAACTCCCTAATTTTTCTTCGCGCCCTTTCAATTTCCTGCATGAATTATCAGATAAATTAGTTTCCACAAAATCATCAACTAAAGGTTCATAAACACCAACGAAGCTAACGTTTTCCGTAGAATTCGGATGTTCCATCGCCTTGTAAACATCAAATTCTACGACCTCACCATCAAATTCCATAGACAAAAGACCGCTCCTCACGTCTATTTTCGTATTTGCTGTGCTAAGGAATGGTCGTCCCAACAACACTTCAGAGCAAGTGTTTGTTCTATCATGAGTCATATCGATCAAATAGAAATCTGCAGGAAAGAATAAAACATCTACTTTTACCAACACATTTTCCAACACTCCTTCCGGGTAGATGATCGATCGATCTTCCAACTGTATTGTAACCCTGGTTTCTTTTAAAGGACCGTTAGTAATATTTTTATAAACAGAAAGCGACATTGCATTTATAGAAGCTCCAAGATCGCACATTGCACGTTTAAAAGATATATTACCGATTTGACAGGGTATAGCAAACATACCTTGGTCTTTCATTTTGGGTGGTAACTTACGTTGAAAACTACAGAAATGTGTTCTCCCAAATTTACCTTTTCGTGCTCGGTGAGTTTTCGCTTGGTTTTGCAGAGCTCTTTAAGAAAACGAGCATACCTTGGCACTTGTCGAATGACTTCTAAGAGGGGAATGTTTACTTGAACTTTTTTAAACACTTCAATAATTTCCCTCTCTTCAGCCTTTTTGTCGCGTCTTACTAAGTGTGATGGGAAAGGAGGCGCGACTACAAGAGGTGGAGAAGGAGGAGGAGATGGTGGTAAAGGGTTATCTTGTTTTCGTTACCTTCTTCTATGGTAGGAGTGGGATTGTTGTTTTTTAATGGTTCGTTTGGAGCTATAATGGTCCCACTACGGAGTGTGATGACGCTTACATTTTCTCTAGGGTTTGACTCCGTCTGAGAAGGTAG
The DNA here is from genome assembly GCA_958450335.1 of Hibiscus tridactylites. Lineage (NCBI taxonomy): Eukaryota > Viridiplantae > Streptophyta > Magnoliopsida > Malvales > Malvaceae > Hibiscus > Hibiscus tridactylites. Next base: position 84,559,491 of record OY288283.1, on the reverse strand, counting down.
CTTCCCTTGTGACTATATTCTTCCTATTCTTTGGGCCATTTGACACATTTGCTTATCTAATTCTTGAAAATGGGCTTCTGGACAGTTTTGGAACTTTTCTTGGGATATGGCCAATCGTTCTACAATGGACTCTAGGTTTGATTTTTGTTGGAATTGTTGGTTAGGCTACCTTGGCTGGTACTGTTGTCTTTGGTTTTGCGCAAAGCCTTGGTCTCTCAACCCTCGATTGACATTAGGGTAGTGATGCTTTTGATAGGATCCCGGAAAGTTCCCTATCGCTTTCACTTGTTCGGTATCTTCTTCTTGGATCATAGGGCAACAATCCGTCGGGTGTTCGAGGCTTGTGCATATCACACAAAGCCTAGAAACAATCTTCCTGTATACAACCAAAGTTTGAATAATTTCAGCTAATTTATCAATATTGCTTTCTAGTGAAACGGTACCTACCTCATTAACTCTTTGAGATGGTTCACTCGATTGATAGAAGCATTGTGAGTTGGCTGCCATGGTCGAAATCAATGTCCTTGCTGCCGTCGGAGTCATATTGACTAGGGTTCTTCCACTAGCTACATCAACTACTTAGAATATTTCATAAAAATATTGAATAAGTGTTTGATTTATCAAACCGTGTTGTGGGCAATTTGCGCATAGTTTCTTGAAGCGCTCGCAATATTCATAAAGTGTTTCGGTATCCTTTTGTCGGATACTTAGAATATTTCGCCTCATTTCGCTTGTTTTAGCGGCTGGAAAGAATCTGTCAAGAAACAAGCGAGCCATTTCAGTCCAGGTAGTAACTGAGTTAGAAGGTAAATCATAAAGCCAATCCTTAGCAATGTTAGATAAAGAAAAGGGAAAAGCGTGAAGTTTAATTTGATCCTCAGATACTCTTTGTGGTTTCGTAGTTGAGCAAACCATGTGGAACTCCTTAAGGTGTTTGTGTGGGTTTTCGCTGGGCAAACCGTTGAAGGTTGGTAGGAGATGAATCAAGGTTATTTTTAGTTGGAATGACGTTTCACCATTTAGGAAGGTTATGCACAAGGGCCAATTGTCATCTGGTGCCATGATCAGTTGCTGGATCGTCTATTCGTTGTCTCCCATTTGGTTTCGTTATTCAAAGTGTGTTTTGGGTTGGGATGATTCGAGATATTGCTGGAATCGTCGTTGACGCAACTTATATTGCTCCTCTCGGTTTCGTTGTGCATTTTGTCGTCTCGCAAATGGTTCAATTTCCGAAATGAATTCAGCATGTTCTCCCGGATTTCTTTTGGTCAAAAACAATAAAAACAAACAGTAAAAGTTGCCGAAGTCCCCGGCAACGGCGCCAATTTTTGACACGCGTCGTAACGTGTCAAGAATAATTTCCTTCTTCCAAATAAATAAATAAAGGAATTAAATTAAGTATATATAGGGAAGTAGGAGTCGAACCCACACGGACTTGGACTTTCTTTGTTGCGCCTTTGACGTTTCTAAACCTAAAGATGATGGAATTGAGTTTGTGTGATTTGGGGGGGGGGGGTTGCAATGAAATATAATAATTTAAGAGAGCAAGAAGAATGGTTTAAAAAATGTTAAAACTAATAATAGATATATTCAGCCTTGGCTAAGCCTTGACTTGTTCTACTTGGTTCATTGGTAAAGATTTTTGATTTCGGAAAACTTGTTGGCGAAATTACTACAAGGTCAATCCTTGAGTTTTCTTTGTAATTTCTAAACCCAATGTTTAGCTTCCATTTTGATAATTTGTCTAAACTAACTCAATGTTTGATAAAACAAATTCTTTAAGCTCGTAACCAACTCGAAAAGTTATTTCTATAAAAACGATTCGATCTCAATTTCTCTTAATAATCTATTTACTAAGTGTGTTCCCTGGAAGTCGGATTTGTTTCAATAACCGATCCCCCCTCCCACTTGATAGATCAAAACAATTGTTTTCTCCAAAGTCAATCTTTGGGTTTAAAACTCATTTTGATTTTGAAGATAAAGTATGAAGAAATCGAGAAAAGTTTCTGAAAATGTTTGAAGCATAATTTCGAACCTCGCCTTGAGAAGACGTCATTGCATAAGCCTTCGACTTAATAAGATTTAGCCGACCATGGTTATTAAATTAATCATGCTCGACTTTTTATAGTGTTTGGAATAACCTAGGAAAACCTAAAATGATAATTCAAAAATTAAACAAAATAATTATCCAAAGTTTAAAATTTAAAATTAAAAAAATCTGAAGATATGGTATCTGATAAGCAGTTTGATAAGCTATCATTGTTGCTGACGTCAACTTCTAGAAGATGCTGACGTGGCGCCTAGTCAGCATTCATGCTCTGATTCATGCCCATGAATTTGCCCATGACTCTAGTATTTCCTGCAGCATTTCAGCTTATTTCCAACATCACGTCCTCATCATGAAAACATCATAAAACAGCTTAGTTAAGTCCCTCAAACTTATATTTAATTGAAATAGGGACCAAAATAAATACTCATCAGGGTCATTAGACATTTTAAAATTTATCAATAATTTATGGTGTGCAATGACAATTTTATAATAGTTCGATAAGTTTAATGATTGTTTTGTAATTTTTGAAAGTTTAAAGAATAAAAAGATTATTTTAGCATAGTTTAATGACTATTTGTGTACTTTATCCAAAAAATTGCCATGGTTGATTCACGCAGTTGTGGAGATGGCCGAGCGATTTGCTTTCTATGGTTTGGCTGGAAACCTGATCACATACCACACGAACGATCTCGGTGAACCGATGACCACCGCCGCTAAGAACGTCAATACGTGGGTCGGGGTTTCCGCCATCTTCCCTTTGCTCGGAGCGTTCATCGCCGACTCGTACCTCGGTCGCTTCAAGACCATCATTGGGTCCTCTGTGATCTACGTCACGGTAAGTTCATCTTTTTTTGGCCGCGCTACGTTTATCGCGATTATTTCTTTGCTCGACATTTTTCGGTGTTACAGGGGATGGTGTTATTGAGCTTATCGGTGTCCGTAATCCCTATGCATTATCGGAGAGCTGTGTTCTTCACTGCGCTTTACGTTTTAGCCATAGGCGAAAGCGGCCATAAGCCATGCGTTCAGACCTTCGCCGCCGATCAATTCGACGAGAATAATCCCCAAGAAAAAGCTGCCAAAAGCTCATTCTTCAACTGGTGGTACGTTGGGATCGTTACTGGAGCCTCGGGCGCCATTGTAGTTGTCATTTATCTGCAGGTGAATTCATATGATTCTCCTCAAAGGTTAAATTCAGGTTTTAGTCCTTGTATGTTGCTCAAATTTGTGATTCGATCCAAATAATTAAAACCATAATATAAAAAAAGAGAGGACATTATGCAGAATTAAACTGTAAGAAAGAACTAACCGTTATAAAGGGACCAAAAAGCATAATTTAAGCTTTCTAAAGCATAATTAATTATAATTTAATTCAATTCAGTCATGTGGTAAAATATATGAAATTATGATAACATATTTTCAAACCTTTTCTTTTATTAATAAATTTTAACGCGAAGGTGATGTTTGAGGTCGTGTAGGATAATGTTAGTTGGGCAACAGGATTCGGGGTGTTATCAGTGTCACTGGCGGCGGCATTGGTAGTGTTTTTAACCGGAAGCAGGGGCCGACGGGGAGCCCCTTCACCATGATGGCTCAGGTGTTTGTTGCCGCTGCAAAGAAGTGGCGCGTCAGTGAAACCCATGGTGGCAGGTGAATTTGTTATGAGGATGATAGAATAAGTGGGAGACACAATTTGGCCCGTACCAAACAGTTCAAGTAAGTGTTTTGAATTAATTAAAAAGGTCAAAATATACCGCATAACACTAAACTGAATTGATGATTTTGTTGAATTAAAAATTGAAAATATTATGGTGTAATGGATTTTTAGTCTAATGGTATAATCAATACTAAATTTAAATCACAATAAATATAATTTGTATAATATTTTATTTGTTCAAACTTGATTTATTTACTATCTTTCTTGAAAATGCAGATTTCTGGATAAGGCAATGATAATTGACAACAAGGATTGCTTGAGCAATATCAAGGATCCATGGAGGCTATGTTCATTAAACCAAGTTGAAGAAGTAAAGCTTGTACTTCGCCTCATCCCAATATGGCTTGCTTGCTTAATGTTCAGTGCCGTGATAACTCAATTCCAAACATTTTTCACCAAGCAAGGCAGCACAATGTTGAGATCAATAGGTCCCGATTTCCATGTTCCTCCGGCGGCACTCCAAAGCCTCGTTGGCCTCGAAATCCTCATTGTCCTCCCGATTTACGATCAGATTTCCGTCCCCTTCGCTCGAAAAATAACTGGACATCCCCGCGGAATCACAATGCTACAAAGAATCGGTGTCGGTCTATTTGTTTCAATGTTGAGCATGGTTGTTGCAGCCCTAGTAGAGACATCTAGGGTAAACACCGCTAGCAAGCAAGCAAGGTCTATTTGTTTCAATGTTAAGTATAATGGGAGTTGGGAGCTTTCTAAACACAACTATAATCTCAGTGGTTCAAGCCATTACTTCAAGGCATGGGAATGCATGGCTAGGAGATAATCTGAACCGTGCAAATATCAAGTACTTTTATTGGGTAATGGCGGGATTGAGTGGGGCTAATTTGTGTGTTTATATGTGGATTGCTAAGGGTTTTGTGCATAAAAAAGTTGAAAATAACGATCAATGAATTAGTAATAAGGGGATAGAGCTGGAAACCGAAGGCTACTTGGAGGCAAAAGTATGAAATTTGGATGTAAAAATGCATGTTTACGACTTGGTTATATTATATTTCTTAGATACAATACAAGTTTAAATATAAAAGCAGTTCGCTTATTTTATTTGTAAAATAGCTTTCTACCGGAATCACCGATCGAATAAATTGACAAACATTATAAAATTGTATGTATTGATCTATTATATATGTTAAAACCGAATTAATCAAACCAAACCTTTTCAATTCAGTTAGGTAGTTTTTTTCAATTATATTTTCTTTCTAAGATTTGTTTATATGAAAAGAAAAAAGATTATCTCGGAATCTTCTTAGGGGGTGTTCCCAAAAATTACTTTGCAATGTTTCTCCAGGACCACGAAATAGTTCATGTGTAAACCCTAGACCCGCTTATGCGTTACAACGAATCCTAGGAAGTCACATTAGGGTCACAAGAGCGACCCATAGTAAAAATACATATAAAAACATTTTTTTCCCTCAAAACACTTATTAAACTGTAAAAATCAACTTCTGTTTAAGATACCATTTCAGGAAGTCATTTAAACACATAACAGAAATTTCAGAAAGTGTTTTATAGACACTATCATAAAACAATACATGACATATATACATGCCCACTAACTATACAGTATCGTACTCCAAAGGCAACACCGAGACAACTTCGAACACTGTTGTCAACCATTATACCATAATATATTCTTTTAACTTGCGATGGTAAAAATAACGTGAGCTTGGAAAAGCTCAGTAATACAGAACTACCAAAAGATGCTATAAGCTCATGCAGATATATGGTAGGCATAACATTTTCATGATGTTCCATACATTAACAGTCTCCATTTCTATTCTACTATTTCGAGGTTGCATCATACTCGAGAATAACCATATTTGTTCTTTATTTAAACATCGAGAATTAGACGGGAATTATATAGGCTAGTAACATACGGAGGTGGAATCAGAGAGTTTAGTGCCTAGTGTGTTCCAACAGTGCAACGTTAATGCATGAAATGTAACAATGCATTAAACCTTTTTTTAATAGATTTGTTTCAAGTAGCAGTAAAAATCATTTTAATTCTTTATTAACCCTCTAACCATACTCCAATATATAGTTTCCCCAGTACAATATAATGTATAGGCATTAACCTGAGCCCATTGGGCGTGAGTACCATCCTAAGGGAATACCTTAGAATACGGGCGGCCCTAGCCGAAGCATAGGAACCGAGTACGGGCGGACCTAGCCGAAGCATAGGAACCGAATACGGGTGGACCTAGCCGGAGCACAGGAACCGAAAACGGGCAGACTTACCAACTGGATCAAGGCATGTTAATCAATATGCAAAAACAGTCGTGTAGCACACATGGAACACACTAGGTGGAACAGTTTATTTCTCAGAGATACTTGGTATTTACAAGGAGAGATGAAACACTGAAGTTTTGACAATTCTGAACTGATTTCAGAAACGATGTCCATATATAAAGGGGGCATCGTAATCAATGTCTCCGACCAAGCATTCGAAAATTGTTACAATACGATCAATTAGGTTCTCAAATATATCAAGATTGTTCTGATCATTTGGCCAATAAAGGCATTTTGGTTACTTAACACTCTAGGGCAGTTCCATAATCTGATCCCGAGGGGATAGGTCAATGATGTGTCGCGCTGAAGATTTTCGGCGATTTACTAGGCTTCCAAGACCATTCCACTATACTCATCTCACCAATACATTACTTTTCATGCATTCAAATCGGTGCATTTTCTCTACGTTCACTTTTTGATTCTGACTGTGTTGTACATCTGTATAAATCGCTGTCGCATTATCTCGGAATATGCCTCGAGAGGTTGAACATGCATTAATGCCAATTTGGGTATTATGAAATGATTGACATACATAACCCAAACTTCAACCCATTTGAATATTACAACCACTTGTGTGCGATCAATAGTTCAACATTTCAAAGCTTTAACTTATCTCAGTCAAGAGGGTATCCCAATTATTTAAAGTGCAGTCGTTCACGTTCTTTCGGCTTTTTGAACCACTTAATCACTAGTTTATATCTCATCATATGGTTAATTCAGTAGTTTTGGGTGCCCGATGGCATCTTAGTCTCTTTTAGCCAGCTTGTATGTGTCGTTATTTTCAATTCTTTCGGTTATTTTTATCATTTCGACCTTTTTTCAACCATCTATTATTCCTAAGACACGAGGATAGACCCATCATTTCTGTAAATTTAGAAATTTCAATGCTCAAGCACATTTTGGTCATTTGTTGACTCGTTTGTATCGGTATTTTCAATTCTTTTACTTGATTCAGCCATTAATAGCAATTTTGTATTTTTTGATAGTTTGATTGGTCCGAACGTATAGGGAGTTCCCCCCCCCCCTCACAGAAATTTCTCTTCAGAGGTTTATTCAGGATTTACGCTAGATCCAAGTACTTATTTTCCATGAATGTTTAAGTCTTATTATTGCATCTCTTTGAGAAATTCGAGACTTTTAGGTGAATCGATTGTTTTACCAGATCTAGTGTAGGTTTTCGCACCACTTTCATTATCGGGGGATATTTCTGTCATTTCCACCTCAAGGGCATTCTCGTAATTTTATACTCAAAATATTTATGTCGTTTGACCAATTGACATTATTAATCAAGTTTGGAGATTGACCGCCTCATTATTTATTTATTAAACTCCAGGTTCTTTGATTTATCATCTTTCTAATTAGATTATTCTAATCTTATCTACATTGTCGTACATTTTCATATCCGGTTTGACTTAAGCAAAAATTAACGGTACTCATCGTCATACTTATGCTTGCATTAACCAAATACTAACATGTTCATAAGGCATACAAGAGGTAGCAGTGCATGCATGTACATGATATTATACTAAGGAAATTATATACTGGAGATTGATTGGAGGGTAAATAAAGAGCAAAGATGGTTATTCTCGAGTATGATGCAACCTCGAAATAGTAGAATAGTAATGGATACTGTTACTATATGGAACATCATGAAAATGTTATGCATACCATATATCTGCATAAGCTTATAGCATCTTTTGGTAGTCCTGTATTACTAAGCTTTTCCAAGCTCACGTTGTTTTTACAATCGCATGTTAAAAGAATATATTATGGTATAATGGTTGACAGTAGTGTTCAGAGTTGTCTCGGTGTTGCCTTTGGAGTACGGTACTATATAGTTAGTGGGCATGTATGTCATGTATTGTTTTATGATAGTGTCTGTAAAACACTTTCTGAAATTTTTGTTATGTGTTTAAATGACTTCCTGAAATGGTATTTTAAACAGAAGTTGATTTTTACAGTTTAATAAGTGTTTTGAGGGAAAAATGTTTTTATATGTATTTTTACTGTGGGTCGCTCTTGTGACCCTAATGTGACTTCCTAAGATTCGTTATAACGCGTAGGCGGGTCTAGGGGGTTACATCATGGCAACGATTAAGGAGGGAGAAGCGCCAAAAATTGTGACCTGCTAATGGTAAGATCAATTCGCTTTCAGAGCCTATTAGTTGAGAGCTTGGATAAAATCTTATAGACTCCTCCCACCAGGCTTATGGGGCGATATTCATCCAGGGAAACTAGATTCAGTTTCTTTGATATGAGGGTAATATAGGACTGAAAGATTTTTGCTCGATTCGTGGACTTCGGGACACTTTTCGGTGAAATAGAGGTCGGATTCAGACTTAGGGGGCTGAAACGAAGTGACTGTGAAATTTGGGATCGAACGATCACCATCTACGTTCAATTTCTGAACTTCAGTGACCAAAATAAGTTTGACAGTAAAGTTCAGTGACAAAAAATGTTCAATGTCTAAATTTCAGTGACCTAAATAGGTTTAAGAGTTAAATTCGGTGATAATTTACGTAATTTACCTTTTAATAAAAATAATACGTTGGTTTATAAGCTCCTTAATTGATTAGACTTAAAATCATCTTCCAAAGAAATTATAAAATGTTCAACGGTTTACACACCAAATATAAAGGACCTACAAATAGCATGTCGAAGTTGAGTGGTAAAGTATTATATTTTGATATGGATGCCACTGGAATTCTTAAATGATGTTGGTGTTTTGTTAGAACCTTAATAAAATTGAACTTAGATAGGCATGACATATGATTTGTTGTTTGTTCATACTGTTATTGTGTGCTCTATTTTATTTGTTATGTTTATTTTTCTGTAACTTTAGCCGCGCTGATTTCAAAAATAAAAATGATGAAAATGTGTTTGGTATCTAACTTTTTAAAATAGAAATGAAAAAATAAATATTAAATAATTAAAATAAAATATAGTTAGAAAAATATTATTATTATTATAATAATAATAAATTAAATATGAGTAAATAAACCAAAGTTTTAAGAAATGACATTATAATAATTAGAACCCAGGTTAAATTGAAGTTAAAATTAAAAAAAAAAACTTTTTTTTTCATATTTTCTACTTTCCTAAAATTTCTAATTTTACAAATAAACACATTTTCTTATGGATAAATTCAAGTATAAGAATGGATGAAAGAGTTATTTTTACATCCCTGAATCTGGTAAATTTCGAGGATGAAATTTCTAAAGTTGTAACACAACCAAATAGCGTTGATCATAATAATAAATATAGGTAAAAATGAAATGAGAAGAGAATTGAGTTTGGTGGGTTTACACAACCAAATAGCGTTGATCATAATAATAAATATAAGTAAAAATAAAATGAGAAGAGAATTGAGTTTGGTGGGTTTCGAACCAACGACCTAACCCCAGCCTCACGCCCTTTGTGTTTAACCGCTAAGCCAAGTGCTCATTTATATCAAGGGTTGCTTCGTATAATATTAGAACCATAGTGGGAAGCTTATTAAATAAGGTTTACAACCCATCTGACCCTTCACCTACCAAAAAAATTTGGCTATCCGAATCTAAATATCCAAAACCTAGTCTCTCTGATACCATTGTGCCCAGCCTCGTTCCACCGTCATTGCCTGGCAGTGGGTTTCACCGTCGGTGTCAAGGGCTCCGCTCAACCGTCCGATCTCTCATGTAGTAGCCACGCGCTGTTTCGATATGCTGTCACCGTCGAAATCTCGATCACAGCCCCGTCGAAAGCCCACGTCTGTTTTTCGTCGATTCTGACCATGTACGTCGCCTGTTAGGAGTGTCGTCGACTGAGTCGTGTCCGTCGAGGGGAACGCGTAAAACCCCCCTTAACCCTTCGTTTTATTAGCGCCGGGAAAGCTTCATCGGTCGTTCATCACTTTCCGGCGATTCTGAGTCTATAAGGTTAGATCCAGTGAGTTTTCGATCGATTTTTGGGTTGTTATTGGTTGGTTTTGAATGCCCGATTGATGGGTGTATTTTTCCCAGCAGTATCGACGCTTTCGACACATTTTCGACGATCGTCCGATGACCGTTCTTTTAAGGGTAAGAAGACCGGTCCATGTGGATCGAACCGGCTGGACCGGTCGGCCCATAGCTCAGACCCGACTCGTAACTGACTCGACCCGCATCCAGCCCGATCCAAACCCCTTTGACCCGAACCGAGTCAACTGAGTCAACTCGTCCGAGTGAACCGAGTCAACTCGTTTGAGTCAACTCAGTTAACTTTGACCCGTTGACTCTGACTGTTGACTTTGACTTATTGACCGTTGACTTTTGACGTCAGCGTTGACTTTGACCGTTGACCAAAAAGTCAAATTTTCGAAAAGTCGTATCTTATGTTTTTCAACGTCCTGAGTCCATTTTTGAAGTTCGTTTCGCAAAATTCCGACCGAAAGCCTCCGAATCTGACCTTGAACCCGAACTTGTTTATGTATTTATTTATTTAGTTAAGACCTCTATGAATAAGGACTAAAATAGGATATTGTGTGATTGAAGGTACTCACAGTTCCTTGAATACGAATTGTTGAGGGACGTTGAATCTAGGTTCAAGAGTGTTCGAATGTCGTTCATGGATCGACCCTTATAACTCGGATCCAAGGTAATACTTTTCTACCACTTGTATGCTTTATGAACATGTTGGTATTCGGTTGTAGCCTGCATGCTCATGATGAAGTATATTGTTAGTCTACCTAAGTCAAATCAGATACGAAAAGTAAGTATGAAAATTCATATAAGTATGACATATTCGATTAAAAAATAATATGAATAAATTGAAAAGATTTGGAGTTCTATAATTACTTTTGAATAAGATTTTGATTGATGCGAATAAGGAATTGATGATCAATGAGTGATCCAAGTTCAATGGTTAATCGGTAAAACAGTGCACTTCGAAACATCCAATTCAAACTATTTCTTGATTTAAGGTCTAATGCTCAGAATGTTTGGTTGTGAAGTGACAAAGACGCCTTGTTGTATAAGAAAGACTAAAAATTACCTCTGTTAATGGAAGCGAACTAGAAACCTTCACTAGATCTGGTAACACAATCGATTCATCTGTAAACCCCGATTTTGCTCCGACCGTTATGTTAATGAAGCCTAAACCTTCAAAATTGCAAAGTGCTAAGATCTTCTCGAGTTCTGAATAAATCTCCGAAGATAAGAGTACAGAAAATTATCCGCATGTCTAGATTAATCTAAGTGGCGTAAAAGTTGAATTAATTTGAAATGACTAAAAGGATTGAAAATGCTGATAAGGCTGAACTAGTCGGAATGTGTATAATGACCAAAAGGACGGAAATACCCTAGAGCACTAGATGCCGAATTAACCATAATGATGGATGTACCCTTGAGACTCAAATCGAATGAATATTTAGAAGGACTCGAAAGGCTCAGGATAATTGAAAAACCTTTGAACACTGAAATGACTGAAAATATCTCTAAGACTCGTGTTTGCTGGTCGTTTGATATATATGTGAATTTGAGTGAACACCATACGAAGGAATGTTTGATTTGTTTCTAGGAAATACATAGTTAATGGTAAGAGTAGTCTGTTTAAGGGTACATTCGATACTATGGTTTGAGTTCGTGTGTGCTGCCCATGTTCGAATACTTGGTAAATATCGCAATATTGGGATTCGTAAGTTTGATTGAATTTGGAAACCTGATAAACCGTGGAGATCTTCATGTATACAGATTACTAATTTGTCCTTAGTATGTGGAATTAAGGAATCACCCCTAACAGTCAAATGACCAAAATGCCCTCGTTGGCTAAAATGACCGAAATGGCCATAAATGTATTCGATATCGTGAAAGATCTTGATTTAGAAATTCCTGAATTCTTGGTTTGAAACCTGATGGGTAAATGGAATTCCCAAGTCTCCGTTTATGCCTTGTTGGTATAAATTACCAAAATGCCCATGTATGACAAAATGTCCATAATGCCCTTGTAGGCTTAAACAACTGAATCACTCATGATATATCTGAACTCTCAAAGATCTTGATGTATCAATTCCTGAATATTTGGTTTGAACCATTAGTACGAACCCCTTTTAATAGGGATCTCATTTTTGAAATTTGTCCAAATTGTCAAAAGTTCAATTTGTCTCCTTTCGTAAATATCGAGTATCTTCAAGAAATAAATTGTTCCATCTAGTGTGTTCCATGCGTGTTACACGACTGATTTTGCATATTGTTTTACATGTTTTATCATACTGGTCATGTGCACATGATTGATATGCAATTTTCGTATGAACTTGACACGTTTTGGAATTTAAGCATGACTATATTATATGTTTGATATAGACCTTAGTACCCGATAAGACAAACATGCAATGTGGATAATGTATTACTGAAAATACTATTAATGATTAATGAACTACTGATGAACTGATTCACTGGGGTACTTGGGATATGATACGAAGTCACTGTCGGCTCAGCCTTGATCCAGCTGGTAAGTCTGTCCGTTTTCGGTTCCTATGCTTCCGACCAGTTTCGCTCGTTTTCGGTTCCTATGCTTCGGCTAGGTCCACCCGTTTTTGATTCCTATGCTTCGGCTAGTTCCGCCCGTTTTTGGTTCTTATGCTTTGGCTAGGTCCGCCCGTTTTCGGTTCCTATGCTTTGGCTAGGGCCGCAAGTATTCTAAGGTATTCCCTGAAGATGGTACCCACGCCCAATGGGCTTGGCTTAATGCATGTACATGATACCGCAGTGGGGAAACTAATAATAGAGTATGGTTGAAGGGTAAATAAAGAATTAAAATGAACTTTACTGCTACATGAAACAAATGTATTTGAAATAAAAGGGTTTACTGCATTGTTACTTTTCATGCATTAACGTTGCATTGTTGGAACACACTAGACGTTAAACTCTCTGATTCCACCTTCGTATGTGTTGGGTTATACTGTGCTCGATTCCTTCAACCGTTCTTGCTCGCTAACTGGTGGAGAGGTGGAATTTTGGGTGTAAGTGGTGTGAAAGCTAAAAAGATTAATGACACAATGAATTATAGTGGTTCAACCTTCTAACCAAGGTCTACATCCACAACCTTAGCTTCCCACTAAGGATTTCCAATCAATCCACTATTGATTCGTCCCCTTTTCTAGGCTTAGAAGGAAACCCTTATACACCGGTCAAGCTTTCTATCCAAAGCCTTGATCAAACCCTCTTTACAAGAGAAAAGATAAGCAAACTCAAATCCCTCTAATAGGTATTTGTTTGCACAATTTAGCTCTCACCCAAAACCTGAAACACTTGAGCAAATCTAACAATTTTGGCTTACTAGTGTTTGTCTATACAAAGAAATGACAATTTAGCACTAAGACAATTTCTTGATTATTTGTTGTTGCCAATTGAAGCATTAACCATTACTTGATGCTTGAAGGTCTCTTTTATACTTTTTTTTTTGAGTTTGTAGCCCTTACTAGTCGTTGGGGTTGAATTAGAGCCGTTTGAGACATAATTTCCCACCATAAATGCAGTTCTGCAGCTACCCGTATCGAAACGTTCGAACCCGTTTCGATACGATCTTCAAGTAGAAAGAGCCGTTGCAACACCCGTATCGAAACATTGTTGGTCGTATCGAAACGCCTAGTACCGTATCGAAACGATTTGTATTTAAATGTTAGTTGGGAAATAGTTGTTGGGGTTTATGACTGTTATGGTCGATGCTACGTAGGCGTATCGAAACGGCATAGCCCGTATCGAAACGCTTGGCAAAATCCTCATCCAAAAAAGACCCATTTCGAAACTCGTTTCGAAACGTTTTGACATTAGAAGACCCCGTATCGAAACACCTGGGGTGTTTCGAAACGTCTGGAAGGTTTTGTTTAGTTTAGCTTTGAAAACATGTAAAAACCTTTGAAAAACATCCCCTAAACATAGTTTCAAGTTATTTGGACTTTAGAAATAGTTTTGAATTCTTTTCAAATTAGTCCAAAACAATTTTCAATTATTATATCAAAACATTAGTTCTACATTCTCCCCTTTTTGATATAATAAAACTAACTTGAAAATTTGTTTTGGATTCCCCCCCCCCCCCTTTAATTTTAAAAATATGAATAAGAGATGAAAAATTTAAATCAATTAAAGTTCCCTCTTATTCATTTGAAAATTCAATTCTTCAAACCATTTCTCCCCGTTTTTGTTATATCAAAAAGAATTTAAAACATTAAGTTCAAAATAATTATAGAGAAAAAAATTGACAAAAATAAGAATTTTTGTTTTAAAATGGCTCCCCCTTACTCGAAACATCATAAGAATGTTAGTCTAACATATATGATCATCTAGTTGAATTAATTGAAAAATAAATCAAATAAAACAAAAACAACTAGATTTTACCACACTTGAACCCAAGGGAGGATGTGAAGCCTTCCTTCTTCAAGTGTTCTTCCTTTGTGTGCATGGAGCTACCCCTCAAAGTTTGACTTGTTGATCATTCTCCATCACACTTAGCAAAAGACAATCAAGTAATTTTTGGTATCCAAATTTCTTTGGATCCATAGACGTTAGTAGCAAAAAATCTTGTCCCCTTAGGAATCCATTTTTCAATTTCATCATTTTTAGTTGAAGTACTAAGTCCTTTCGGGATCCAAATACCTCTAAAACATTTTCCTTTTACAAATCTAGGGGCACTAGATTGTCTTATATAAAAATTTGATTTTCGAAAGTCAATTTTCTTTTGAAGTTCATTGGAAATCAAATCTTTTTCTTTTTGAACTTTAAGAAGCAAATTTTGTAAATCAAAACATTTTTGTTCAAAATCCTTCAATCTTGCTTCAAGTTCAAGATTTGTTTTGGAAAGCAAATCATTTTCATTCTTTATTTTTAAAATCAACTTTTTGTTCTTGGAAAATAATGCCTTGAATTCCAAAAGCAAATCATCATAGGCATCTTGCAACTCATCAAATGTATATGGATTTGAAATAGATGAGTTAGAAGTTACCTCCCCCCTCATTGAGGGCCATCAAGCATAGTTGGGCAACTTCATCATCGGTGGAGTCTTCATCGCTCCATGTGGCCACATATACTTGCTTTGAAGATGATCCCCTCTTATTGGACTTGTGAGATGTCTTCATCTTCTTCCTCGATTCATGCTTGGATTTTTCTATTTCGCTCTTCATGAACCGAGTAAATTTGTTGAAGAGATAGGCCATCTCTTCATCTTTACTTTCCTCCTCACTAGAATCTACATGATGACAAGTGGAGGACTTGAGAGCAATGGCATTTGTGTTGATGCCAAGCCCTTTGAGCTTCTTCTCCTCATTGCTCTAATTTCTTCCCTCTTCTTCTCATCTTCTTTGTTTTTCTTCATGATTTGATGAGTGAGGAGTGACCCCATGAGTTCATCAAGCTTCAAAGTTTTCAAATTCTTAGCTTCGATGATGGCGGTCCTCTTTGAGTCCCATGACTCAGGAAGTGAGTAGATGAGCTTTCGGACAAGCTTTTCCTCCGGGATGACTTCTCTATGGCCTTTGAGACCATTGGTGATAGTGGAGAACCTATCAAACATCTTCTCGATGTCTTCTTCCGGATCCATCTTGAAGTTCTCATACTCTAAGGTGAGGAGCCCAATATTGGTCTCCATTACTTCATTCGTCCCCTCGTATGTGACTTCAAGTTTGTCCCATACCTCCTTGGAACTCTCATAAGAAGACATCTTCTCATAGATGTTTGGGCCAAATGCACAAAAGAGGATGTGCAACGCTTTGCAATTTAGCTCCATCTTCTTGCGATCTTCGGCACTCAATTCCGCTTTACTTCGTTGAGGCACGAACGGACCATCTTCAACTATGTCCCATAGCTTGTAGTCTCTTGACTTAATGAAGAACTTCATCTTTGTCTTCCAATGGGCATAGTGAGTTCCGTCGAAGAAGGGCGGTTTGTCGATGGATTGCACTATTGAGCCGATTGTTTGAAATAATGATCGAGCTTGTTGGATCTTCTCAATAGGATGTTAATCCTCTTTAATTGAGCCAAGCTCTGATACCAATTTTTGGGTTATACAGTGCTCGATTCCTTCAACCGTTCTTGCTCGCCAAGTGGTGGAGAGGTGGAATTTTAGGCGTAAGTAGTGTGGAATCTAAAATGATTAATGACGCAATGAATTATAATGGTTCAACATTCTAACCAAGGTCTACATCCACTACCTTAGCTTCCCACTAAGGATTTCCAATCAATCCACTATTGATTTGTCCCCTTTTCTAGGCTTAAGAGGAAACCCTTATACACCGATCAAGCTTTCTACCCAAAGCCTTGATCAAACCCTCTTTACAAGAGAAAAGATAAGCAAACTCAAATCCCTCTAATAGGTATTTGTTTGTACAATTTAGCTCTCACCCAAAACCTAAAACACTTGAGCAAATCTAACAATTTTGGCTCACTAGTGTTTGTCTATACGAAGAAATGACAATTTAGCACTAAGACAATTTCTTGATCATTTGTTGTTGACAATTGAAGCATTAACCATTACTTGATGGTTGGAGGTCCCTTTTACACTCCTTTTTTAGTTTGTAGCCGTTACTGGCCGTTGGGTTGAATTGGAGCCGTTAGAGACATAATTTCCCACCATAAATGCAGTTCTTCAGCTACCCGTATTGAAACGCTCGTACCCGTTTCGATACGATCTTCAAGTACAAAGAGCCATTGCAACACCCGTATCGAAACGCTGTTGGCCGTATCGAAACGCCTAGTACCGTGTCGAAACGATATGCATTTAAAAGTTAGTTGGGAAATAGCCGTTGGGGTTTATGACCGTTGTGGTCGATGCCACGTAGGCGTATCGAAATGGCATAGCCCGTATCGAAACGCTTGGCAAAATCCTCATCCAGAAAAGACCCGTTTCGAAACCCGTTTCGAAACGTTTTGACACTGGAAGACCCCGTATCGAAACACCTGGGGCTGTTTCGAAACGCTTGGAAGGTTTTGTTTAGTTTGGCTTTGAAAACATGTAAAAACCTTTGAAAAACATCCCCTAAACATAGTTTCAAGTTATTTGGACTTTAGAAATAGTTTTGAATTCTTTTCAAATTAGTCCAAAACATTTTTTAATTATTATATCAAAACATTAGTTCTACAGTATGCTACCAGCATATATAATTCTCGTCTAATTCTCAATGTTCGAATAAAGAACAAATATCGTTATTCTCGAGTATGATGCTACCTCAAAATAGTAGAACAGAAATGGAGACTGTTACTACATGGAACATCATGAAAATGTTATGCCTACCATATATCTGCATGAGCTTATATCATCTTTTGGTAGTTCTGTATTATTGAGCCTTTCCAAGCTCACATTGTTTTTACCATCGCATGTTAAAAGATTATATCATGGTATAATGTTTGCCATCAGTGTTCGGAGTTCTTTCGGCGTTGCCTCTAGAGTACGATACGGTATAGTTAATGGGCATGTATGTTATGTATTATTTTATGATAGTGTCTATAAAACACTTTTTGAAATTTTTGTTATGTGTTTAAATGACTTTTTGAAATGGCATTTTAAACAGAAGTTGATTTTACAGTTTAATAAGTGGTTTGAGGAAAAAAAATATTTTTATGTGTATTTTTACTGTGGGTCGCTCTTGTGACTCTAATGTGACTTCGTAGGATCCATTGTAATGCATAGGCGGGTCTAGGGGTTACAGAGGCCATTAGTTAGGGAAGAACATGCATATCTTTTAAAAAAGAATTTGGGTCACAACTCTAACAATGGGTTAAGATCCTCTAACACTATGTAAAACTTTTAAGTTATACTTTTTTTATATTTGGAGGAGGGTAAATGGATTAATGGAATTGACAATAAGAAATGATAGATTTTTACAGGTAAAAAAAGGAGAAAAATCTCAGAAATCCATTTACTCTCATTCAACGATCCAAAAAAGATATAAATCTAAATGAGTTTTACATGGTGTAAGTGGATCATAATCCCACCCTCTATCTCACTATATATATATATATATATATATTACACCACATATACCTAAATTATGACCCTCATTCTAAATTGGGTCCTAAACTTTCTAAATATTCTAATTTCATCCTCGAACTACAAATCATTCTAAATTGGTCCCCAAATTTTATAAAATTTTGATTTCATCCCCAAACTATGACCCTCATACTAATGTGGTCCCCAAACTTTCGAACATTCTAATTTCATCTCCAAATTATCAATATATAATAATCATATTGCATGTTTATAAAAAAAAAATTGTAAAGAATATTGATTGCCATGTAAACATCGATGTATGCTAAGTAATAATATATTTTGACATAAACAATAATTTGGGGGGTGAAATTGGAATGTTTAAAAAAGTTTGGGGACTAATTTAGAATGATGATTATAATTTATGAATTAAATTGGAATGTTCAAAAGTTTGATATCCAATTTAGAATGAGAGCCATCATTTAAGAATAAAATTAAGGATAAAATACTTAAATCATCACTCAACTTTGCTCTATGACCTATTTTGGTCATTAAACTTAAAAATTGTCAATTCACTCACTAAACTTTATACATTGACCTATTTTGGTCACTAAATATTATTTTATTAATATTTTAGTATGACATGATATATTTTATTATTATTAAATATAAAAAATAATTTAAAATAAAAAATAAAACCCCAAATCATACCCAATCTCCAATCCACAAACCACAAATCATACTCAATCTCCAATCCACAAACCAAAAACTATTCCCTCCACTTTCACCAGTCACCCTCACTGGCCACACTAAATCAGGAGCTAAAGCTACAAGCCTGCAATTTGGGCAAAATGCAAATCTAGGAAGTAAGTTTTAATTACTATAAAAAAGAACCTAGAAAAATAAAATTGAAAATGAAATTATTATAGTACTATGAATAAACAACAATGGCATGGAAAAGGGGAAAAAAGAAAGAAACTGACCAGGGAAGTTTTAAAGAAGACGACAATGACAAAATGAGAGAGACTCTGGCGACCAGGTTTATTATTTTTCCGACCAAATGAATTACCGATAGCGTCTTTGTCTTTTTCGTCAGAACCCGTTGTGTTCTTCCCCGGTGAAAGGACCTATTTAACGTCAGACACCTTCGATCGTTTTTTCTACCATCAAAACGTCATCGGAAACAACAGGTTGTTGAAACTGATTTCTCGTGAAGGGATGGAGGAGAAGAAGAGTCTAGGGTTTGTTTCGTATGATTTGGGAATCGAGAGAGTGAAAGGTTAAGGTAGGGGAAAAGTTTTATTATTTTATTAATAACCAAAAAACTGATTACAATATCCAATTAATACAGATTATATAATACTAAAGAAAATAAAGAACCTAACAACTAATTATTCCTTTTACAAGAATACCCCTATACATAAACTAATATTCTAATAGCCCCCTCAAGTTGGAGCATACACATTGTGAATGCTCAACTCGAATCAGATGGCAGTCGATCTCAATGTGCTTAGTTCTTTCATGTTGAACAGGGTTTTCTGCAATTTTAATTGCAGATAAATTGTCACAATAGAGATTTGCAGATTTAAGAGGTAAATGTAAATCAGAAAGAAGAAATAATAGCCATTGCAGTTCACAGGTTACTGTAGCAAGAACCCTATACTCAGCTTCTGTGGAAGACCTGGAAACAGTAGATTGTTTTTTAGACTTCCATGAAACTAAAGCAGAACCAAGAAATATACAAAAACTTGTGGTTGATCTCCTTGAATCAAGACAGGAAGCCCAGTCAGAATCAGAGAAAGCATTCAGTTTCAAATCATTATTGGCAAGAAAAAATAATCCATGTCCAGGAGTTCCCTTTAGATATCTTAAAATTCTATGGACGGCAAAAAGATGTATATCAGATGGAGCTGAAAGAAACTGAGATAAATGATTAACAGCAAATGTTATATCAGGACGAGTATTAGTTAGGTATAACAATTTTCCTATTAACCTTCTATAAGAAGTAATATCTTCTAAGGGAATACCATCATGTTTAGAAAGTTTAACTCTGTCATTAAAAGGAGTTGAAGAAGGTTTCGAACAAGAAAACCCAGTTTCTTCCAAAAGATCAAGAGTATACTTCCTCTGACACAGATTTATACCTTCTTTTGATCTAGCAATCTCGAAAACTAAGAAATACTTAAGATCACCTAGATCTTTAATCTTAAAAGTATCATGCAAGAAATTTTTGATATTAGTAATTTTTGTCAAATTAGGACTCATCAAAACAATATCATCAACATAAACAGCTAAGGCTATGAAATGATCACCTGTTCCTTTTAAGAATAATGAAGAGTCAGAAGATGCTTGAATGAAATTATGTTCTTTCAAAGCAAAAGTTAAACGCTCATTACATTGCCTACTTGCTTGTTTTCAACCATACAAGCTTTTATTCAGTTTACAAACAGTACCAGATTCAATAGGAAGAAAACCATGTGGAGGATCCATATAGACCTCTTCATGTAAGTAACCATGTAAAAAAGCATTGTTAATATCCAATTATTGTAAATACCAGTTTTTGGCATAGGCAATAGCTATAAAAGTTCTAATAGTGGTAATTCTGGCAACAGGACTAAAAGTGTCTAAAAAATATAATCATGGTTGTTGTGTATACCCTTTAGCAACAAGTCTTGCCTTATATCTTTCTAAACTACCATCAGACTTGAGTTTTGTTCTAAAAACCCACTTACAACCAATGGTTTGCTTTCCACTAGGCAAAGGAACAAGGGTCCAAGTATTATTTTTTTCTAAAGCAAGTATCTCATCATGCATAGCCTCTTTCCAGCAATCATGTTTAATAGCTTCTTTTTAATTTTTAGGTTCTTTTAAAATTTCAATATTATTAATATAAGCTTGATGATTAAAAGAAATATGATCATAAGAAACAACTTGAGCAATATTATGAGGTGTGGAGTGAGAAGAAACCTTACTTCCTGGTAAAACAACCTGGTAATCATCAAGTTTAGATGGCATTCTTACAGTTCTTTTTTATCTTCTAGGATGAACAACATCAAGAGATTGTTGAACTGGTGGCTCAGAGGTTTGAATGTCAGGTGAAGAAGAAACACCAAGTGACTGGTCTTCTTCAGATTCAGAACTTGAGGCAAGGGACTGAATTTCAGGTGCAGACTGGTCTGATGCAGATTGTGACAAGGGACTATGATAATCAACATAATCTGAACTAGGAAAATCTTCAAGAGTAGAGTTAGAATCAATGGTGGGAAAGATAATCTCAGAAGATGAATGAAATTTACATTTTTGAAAGCGAAAAATATACTCAGAAAAATAGACATCTCTTGAAACAAAATTTTTTCGAGTTTGAATGTCAAAGAGCCTATATCCTTTGATGTTTTTAGGAAAGCCAAGAAAAACACATTTAATTACCTTAGGGTGTAATTTAGTTTGAGGTTTAGGCAAAACAGAAGCATATGCAAGACATCCAAAAATTCTTAAGTTGTCAAAAGTAGGTGTACTGTGATAAAGCATTTCAAAAGGAGTTTTGTTATTAAGAAGAGGAGTAGGTGTCCTATTTATCAAATATGCAGAATGAATAACACATTCCAACCAGAAAATTAAAGGCAAAGAAGCTTGAATTCGCAAGTATCTAGCAACAGCAAGAAGATGCTGATGCTTGTGTTCAACAACATTGTTTTGTTGAGGACTATATGTGCAACTATTTTGATGAATAACACCATTTGTTTTGTAAAAATATAACATGTCAAACTCCCTAGCATTATCAGTACGTATGCATTTTATTTTTGCATTAAATTAAGTAAAAACAAACTCATAAAACTCAGTGATCAACTTAGACACTTCAGATTTAAGTTTCATGGGAAAAATCCAAACAAAACGAGATTTGTCATCTACTATTGTGAGAAAATAAGCATGTCCATACAAACCTTTAATGGGAAAAGGTCCCCAAACATCAGCATGAACAAGATCAAAATTTGACTCAGAAACAGAATTACTAGAGAGAAAAGATGGTCTTTTCTGTTTAGCCATATGACAAGTAGAGCAATCCAGAGAACTAATACTAGGAATTTTATTATGCGGAAGAGAAAAGAAATGCATCCTTTTACTTAAAGGATGTCCAAGTCTAAAATGCCAAATATTTGAAACAAAATTACAAGAACCAGAATCAGTTCCACATGCAGAAACATTTGCAGAATTATTTGCAGAAATAGAATAACAGCAGGAAACAGAGATGTTTAATTTGTACAAACCAGCAACTTCACTAGCTGTACCAATCGTCATCCATTGATGCACATCATGTATAAAACAAGTTCCACAATTAAAAAACACAGAAATGGAAGGATCCTTAGTTAATTGACGTATAGAAACTAGATTAAAACTGAAACCTGGTATATGAAAAACATCATCAATTTTAATAGCTCAGTGATAAATTGAATCCTAAACTAAAGTTTAGTGTTAAAATAATATCGATTTTTAGTTCAGTGATATAATCGGTACTAAACTTAACGCTTAGTGATAACTAGCGTAGACCGTAGTTTACCCTTATATTTACTATCTTATGTGGTTTATTTTATTTCCCTAATAAAAGGGAAAAATGTGTTTTTTGAAAATTTTAAATTTTTATAGGAAAATTCTAGAACGGACGAGGCACGCTGCTATATACCATTACATTTCTTAATGAATTTTAAATAAATATTAAAATTCTTATAGACACGACGTGCAATTAATCAATTTTTATAATATATTATTTACTTTTTAATATAAAAGTGTATAAACTATTCTCTATCTCACAATCCCTAAATCTAACCAATAACAATGAAATTTCCTCCTCCAAGTCGCATAAGCAATGTATCTTCCTTGACTACCAAAGTTCAAGTTCCCTACAAGAAGCTGGTCTATTTCAAGTTTTGGATTGGTGGGGGTTGGATTAGGATTCTGGTGGAACCCATCTCGACCGTCGTGGTAACCACACCGCGGAGGCCGATGAAAATCTGGCAGCTCAAGGTTGTTGCTAATTCAACAAGCAGTAAGATGCTTATCAATGGCCTAATTGACCCCTTCATGGGAGCAACAAAATTGGTGAAATGGTCGATAAAGGTACACAAAAGTATGAGTCTTTAATAAATATGTATGATTACTATCTATCTTAAAGGTTCAATGAATTGGGGGTGGAAAACCAAATCTGTTTTCATGAAAGAAGAATTGTGTTCTTATTTTGGAAGAAACCCCAGAAAGGAAAAGAGACGTGAAAACCAGAAAGGTAAATATATTAGAAATTAATGATTAATTATATGTCTGAGTAATAAGAAATTTAATATTTATTTAAAAATTATTAAAATTTTAATGATATATATCGCTAGTGGTGTGTAGCGGTTCTGAACTTATATTTTTTAAATTGGAAATGTACAACATTTTAAGGTTACAAGATTTTTATATTTAATGCAAAATCCTTGTATAAATATATATTTATTTAATTAGATAACATGGTATGACCCTATGGAATGTAAAAGTAGATATCTTACCATAAAATTCCAATAAATAGATTTCCGTATTTATTTAATGAGATAACACGGTATGAACTTATGGAATATGGAATAGGTAGATTTCATACCTTAAAAATTTAATAAATAGATACTCATATTTATTTTAATGACATTTCTATATTTATTTTTAAGAAATTTTTAAGAAATTATCATTTGATTCATTGATGTTATACATATTCAAGCTAAAGATTTTGTAAATATATGATGGCTAGGCAATAATTACTATTCACATCGAATATTTTATATTTTTTTAGTTTAACTATAAGTATTCGACTCATTAACCAACTAATCTGAATAGAGTTTTGCAGATATCCAACCTTTTTCATAGAGTTCTTTAGGCAACTTTCTTTTGCTCCAACTGATTCCCGATGGATAGTTCAGTTGCTCCGGTCACATTCGACAATGACATTGACAATACAAATTCCAACGAGCTCTCTTCTCAAAAGAAGCCCTCTAAAGGAGGCTGGAACGCCGCCGTTTTTGTCATCTGTAAGCACATCTTTCTTTCCCATTTTTGTTGGACAAATGTTTGACGAAATTGCTATCGTTGATTCATGTAGTTGTCGAGATGGCCGAGCGATTTGCTTTCTATGGTTTGGCTGGGAACCTGATCACATACCTCACTAGCAATCTCGGTGAACCGTTGAGCACTGCCGCTAAGAACGTTAATACGTGGGTTGGGGTCTCATGTATCTTCCCTTTGCTCGGGGCATTCATCGCCGACTCGTACCTCGGTCGCTTCAAGACCATCCTAGCGTCCTCTGTGATCTATCTCTCGGTAACTTTATCTTTTTCCGGTTGCGTTGCGTTTATTGCGGTTCTAAATATGTTTGTTTGCTCAACATTTGTTGGTGTTACAGGGGATGGTGTTATTGAGCTTATCGGTGTCCGTAATCCCTATGCATTATCGGGAGGCTGTGTTCTTCACTGCGCTTTATGTATTAGCCGTAGGCGAAGGAGGCCATAAGCCATGCGTTCAGACCTTCGCCGCCGATCAATTCGACGAGAATAATCCCGAAGAAAAAGCTGCCAAAAGCTCATTCTTCAATTGGTGGTACGTTGGAATCGTTACAGGTGCTTCGGTCGCCGTTGTTGCTGTCATTTATCTCCAGGTGAGTTTAGTTAATTCATATGATTCTCCTCAAAGGTCGAATTCAGGTTTTAGTCCTATGATGCTCAAATTTATGATTCGATCCCAATACTTTAATTTGGTATGATTTGATTCTTCTACTTTTATGTTTTAATTAGATAATTTAAATAATTAAAACCATTAATTAATCTAGTCAAAATGAATCAACCAACGATAATATAAAAAAGATGACCAAATTATTCATAATTAAAGTGTATGACCTAACTATTAGATTTAACCGTTATAAAGGGATCGAAAACATAATTTAACCTTTCTTAAGCCCTTTACTAACCGTTACTTTTGTGTTACATGATATGTAAAAGTGATAGACTTACCTCAGTGGTTAAGGGAACGGTTGTTGTTCTTAGAGGTTACGGGTTCGAGCACCAGCAGCAGGGTGATTGAGCGTTTATCGTCAAATGATTGAGAGTATATTTAGAACATATACTACTTATAATCACTTTAGCTTTCATAAAAAAAAAGTGATAGACTTTCATTTACTTTTTCCTATAATTAATTTAAGTTTAACTCAATCGAGTCGTATGGTAAAAATTGTGAAATTATATGCTGTAGGATAATGTTAGTTGGGCAGCAGGATTTGGGGTGTTATCAGGGGCACTGACGCTGGCATTAGCAGTGTTTTTAACCGGAATCAAGAGGTACCGAAAACAGGGGCCAACGGGGAGCCCCTTCACCACGATGGCTCAGGTCTTCGTCGCCGCTGCAAAGAAGTGGCGCGTGAGTGAAACCCACGGTGGCAGGGGAATTTGTTACGAAGATGATAGAATAAGTGGGAGCCGCAATTTGGCCCGTACCAAACAGTTCAAGTAAGTGTTTTGATATAATTAGAAAGGTAAACTACCTTATATGACGTTGAACTTTAAAGTAAGTATTGATTAGATTATTGTATTAAAAATTGATAATATTTTAACATTGAAATTTAATTTAGGTTTCAGTTATATTATTGAGCTATTAAAATTCCTTAATGTCATTGCACGCGGACTGTTAAGTTTCATTTACATTATCAATTTTTATGACCAAGTAATATAATTCAAGTTTTTTTTTTCCTTTTCAAGTTTATTTAAAAGTACTGAATTTATGACTGGCTTGTTGAACATTTATTTGTATTAAACATCTATTCTTTATAAAGCGATTTATCTAAACATCTGGATTTTGACACATCGAGAATAATTCTATAATTTTTTTTTTTTTTTTTTGGGGGGGGGGGGGTTAATCACTCGTGAATTCTAGAAGCTTTATTATATTTATATAAAAAAGTATTAAAAAATAAATTGATGATGTGTGTTTAATTTACTAGCTCATAAGTATATTAATTATGAACTATATTTTATATACTGTTTATAGAAAAAATATTTTACTAACGGAGTTGTATAATTGTTATATGTTTCTTATTTTTAATATAATTATAGGACATATTGTATTCATGCAACTTTGCGTTGTGAGAATATTTTTTCATGTTAATACATAAAATAACAATCTTAAAACTATTTAGCTCAAGAAAGATATTCAGTATATTTGTTTAAATTATTTTATAAATTATACTTGATTGGGTTTCTGGTCATTTCAGGCTTTGAGCCATTTTTATTTTATGTCATTTAGGTTCGAGTTGTTAACTTTTTATTATTCAAACCAGATTGTATCGAGATTGAATCTGGATTAATCGGATCGAGTTTTTGAATTTGAATCACAATAAGTATAACTTTTATAATATTTTATTTATTCAAACTTGATTTATTTACGATCATTCTTGAAAATGCAGAGTTTTGGACAAGGCAATGATCATTGACAGCAAGGATTGCTTGAGGAATATCAAGGATCCATGGAGGCTATGTTCATTAAACCAAGTTGAAGAAGTAAAGCTTGTTCTTCGCCTCATCCCAATATGGCTTGCTTGCTTAATGTTCAGTGCAGTGATAACTCAATTACACACATTTTTCACCAAGCAAGGCAGCACAATGTTGAGATCAATAGGTCCCAATTTCAAAGTTCCTCCTGCAGCACTCCAAAGCCTCGTTGGCCTCACAATCCTCATCGCCGTCCCGGTTTATGATCGGGTTTTCGTCCCCATTGCTCGTAAAATAACCGGACATCCCCGTGGAATCACAATGCTACAAAGAATCGGTGCCGGTCTATTCGTTTCCATATTGAACATGGTTGTTGCAGGCCTAGTAGAGACAGCTAGGGTAAACACCGCGAGCAAACACGGCCTACTTGACACCCCAAAAGCTGTAGTCCCGATGAGCATATGGTGGTTAGTTCCCCAATACGTACTCACCGGAATCGGAGACGGCTTGGCAGTCGTCGGATTACAAGAACTGTTCTACGACCAAATGCCGGAAGAAATGAGAAGCATCGGAGCAGCTGCATACATAAGTGTGGTGGGAGTCGGAAGCTTTGTAAACACAGCTATAATCTCAGTGGTTCAAGCCATTACTTCAAGGCATGGGAATGCATGGCTGGGAGATAATCTGAACCGTGCAAATCTCAATTACTTTTATTGGGTATTGGCAGGATTGAGTGGGGTTAATTTGTGTGTTTATATGTGGATTACTAAGGGTTTTGCGTATAAAAACGTTGAGAATAGCGATCAAGCAAATAGTAATAAGGGGAAAGAGCTGGAAATGGGAGGCTGTTTGGAGGCAAAAATATGAAATTTGGATGTAAAAATGCATGTTTACGACTTGGTTATATTATATTTCTTAGAAAGTATAATCTTAACAAGTTTAAATACAAAAGCAGTTCGCTTATTTTATTTGTAAAAAAACTTTCTATCGGAATGACCGATCGAATAAATTGACAAACATTTTAAAATTGTATGTATTGATCTATTATATATGTTAAAACCGAATTAATCAAACCAAACCTTTTCAATTCAGTTAGGTTGTTTTTTTCAATTCTATGTTCTTTCTAAGATTTGTTTATATGAAAAGAAAATAGATTGTCTTGGAATCTTCTTGTTAGGGGGATGTTCCAAGACTACCTCTTTCGGCCCCAAAAAATTACTTTGCAATTTTTCTCCAGGACCACGAATTAGTTCTTTGCAGAAAATAACTTGTTTCCACATGGACTCAGTTTCATAGCCAAATTTCCAAAACCATTTACCTAGAAGTGCCATGTTCTTGACATTTAAGTTGACAATCCCCAAACCTCCATTTTGGATCGGTGTTCAAACGTCCGTATCGGATAGTAAGGACGGATGACTGAAACTGTATAAACCATTATGTTGAACACCCTTGAGAAGAACGTTCCCAGAGCGCTCATCCTTCACAAAACAGGCATTAGAGTGAAACTCAAAAAAACACAGAGTTGTCATGAGCAAATCTAGACACATATAACAAATTCTTGGAGATTTGAGGAACACAACAAACCGTTAAGAAGCAACTTTCACTTAGATACATCAATATCAACATCACCAATGTGAGAAATAGATAGCTGAGTACCATCACCTAGGAAGAACTTACCCTTACCATTGAACGGACGTGCATTCGACATGTACTGATGATCGTGAGTTACATGGTGAGTGGCTCCTGAGTCGATGTACCACTTGGACTCGGGATTGTCATTAGAAGCAGACACAATATTAGTTTGAGCAACATGAGAAGCATTGGGACTTGTATCATCAGCTAAACCTGGAGACTTATGAACAAAAGGATTATAACAGTGCTCTGTGCTACAATGGCAAGTGTTGACTTGCGAGTCAGAAGGGGAAGAGAACTTGTGTGCCTGAGATTTGAACCCTTTGTCGAATCGATACCAGCAGCGGTCTGCCACATGACCCAACTTACCACAAATCTAGCACTGAGGCCTAGAACGACTGTGATAGCCTCGATTACTAGAGTCATTGGACCGATGGGGAGTAGATTTGGCCTCGTTAGAAAGAGTTTGCTCAGTTCGATGTGAGAAGGCACCAATCCTAGTATGTTAAGTGTAGTTAATACCAATAGGGATACGCTGAGGATCCATAACCCTAATCTTTGCATCAATGAGATCAGAAACACCAGCATTGAGTGAATAAGTGTAACCCCTTAGACCCGCCTATGCATTACAACGGATCCTAGGAAGTCACATTAGGGTCACAAGAGCGACCCACAGTAAAAATACACATAAGAACATTTTTCTCTCAAAACACATATTAAACTGTAAAATCAACTTCTGTTTAAAATACCATTTCAGGAAGTCATTTAAACACATAACCGAAATTTCATAAAGTGTTTTACCGACACTATCACAAA
This sequence comes from Hibiscus tridactylites, assembly GCA_958450335.1. Classification (NCBI taxonomy): domain Eukaryota; kingdom Viridiplantae; phylum Streptophyta; class Magnoliopsida; order Malvales; family Malvaceae; genus Hibiscus; species Hibiscus tridactylites. The sequence goes on along the minus strand of OY288283.1, from coordinate 84,530,549 downwards.
ACAATACATGGCATACATGCCCACTAACTATACAATACCGTACTCCAAAAGCAACGCCGAGAGAACTCCGAGCACTGATGTCAAATATTATACCATGATATATTCTTTTAACTTGTGCTGGTAAAAATAACGTGAGCTTGGAAAAGCTCAGTAATACAGAACTACCAAAAGATGTTATAAGCTCATGTAGATATATGGTAGGCATAACATTTTCATGATGTTTCATGTAGTAATAGTCTCCATTTTTGTTCTACTATTTTGAGGTAGAATTATACTCGAGAATAAATATATTTGTTCTTTATTCAAACATCGAGAATTAGACGGGAATTATATAGGCTGATAACATACGGATGTGGAATCAAAAAGTTTAGTGTCTAGTGTGTTCCAACAGTGCAACGTTAATGCATGAAATGTAACAATGCAGTAAACCTTTTTATTTCAAATACATTTGTTTCAGGTAGCAGTAAAGTTCATTTTAATTCTTTATTTACCCTCCAACCATACTCCAATATATAGTTTCCCCAGTGCGATATCATGTACATGCATTAACCCGAGCCTATTGGGCGTGGGTACCATCCTAAGGGAATACCTTAGAATACGGGCGGCCCTAGCCGCAACATAGGAACCGAAACGGGCGGACCTAGTTGAAACATAGGAACCGAAACGAGCGGACCTAACCGAAGCATAGGAACCGAAAACGGGCAGACTTACTAGCTGGATCAGGGTTGAGCCATCAGTAACTTCATATCATATCCCAAGTACTCCCAGTGAATCAGATCATCAATAGTTCATTAATCAATAACAATATTTTCAATAATACATTATCCATATATCATGTTTGTCATATCGGGTGCATGGACATATATCAGAAATACAGTACGGTCGTGCTTAATTTATAAAACATGTCATGCTCCTGTGAATTCAAGTATGTCAGTCATGTGCACGTGATCGATATTATAACATGTAAATCAGTATGCAAAAACAGTCGTGCAGCACACATGGAACACAGTAGGTGGAACAATTTATTTCTTGGAGATACTTGGCATTTACGGAAGGGAACACATTAAACTTTTGACAATTTGAACGGATTTTAGAAATGAGGTCCCTATTAAAAGGGGTGATTCATACTAACGATTCAACCCATATAGTTAGGAGATGATACATCAAGATCTTTGAGAGTTTAGATATATCATGAGTGATTTAGTCATTTAAGCCTACAAGGTCATTATAGTCATTTTTTCATACGTGGGCATTTTGGTAATTTATACCAACAAGACATAAACGGAGACTTGAGAATTCCATTTGCTCATTAGGTTTTCATCCAAGCATTCAGGAATTTCTAAATCAAGATCTTTCATGATATTGGATACATTTAGGACTATTTCGGTCATTTTGGCTAACGAGGGCATTTTGGTCATTTGACTATCAGGGGTGATTCCGTAATTCCACATACTATAGACAAATTGGTAATATGCATACATGAAGATCTCCACGGTTTATCAAGTTTCCAAATTCAGTCGAACTTACAGATCCCAATACTGCGATATTTACCAAGTATTCGAACATGGGCAGTACACCCAAACTCAAACCATAGTTTCGGACGTACCCTTAAACAGAATACTCTTACCGTTAACTATGTATTTCCTCCAAACATATCGAATATGCCTTCATATGGTATTCATTCAAATTCACATATATATCAAACGACCTACAAACACGAGTCTTAGAGATATTTTTAGTCATTTCAGTGTTTGAAGGTTTTTTTTTTCAATTATCCTGAGCCTTTCGAGTCCTTCTAAATATTCATTCGGTTCGAGTCTCGAGGGTACATCCATCATTATGGTTAATTCGACATCTAGTGCCCGATGGTATTTCCGTCCTTTTAGTTATTATACACATTCCGACTAGTTCAGCCTTATCGACATTTTCATTCCTTTTAGTCATTTCAGATCAATTCAACTTTTGCGCCACTTAGATTAATCTAGACATGCGAAAATTTTTTTGTAGTCTCATTTTCAGATATTTATTAAGAACTCGGGAAGATCTTAGCACTTTGCAATTTTAAAGGTTTAAGCTTCGTTAACATAACGGTCGGAGCAAAACTAAGGTTTTCAGATGAATCAGTTGTGTTACCAGATCTAGTGAAGATTTCTAGATCACTTCCATTAACAGAGATAATTTTTCGTCTTTCTTATACATCAAGGCGTCTTTGTCACTTCACAACCAAACATTTTGAGCATTAGAACTTTAATCAAGAAATAGTTTGAATTGGATAATTCGAAGTGCACTGTTTTACCGATTAACCATTGAACTTGGATCACTCATCGATCATCAATTCTTTATTCGCATCAATCAAAATCTTATTCAAAAATAATTATAGAACTCTAAATCTTTTTGATTTATTCATTTTTTAATCGAATATGTCATACTTATATGAATTTTCATACTTATATTTTGTATCTAATTTGACTTAGGTAGAAAAGTATTACCTTGGCTTCGAGCTATAATGGTCGATCCATGAACGACATTCAAATACTCTTGAACTCGGATTTGACGTCCCTCAACAATTCATATTCAGGGAACTATGAGTACCTTTAATTACACAAATTCCCATTAATTTTAGTCCTTATTCACAGTACCCTTAACTACATAACTAAATACATATACAAGTTTGGGTTCAAGGTCAGATTTGGAGGCTTTCGGGTTAGAATTTTGCGAAACGAGCTTCAAAATCAGACTCAGAACTTCGAGAAACATGAAATAGAAATTTTTGGAAAATTTGACTTTTCGGGCCAAAGTCAACGCTGACGTCAGCGGTCAAAGTCAATGCTGACATCATGTTGACGTCACTGGTCTAACACTGATTTGGCGAGTTGATTCACTAGGTCGACTCGGGCGAGTTGACTCACTAGGTTGACTCGGACGAGTTGTCTCACTGGGTTGACTCGAGCGAGTTGACTCGCTGGGTTAATTCAGTCAACGGGTCAAACTCGGGTCGGGTTCGGGTCAAATCGGGTCGAGATTAACAACAGGCCCACATCGGTTTGGTTTTGACCGGTTCGGGCAGCTCGATCGACAGGTTAGGTCAGGTCTGAGCCGGCCGGCTCAACGACCACCGTTTAGGGTAGTCGAGAATCGCCCCAGACGACGCGTGAAGTCCACGCGCGGCCTATTTGGCCGGAAAACACCTTCAGTCAAGCTAAAAGCTGTCGATTTCTTAACCAATGACTTAAATAGCTTAGATTCAAAGCTGAAATCCTTACCAACTTACCAGATCGGAGCAAAAACGATTAGAAGCAACGTTGCTCCGGCAAGACGTTCACGGTGCGACGACGATCACGCCGGTGGTGGCAGTGACAGCCACGGCGAGATGGTGTGGCAGATCGGAGCCGGTCGGTGGCGGGGAGATGAAGAAGGTGAAGAGTCGAAAGCCCCTATGTATTTTTTTATAATCAAAAGGGTAGGTAGATCTGATTAGATTTTAACTGTTATGGGTTTGATCGAACCAAACTAAAACAAATAGAATCATAGGCAGGCTAAAACCAATAGTGTCCTTAGCTCAAATGGTTAACCTTCCTATCTCTCATGCCAAGGGACACGGTTTCGAGTCCCCTTGGTAGCCATTCTCTCCTTTTTCTTTTCTTTTTTGGGTGTTACAACTCTCCCCCCTGAAAGAGAATTTTGTCCTCGAAATTTGCCAGAGTATGAGAAATGCAGAAACTGCTCTTTCATCCGTTCTTGTATTAAAACTTATCCATCAAAGCATAATTGTTTCTCAGGACTCTTAGATGGTCACTGATCAATTAAAAAGTATCCTCAGTTTCTCAGACTAACTTTGGACCCAAAATCGTGCCTTCGTACACCTTATGATAACTTATCAGAATAATGTACTTCAATCCATACAAATCATCATATAGTGCCATGCAAACATTGTCCCGTGATTGTTATTATAAGTAGACTCCTTCGAAGATCAGAGGCCATCCAACTAACACAGAAGTTAATCATACAATCCATGAAGTATATCCTCTAGAATCTGAATTATTCTACAAAGTTGACATCAAGTTACGAAAGAAAAACTGTACATGAATTCCAAATGAGTACTTAAGGCCTCCAACAGGGCCTCCCAAAATTAGGGTGTAACATTATATTTCGGTCATTGATGATATAGTGATACACTATGCCACCCTTTTCATATAAGATGTCTTTCCCCAAGTCGACCGAACATAACAAAGATTTCGAATGAATGTCACTTACTTTCAGCACAACATTCCGTAATTGTTTCCTTCGTGTATAACAATGTCACCACAAAACTTTACACTTTCGCCACATTCACAAACACCTTTCATTTAAATTAATACTGCTTTGATCAAATTTCCATTATGATATTCTCAAACATAATCATCATCACCGAATAGCATTACGTGAAATCTTATATATGTTACCTCACATGGTTAACCTTTCTATCTCTCATGACAAGGGACACGGTTTCGAGTTCCCTTGGCAGCCATTCTCTCATTTTTCTTTTTTGGATGTTACAATAAGGCTCACGGCTACCGGTGATGATAGAAATAAACGGTTCATACTTAGCAGATAGGTCGTTCAGGATGGTGGCGACTTGCTCGGCATCAGAGATCTTGCTTCCACAAACAGTAAGGATATCGCACATATCCTTGATCTGCGTGATATAGGCCCTCATCGTAAGCGATCCTTTTTTATAGATCGAAGGCGACAATAGAGGTGAATGACTTTAGTGGTTGACAGCCGAGCTTAAAGGCTGAGAACGACGCTCTAAACGGCGACAGAATTCTCTGCACCGATAAGTTGAGGCAAAATACCAGGGCTCATAGTGGAGAGCAACCACGAAGCTAATGAACTATCTTGTAGCCGGAATCGAACATACGCGGTATTCGGTGTCCTTTCTCCAGACTCAACAACGACAAACTTTGTAGGAACGAAGGTCGATTCGTCAAGAAAATGTTCTAGGCCGTGGTCGCGAACCATGAGAAGCACTTGCTGCTTCCGCAAGAGAAAATTATCATCATCGAGGAGAACGCTAATGTTTTGTTAGAGAAAGCAGGACTTGACTGGTTGCCAGAGGCGGCGAAATCACCGTCGCTAGGACCTTCCGAAATCGACACGATGGATGGCATCGACAGACAAAAACACCGATCATTGACACAAAAAAATGATGAAAGAAGTGGAACGGACCAGAACCTGACGCTCTGATATCATATTGAAATGAAGAACTCAAAGGTTCAAAGTTTACAAAACTACAAGAACTGGCTACTGAGATGAAGAAGAAAAGAGAGAGGAAAATTTGGTTTAGTTTCAATGTAGGCCATCTCAACCAGAATTAATTTAATTGGGCCAGTACCAAAAAACTGGTTGTTATAGCTCAAGGAAGGGCTGTAACTAATCTGCCAATTATGATGGGTCAGTTAGTTAGGCCCGTGAGCAGATGTAACAGAAAAACTGATATGTTTTTAATAAAGAACATTGGCTCAAGATAATATCTTCTAATAGTCTGACCACTTGATCCAATGAAATTTCCTTTTTCCGGAAGATCCCCACAATAAATTTGCCATCAAGCTATTTAAACGACGACATACCACTACAAGCAATTTAAATATAGACAGAAAATACACCGATAGACTAAAAAGAATCGATTTAACCAGGGTTACTCTCCCCCAAAACATAGAACACTCGACATCGAACTTGCAATCCTCTGATAGTATTTGTTGATAATAGGCTCCCAAATTACACACAAGTTTCGCCTAGCCCCAATAGGGAGGACCAAATAATTCGAAGGGAGAGATCAAACAGAATAACCGATCAAAGAGGCCCATCTCTCTATAGTAACTATCTCCACATTTATTCTGAAAACTTTTCTCTTTTTTCAGATTTAATTGTAGCCCGGAAGCGAGTTGAAAATTTTTAAGAACCCTTTTGACATTTATTGGTTGGCTTTCACATGCTTGACAGAAAATCATGAGATCATTCGCATATTTCAAATGAAAGATACAAAATGGAGTTATTCCCCCAACCAAGATAAATGCCAAAGAAAAGGCTAGATTGTACAGCCTTGTTTAATATCAAATTTAGCTATTCTCTTATGAGATTAAACATGAGTGGTGATAAAGTACAGTCTTGCCTCAGTCCTCTAGAGAACTTGAATTTGTGTGTGGGTGAACCATTAATAGGTACTGAAATGTAAGCGGTCAAAGCCGGAAAATATTTAAGGGGTGTTATTTTTTTTTGAATTATATTTAAGGGGTGTCAATTATTTATAAATAGGTGTCATTTATTTATTTTTTAAATTTTTTTACATAAAAATTATATATATAATTTTTTCCCAAAAATTTTTGAGGTGTCATATAACCACCCATTCTAATAGGTGGCTTCGCCCATGAGTCGAGATATACTGATATGTCCATTTGCACCGGTATTCCTCAAAACCAATAGCCTTCATAACCTAGACTAAAAACTCCTAATAGACAGAATTATACACTTTTTGAAAGTCGATTTTAAACACAAGGCCACTCGAACCACTTTTATGAAGATGACCGATAACTTTAATTACAATTAGAGAGCAGTCAAGGATCTATCTTCCTGGAATAAAAGTAAATTGTGACATGCTAATGGTAAGATCAATACACTTTCGGAGCCTATTAGCCGAGAGCTTGGATAAAATCGTATAGACTCCTCCCACCAGGCTTATGGGGCGATATTCATCCAGGGAAACTGGATTCAGCTTCTTCGATATGGGTAATATAGAACTGAAAGACTTTTATTCGATTCGTGGACTTCGGGACACTTTCTGATGAAATAGAGGTCGGATTCATACTTAGGGGATAAAACGAAGTGATTGTGAAATTTGAGACCGAATGACCACCATCTACGTTTAATGTCTAAATTTCAGTAACCAAAATAGGTTTAACAGTAAAGTTCAGTGATAAAAAAAGTTCAATGTCTAAATTTTAATGACCAAAATAAGCTTGAGAGTAAAATTCAGTGATGATTTACTTAATTTACCCTTTAATAAAAATAATACGTTGGTCTCCTTAATTGACTTAAAATCATCTTCCAAAAAAATTATAAAATATTCAACGGTTTACACGCCAAATTCAAAAATATAAAGGACCTACAAATAGCATGTCGAAGTTGAGTGATAAAGTATCATATTTTGATATGGATGCCACTGGAATTCTTAAATGATGTTGGTGTTTTGTTAGAACCTTAATAAAATTGAACTTAGATAGGCATGACATATGATTTGTTGTTTGTTCATACTGTTATTGTGTGCTCTATTTTTATTTGTTATGTTTATTTTTCTGTACCTTTAGCCACACTGATTTTTCTTTTATTTTTAATAGTCTTCATATAATTAAGATACTATTTGTTTATACATATTTTTAACCCTTTAACAATGCACACATCTTGCAGATAAAACGCTTAAACATCCTCTGTCCACGTCTCCATCTATGTATGTATATGCTAACCAAGCTAAGGCCAATCAATTAAAATGAGACCTTTTCTATTATTTATTTTTGAGAACACTATGTATTTACGTTTATTTTTGCTAAACAATTTGAGAAATTTAGGTCCGTTTGGTTTTAGAAAGTATTTTTTATTTTTGTTTTTTACTTTCATTTTTAGTTTTCTAAAAATTAGAAACATGCTTGGTTGATAGGGATGGAAACTTGTTTTCAAAAATGAAAATGGTGAAAATGTAAACTTGTTTTCAAAAATAAAAATGGTGAAAATGTATTTTGGTATCTAGCTTTTCAAAATAGAAATGAAAAAATAAATATTGAATAACTAAAATAAAATATAGTTAGAAAAATATTATTATTATAATAATAAATAAAATATGAGTAAATAAACCAAAATTTTAAGAAATGACATTACAATAATTCGAATCCGGGTTGAAATGAAGTTAAAATTTTTAAAAAATAACTCTTGTTTTCATATTTTCTACTTTCCTAAAAACATTTTCAATGAAAATATTTTTTATGTTTTCAAATTTTCACAAACAAACACATTTTCTTCACCGTTTTTCATTTTTCAAGAAAATAAAAATGAAAACAAACTTAACGGACCCATTTTTCAAATAAGGATAGGTTTTTTCGCTCGGCAAAATACCATTTTAAAAATCAGAATAAAAATCATACATATTATGTATCTTTATTCTAAGGCTAGATAAAAATCTCTATAATCTTAAATGAAGTAAAAAGTACAACACAATTAGACAAGAAGCTTAAAAGAAGGAAAAATTACAGCAGCGAAAGACTTCCTTATACAGCAACATGGCCTTTTATAACCTGCTACCACCAAGCTTCAAATAGCTCTTGTCTTGACATACCTTCCTTCGCTAAATGGTCCGTCATACCATTGTGGTCTCTTGGCACATAAAGAAATTGAACCTGGAGTAACTTTATAACCGTGCTGCCTTAAGAGCCTAAAACAAAACTTGCCCGGATCAGACCATATACCTTCCAAAACTGAAATTCGGGTTACTTTAATAATTGATGTAATTTTGAACTCAACGAGTAGTTCTATTGAAAATGGTGATAATATTCGGGATGAGTCTACCACGTGTGACTAACATTGCTGAACACCACTAACGATGAACACCGATGGATATCATTAAATTAATTAATAAAGATTTAAAATTTCAAGGACCCATCATACAATTAATAATTATTTATAAAAATTCAATTAAATTATTTTATATATATATTAAAATTTTATTTTTTTAATAATGGTAAACTATATATTTAGTACCTCACCTATTTTCGTATTTCTATTGAACCCTTATTATTTAAATATTATTTCAATTTGACCCTATTCTTTATAAAAATAATTTAACCCTTAACTATTGAGTAATATGAAGACTTGTGGTGTTTTGGATTTTGTCAGTTATTGGGCTTCAGCCGGCTTGGATCTGGCCAATTGGTTAGTTGTTATAACCGCCCATATGTTTGTTATAACTGGTACTCTTTAGTATTCAGTTGAAACAGATTGGGCTATATTAACCCATTTGGGAACTGGCCCGTATCATCTTTTGGCCTACACAGACCCAAAATTCTCTCTTCTCTCTTTTTCTGTTTGGCTCATTTTCTCATAGGGTTTTTTCGCATTTGTTTCTTTTCTTTCTTTCTTTTTCCTCATCGTCTTCACTCCGATTCTTTCTGATCTTACCGGAGCTGCATCAACATGGTATCAGAGCCACGGATTCGGTCAATGTATTGTTAGTGTGGCCGGCTGCGGTGAGTGCTTGAAGACGGAGAGGTTGTTCGTGATGGTTCGTGGTTCTCTACTTGTTTACTGTGTAAAATTTGGGCGTTTCCTTATCCCGATCTTTGTGTTGTTTGTGAGATCCTGTTGACTGCTTTTAATGGCACCGGAGGCCGTCGAGGTTACCAATCTGACTGATGAAGCCGACACAGTTCAGATCTGCAACGACTCCAATAGTTCGGCGTTCGCGAATAAGCAGGTTAGCGTTAAACTCGATGGCACAAATTTTATGCTTTGGAAACAACAAGTCATTCTTATGATTCGAGGTAACGAGCTGGAGCACTACCTAGACTCCGAAACTCCTGTTCCATCGAAGATAATTAAGGATTCATCTGGTAAACTGATTCTCAATCCTGAGTTTAGATGGTTCAGAAAAGAGGACAATGCCTTAGCCTCATGGCTTCTCTCCACCATAAGCCCTAGGGTTTTGCCTCAACTTGTAGGAGCCGAAACATCAGCATCTATTTGGGCATCTATTCTAAACCTGTATTCTAAGTTTTCGACAACAAAGGTTATGAACCTACACTGCCGATTAAGAGCGCTGAAGAAGGGTTCTCTATCAATTCGAGAATACACGACACAAATTAAAGAAATTTGTGATCTTCTGGCTACAAGTGGAAGCCCTGTTGCTGAAGTCGAGCAAATCGTGACGGTCTTGAATGGACTTACTCCGGAGTTTGACCCATTCATTGCTGCCATTACCATGAGTCGCGAGCCGTATACGCTAGAGTCAGTTGTTTTTGGGTTGATCGATGCCGAATCCAGACTTGGTGACATTGTTCGTGTTCCCATTGGTATTAACCTGACTCAGGCTGATGATGATAGGTCACGAGAATCATATGGTGCTGGTAGAGATACACCTCGTTCACAGTATACACCTAAGCCATCTCGCAACAATCTTCAGACTGGAGGAAGGTTCAGAGGGGGCGCCCTAGGCCTCAATGTCAGTTGTGTGGAAAGATCGGTCATCTGGTGGACCGTTGCTGGCACAGAATTGACCAGAACTTCAAAGGAGTCATGTCTCAGCAGTCTCAGCAATCAAAAGAGTTCACTGATACTCAAGCCAACATGTGTAGATATGTTGATCCCTCGGATGATGTTTGCTACAATCCATTTGTGGGAATTGCTTCTGGATCCAGTGAGGAAAAACCTTAAGAAACTACTGACACGGTGCAGATTAATTCTCTAATTGCAAGAGGAGATCTCACTCTAGATGACAAGTGGTTTCCAGATCCAGAGGCCACACACCATGTCACCAAGAGCTTCACAAATGGTAAGTCATACTACGGCAAGGGTAAGGTATTCCTAGGTGATGGATCTACTTTAGATATTTCTCATATTGGTAGCTGTGCTATTCATACATCCGCTAAGTCTTTAGTTCTGGATCGGTTGTTGTGTGTTCCTAAGATTACAAGGAGTCTTTTATCTGTTTCTCGTTTTATCAGTGATAATAATGTGTTTCTTGAGTTCCATGCTGACAGATGTCTCGTCAAGGATGAGGTGAGTGGTGTTGTGCTACTTAAAGGTACACTTGATGATGGTTTGTATAGCTTCAACTTTTCTCATGCAACACCTGCTCATGATTCTGTTTGCAACACTGTTCACCATACTGATTCTGCTTCTGATGATTCTGTCACTGCACAAAATATGTCCACTAGTAATAATGCTCCTCAGTCTAATTACTGGTTGTGGCACCAGAGATTGGGGCACCCTGCTCATTCTGTTGTTTGTAATTCTTTGAATAAGTCTTTCCCTGTTGATAAGTCTGCTCTTTGTCATGCATGTCAATTAGGGAAAAGTACTAGATTACCCTTCACCTTGTCTGACACTGTGTATCACAAACCTTTTGAATTGGTTGAGGCTGATGTCTGGGGTCCCTCACCCATTAAATCATTAGGATATCAATACTATGTTTCCTTTATAGACATGTATTCACGCAATTGTTGGTTGTACTTGTTGAAACAAAAATCTGAAGTAAGAAATGCTTTTGAATTGTTTGCTGCTTTGGTTGAAAATCAATTCTCTGCTAAGATTTTAGCTATACAAACTGATGGTGGGGGAGAGTTTGTAGCTCTATCCAATGACTTAGCTAAGAGGGGTATACAACATAGGATTACTTGTCCCTAAACTTCTGCCCAAAATGGTACAGTGGAACGAAAACACAGGCACATAATTGACATTACTCTTACTATGTTAGCTAATGCTTCAGTACCTTTTCAGTATTGGTCTTTTGCTGCCTTGAGTGCAGTCTATCTTATTAATAGATTGCCAACTGATAGCTTAGGTGGTTTGTCTCCACATGAAAAACTATATGGGAAGAAACCAGAGTATCAGTTCCTTAGGGTATTTGGTTCTGAATGTTTTCCTTGCTTAAGGGATTACAACAAGCACAAATTTGAGTACAGGTCAAAGGCGTGTGTTTTCTTGGGATACTCACCTAAGCATAAGGGTTACCAGTGCATGGACTCCTCAGGCCGTGTGTATGTATCAAGGCATGTCAAATTCAATGAGCATGTGTTCCCTTTTGCCCTTAGCTCTGCCAAATCTGTTCAGACCCCTGACTTGTTTCAACCCTCAGCTACTCTGAATATTCCTGACATGTACCATCCACCCAAACGGCCTATAGTGGTACCCTGTTCTAATTTTGAGAGTTCCTCTAGCCATTCCATAGTTCCTTCTAATACAGAGTCCCCTACACATCATGTTTCTTCTCCTTCCCTGTCTTCAGCCTCTTCTTTGCAATCATCAGATGCTAATCCTGATACTCAAGATGAGCTGGAGTTGGTTGCTGACATTATGGAAGGCTTGGACTCAGAAACTGAGGTTGTTGATAATGTGGTAAATTCACCTGCTGCAGCTGTTGAACATATTGATGATGTTGCGTATGATGGTTTACAACAAGGTGCAGGCACTACGGATATTGAAGTTGTGCTTGCATCCACTGCAAGTGATGACATACAACAAGGTGAGGGCACTGAAGATATGAGTAGTGTGCCCATTTCACCTGTAAGTGCTAGTTCTTCTCAAGATGGTGGCGCTACTATTAATAGTCCTCCACAGGATGCTGGCACAGAAGCCTTGAGAAGTGTACCAGTCACTCCTGTTAGGGTTAGTCCAATTCAAGATAGTGTTATTGTCTCCAATAGGTTCATGAGTTCTTCTGTCACATCTCATATTCCTGCAGATAGTGTAGTGCCTGCAGATGATTCTGTTACAAGGACTACTACTGAAGAAGATAATCATGTTTCTGTCTATGCACCTGAGTTGGCTACAAACACTCATCATATGACCACTCGTAGTAAAGCTGGTATTTTTAAACCTAAAGTTTATTCTGCTGAAACACATTTTACTCCCACCACCATTCAACAAGCCCTTAGTCATCCTAAGTGGAAAGAAGATGTTCTTCTTGAATATAATGCCCTTCTTAACAATCAAACATGGGAGTTAGTTTCTTTGCCACCTGATAAAAGGCCAATAGGTTCAAAATGGCTTTTCAGGATTAAGCTTAATTCAGATGGAACTGTGAGTCGTTACAAGGCTAGACTTGTGGCAAAGGGGTACTCACAGATTCCAGAATATGATTTTGGTGAGACATTCAGCCCTGTAGTCAGATTCTTCACTGTTAATATTCTTCTTTCACTTGTTGTTTCTAATCATTCGCTTGTACATCAAGTTGATGTTACCAATGTTTTCCTAAAGGGTGATCTTTTGGAAGATGTTTACATGACTCAGCCAGATGGCTTCATACAGAATGGTGCTGATGGTGGTCTGTTGGTTTGTAAACTCAAGAAGGCCTTGTATGGACTTAGGCAAGCTCCTAGGAATTGGTTCAGCAAATTAAGAGATTTTCTGTGTAGTTTGGGCTTCAGATGTTCTAGTGCTGATAACTCTTTATTCATCAGAATTGATTCATCTCATACAACTTATGTTGTGGTTTATGTTGATGATATACTCATCACAGGAAGTTCAGAGGATTACATTAAGCATCTTATTCAGGAACTTGATTTTAAATTCTCTCTCAAGGATCTTAGATGTATCTAGTACTTCTTGGGTATTGAAGCTGTGCATCACAAAGATGGTTTCTTTCTCTGTCAGAAAAAATTTATTGAAGAATTGCTTGTCAAGACCAACATGATCAACACCAGATCTGTTGACACACCTATGGTACCAGCTCTAAAACTTAGCAAGAATGAGGGTGAGTTGTTTGTGGATACTCAGATGTATCGAAGTACAGTAGGAGCTCTTTTGTATGTTTGTCATACTCGCCCAGATGTCTCCTTTGCAGTCAATAAGGTTTCTCAATACATGCAAAGACCAACTGATATTCATTGGGGAGCTGTGAAATGTATTCTCTGATATTTGAAAGGTACTGTCAATTATGGTGTATGGTTTAGCCCTCAGTCTCTTCTTAATTCTCTACAAGTGTTTTCTGACTTAGACTGGGTTGGTGATGTGGATGATCGACGGTCCATCTCAGGATATTGTGTCTACTTTGGCTCACATCTATTGTGTTGGAGTTCTAAGAAACAACGGTTAGTGTCTCGCTCAACCGCTGAAGCTGAATACCGAAGTCTTGCTGATGCTACTAGTGAACTTTTATGGGTTCAAGTTGTGCTTTCAGATATGGGTGTTCAACTTTCTAATGTTGCAAAGGTGTGGTGTGACAACACCAGTACTGTTGCTATGGCAGCAAACCCAGTTCTGCATGCGAAAACTAAGCATGTAGAACTTGATTTACATTTCGTTCGTGAGAAAGTTCTTCGGCAGCAACTGGAGGTCAATTATGTTCCTGCACAGAATCAGATTGCTGACATTCTAACTAAGCCCCTTCCAGCTACACGATTTCATGATCTGCGTGCCATGCTTCAGGTTTTGGTTGCTCCTCAGAATCAAGAGAAGACAAAAAGTGGGGTGAATATTGAGTAATATGAAGACTTGTGGTGTTTTGGATTTTGTTAGTTATTGGGCTTCAGCCGGCTTGGATCTGGCCAATTGGTTAGTTGTTATAACCGCCCATATGTTTGTTATAATTGATACTCTTTAGTATTCAGTTGAAACAGATTGGGCTATATTAACCCATTTGGGAACTGGCCCGTATCATCTTTTGGCCTACACAGACCCAAAATTCTATCTTCTCTCTTTTTCTTTTTGGCTCATTTTCTCAGAGGGTTTTTTCGCATCTGTTTCTTTTCTTTCTTTCTTTTTCTTCATCGTCTTCACTCCTTTTCTTTCTGATCTCACCGGAGCTGCATCAACATTAACCCTCAACCTAAAACCCTAAACTATTAAAACTTAAACTCTTAAACTCTTAAACCTATACCCTAAACCATATACCATTAAAATGATTTCACCATCATCGATTCAATTCAATTCAATGAATTGTTGAATTCTCCTAAAAAAATTCAATTAAATTATTTTTTATATATATCAAAATTAATTAAACTCGAATCTCCTAGAATTAACATTGTCTCATTTGAGATGAGATGAATGGGGCCTTGTTGATGATGATGGCCAATGGGATATTCTCTTCTCTCGAAGATCTTCCACCCCCTGTTATCCCACACATTCTAAGTGTCAAATGCCCCATTCCCAATGATGCTAAGGATATTCTATGCTAGCGTTGGGGACCTCAACATAAATTTGAGATTAGTTCAACCTATTAATCCCTTATGGAGTCTCGATGGAGCACAACAGATCCTTCTTGGCACTCTATCTGGTACAGTGGTACCTGCGTGTGCCACAACGTATACGCCTCTTCATTTGGTTAGCTTTCAAGGGTCGTTTAATGACCAATTTGGAAAGGCGGCGCAGGTATTTTGCTGCGGATTCCTCTTGTTCTGCTTGCGGTGCGATTGCTGAATCTGGTTTACATGTCCTTAGGGACTGCCCTACCGCCCAAAATATTTGGAAAACGATTATTTCGTCAAGCTTGGTAACAATATTTTTTGTGCGGGATATCTCTAAGTGGATCTTATCTAATATTATTTTCCATGCGTTGATCCGTGAACTCGATACTCCTTGGAATCAGAGTCAGCCGTAGGGTAGGTCAAACCGATCGACCACTCAGGGCCCCATTTTATCTTGATAGCCTCTTCATCTCAAATGAGATGATAGTGTTAACTCTAGGAGATTCACGTTTAATTAATTTTGATAGATATACAAAATAATTTAATTGAATTTTTTAGGAGAATTCAACAATCCATTGAATTGAATCGATGATGGTGAAATCATTTTTAATGGTATATGGTTTAGGGTCTATGTTTAAGAGTTTAAGTTTTAATAATTTAGGGTTTTAGGTTGAGGGTTAAGGGTTAAATTATTTATTTTATAAAGAATAGGGTCAAATTGAAATAATATTTAAATAATAAGGGTTCAATAGAAATACGAAAATAGGTGAGGTACTAAATATATAGTTTACCATTATTAAAAAAATAAAATTTTAATATTTATAAAAAATAATTTAATTGAATTTTTATAAATAATTATTAATTGTATGATGAGTCCTTGAAATTTTAAATTTTTATTATTTAATTTAATGGTGTTCATCGGTGTTCATCATTAGTGGTGTTCAGCAATGTTCGTCGCACGTTGTAGAATTTTCCTAATAGTCATCTTAAGAGATTAGGATTCAACAGTTTTGTCTATATAGTATGTGCTTTATCAAAAAGTTAAAATAAAAGTATAAACAGAAAATATCTTAAAACCATTAAAAGTAATTGATATAGTTTTCGAGATTCGATTGTAATTAAAATTTAAAAACTTACACACAACCAAAATAAATATCAAATTTCGATTGCATAAAATCTTAACAGATAATATCTAAATTACAACTAAAATAACTTTCGAATATCAAATTTGAATTAATTCGTATAAACCAGATAATTTCTCTTAACCGAAACTAATTATTTAATAATCGTTTTTTAAATCCCGAAAAATCTAAAACGTTTATTCTTAAGAGATTACGTAAAATATATGTTTTTGCATGAATTATCTTTCTCTCAACCATCTTCAAATCATCAGCTATTTTCTTTGGAAATATTTACTAAATATTATTCTTGGTTAGTATAATATTTTATTGTAGATAAAAACAAGTAAAATTTTAGTAAAGTAACACTTATTTTTAATTAATGGTAAATTGAGACTTGAATATCTATTCTTTATACATATTCCTTAACATTATTTTTTTCTAGCCGAATAATATAATATTTTTTGTATAATTATTGATATCTGATCTATTAGATAGGGATGAAGGGTCCAACGAAGCATAGACCCCGTCATGAATCTTAAATATCTGACAAGTTTTGATCTAATAGCAAATTGTCATCGTCAAAATTACAGAGATTTATTAAGTATTTAATCAAGCATGTACATAATTAAAGAAGAGTGGGTTCATGTCCTCAAAATGTATGGTTTAATAGCAATTTAGGTACTTATAAGTTTAAATATTAGACAAACTAAGTTTTATCTTTGAAATTTGAGTTTAAATGCTTAATAAGCACTGTATTTTTAAAATTAAGTAATTTGATCGCACTTAATGTTCGATCATGATTACGTCTATTGTTGGCTAATCGAGATTAGATGCTGCAAAGTCCATTATGGGGACGATTCTCTTAACCCATTTTGCTTCATTCACAACGTCAATATTCGAATCTTTGACATTGTTTAAGGAATCTAATGTCTAATCTCAGTCAAACCAACTATTAGTTGGTAAATAATATAAGGATTCTACTTTATATTCTCCTATATATTTTTTTTCTCAATCCAATCAACCAAACATTTAAATTTGAATTCAATATATCTTATCCTAGTCTATCCTAACAATTATCCTTGATAAAGATAAACACTTTATCTATATATAACAAAGTATTTCAAAACTTTGTATTTTGATTTTTTTTCCCATCACCAAATCAGAGCATCGTTTACATGTCTCGAAAGCCATTTTGCTAAGCATCAGAAACAAACATGAAATCTTCCCCGATCACTCGGTTGCTCCTCCTTAACGCTGCTCTTGGTCTCGACCGAAGCAATCCTTGTGCCACACAAAGTGCATATAATAGTCTACAATGACCTGGGTCCGAGGAAGACCCTCACCATCCACTGCAAATCGAAGAACAACAGTCTCGGCATCCGACATGTCGCCTACGGCCACTACTACCAGTTCAAGTTCCGACCAAACTTTTTAAGGAACACCTTGTTTTACTGCAGCATGAAATGGGACAGAAGAGTGCATCGGTTCGACATTTACGTACAAGCCCGGGATAGAGCTGTATGTGAAACTTGCGTGTGGAAAGTAAGGCCTGATGGTCCATGTTTGTTCGCTTATAATAGAGTTTGCTACTCTTGGAACCCTGCTTAATTACTGTCTCAATTAACATCTATTGAAATAAATAATTTTATCACTAGGTATTGGTACGTACGTTTGCAAAGGTGGAGTAACATTGAAACAAATGTTTATAAATTGGGTCGTAGCTAGAAAATTTAAATTATAGTGTCAAATTCGAGACTTAAACGATACCAAGTTGCTTAACACATTGACCAACCCTCGTTGGTAAGGACTCAAAAAATTTAAATCTATATCACAATCAAATCTATAGATTTTTTTAATTGAAATTTGCTAGTTTTATTGAACAATGATATATCCATTGAAACAAGAAGCTTGCGTCGAGATCATAAGAGGACCATAAATGGTAAAAACTCAACCTAAAAACTCGAAACAAAAAATATATAGAAATATCACCAAAGATCAGCGATGAAAGGTAAAACCATTAACAAACAACGGGATAACCAAAAGAGCGCCATCTTAATTAGTTCTGGCGTCAAATCCAATCAAATCTAATTTTGATAGAAAACCAAATGAAAGAACGGCCAAACGATCAATAAAGAAAAAAAAGTGTGTCAAAATACAAAAAAAAAACGTATCAAAAGATAAAGTAAAGCGTACCACAAGGACAGAGTTATTCATGTGACACCTAAACCCAGCCTAAAATTTAGGACCAAATTTGAAATGTCACCAAACAAAAACATTAAATCAAATTTCAAAAATTATCATATTAATAGACCGTTTAAAGAAAACCAAAGTATATTTCAGAGCCACATTTTAAATTAACAATTTACAGCAAAGAGTAGTACTTCGAAAAGCAGTAATCTTTCAAAAATCGAACTCATGCCTAGAATGTCAATAGATCTGAAAAGTAAACAATGAACAAAGAATGAGTATAAAGCCTAGTGTGGCTTCTAAGTGCACAAATTAATCAGAAAGCATGCATGTACAGATTTTAATCATAGATCATGATGAAAACGAAAATTCAAGCAAACATTAAATTATTCATTCATAATCAGACAAGACAGAACAGATACAGAATCAGACAATACAGAATAAATGCAGACTCGAACAAGACATGACAGATGTAGACAAGGCATAACATATATATGAGCGTTTAGGGATTTAGGATTCAGTTATGTATATTTAGGGTTTGGGTTTGAGATTTCAAATTTAATTATATATATTTAGGGTTTAGGGTTTGTAGTTTAGTTAGTTACATGTATGGTTCATGGTTTGGGTTTAGGGTTTAGTTGTATATATTATAAATAATATTTTAGTTTTGTAATATAAATTATAAATAATATTTATTTATAATGTAACCCCTCGGCCCGGCCTAGCCACCAAACTGACCCAAGGTGATCACACGAGACTAACCGAAGAAAGACCTGAAGATTTCTCTTCGATTAGTAACCCTAAAAGAGGAACAAGGTTTTAAAACTATCTTTTCTAGATGCTCATTTATAACTTAGGTGAGGATCACACGCAGCGTATAAAAACACGAAGAAACAAACTTCGAACAGACAAATAAGCATACATGGACCAAAATATAAATCTAGTATAAACGGGGACCTAATATGAAATTAAGGTTACAACTTTGATATTAAGTCAATTTCATGCTCACATGAAGAAATGCACCTCAAAACAACAACCCAAACACCTCCGATTGATAACACATCTACCGAAGGCCAAAACGCAAGAAAAACAAACTTAGGAGATGCCTTTAACCGAAAATAATGACCACAATTTCAAAACCAAAGAGCTTGTTTCGGAATGGGTCTTCGCCAGGATTTTCCAGTGAGCAAACGTTTCGAAACAGGGAAGCCCGTTTCGCAACGCCAAGGCAAATATGCAAGGGCATTCCAAAACGCTGGTGCCCGTTTCGAAACACTTACCAGCAGATTGGTTTAAAAAACACATTTTAGACACCTCCAAGCTTGCTAATCTTGACCCAACAACACACACACACAATAAGGAAATAATATAAGCATGCATTTTACAGGCAAAGAAGCTTATCAACAACAAACGAGAGCATTTCACCACTAGGATTAAACATGAACAAGACATAAGATGATCCACATTTAGATAAAAGGTCAAAAGACAAGATAAGCATGAAAACAACAAAACCAAACTTCACACAACATTAAAGGTTCATAACAAACTTGTCTCAAACCATACATCCACAAAACATCAAGTCTCCACACATAAAACATAGCATCCCCATTGCTAGTAGTATTATTACAAATTCTAAAATCATACTTGAGCTAAAGTGGAAAAAGGCCTCGTTCCCCTTGCTTGCTTGCTACCCAGAAATCTAAGGGTCTGCATTGCTGGTAAAAGAGAGCGTAAGCATTTAAGCTTAGTGAGTGAAGCTCAAACCAAACAACAACATTGCAGTTTTGAAAACAATTAGAGCTTTGAAAACCAAAACCTTTACCAAACCAAGAGTACATACAACATGTTACAACAACATAATGACTAACAAGATCATCTTGCCATTCAACCATTCTTACAAAACACAACTTACTCTTACAAGGCCTTACCAAACCCTAACCATCTTACCACAATATAACAAAGGTCGTACAAAGGAGAAAAGTAACATATTGACAAAATTAACAACAATACCCGAATATACGGATTTCTTACAATCTTACAAGTCTTACAGGACGTCGATGAGAGTAAACTCAACCACCGCGCCTAAGCTAATCTTACACGTACGAATTTGTCTGACATGGCTGAATTTTCTTACACATATGAATTTTGTCTTACACGCATGTGAGTTTTATCTTACAAGTCTTACATGTGCACATTAATCCTAGTTGATCGGTCAACTATATCCGGTAAAGATTCTAACTTATGCCAATACTCTAACAAGGGTCAAACTTACCAAAACATACATGGTTGTCAAGCCTATCTTACCACATCTTACTCTTACCAACATTTCCATTCCGAGCATGCCTTTACCAACACATATACCTTACAATCTTACGACAACAACATAAGCATGCTCACAACATAACATAGGCATTAAAGGTAGGAAAAACAATAGGCAGGGCAACACAAGTCTTACCACAACTTTATAGCACAACTCACAATATCAAAAATATGGTGAAAAGCAAAACCACTTACTCTTGAGTTTAGATTGGCTTATCAAGCCCAATCTAAACCCCTAAAATCATCTTTGAACATTTCCAAACACTTTAAAACAATTCCACTCACCGATAAACTTGTTCCGAAAAGCCGAAACCCTCAAATAGATAACGATCACCCGGATTTGCTTCAAAACTAGAATCCCCTATTTCTAGCAAGTTAAAACAGAGTATTAACACCCAAATAAGCTTCCAAACTTACAGCAATACTGAAATCCAACAATTACTCTCAAATACCCAACAACCCAATACTGAAAATCATTGAAATCACTTCCAAAACATCCAAAACAAAAACCCAGCCATTACCCAACATTTCAACCATCAAAAACTCATCTATTAACATCAAAATCAGCAACTTAAACATGCCAAAACCACTGTTGTCATTAAAAACCCGAAATCAAGCTTAAACTCAAGATTTTTTTCATACCAAACTCCACTCAAACTTCAAGTTTCAGTTTCCTAATGATCCCTCCTTCATATAAACATCATTTAAACACCAGAACACCATTTAAAAACACTTCAAAACCCAACCTAAGCCATTTGAACGAAAATCTTCAAAAACCCATTTTATTTCAAACTTGAACATTTAAATCAAGAGATGTAAACAATTTGCTATTGATAGAAAACTAATAATAACAAGTTTAATTAAAGAAAAGCAAGATGGAATCAAGTTTACCTTCCAAAACCTTGATGGGTAATCCCTTGAATTGAAAATGCTTCAATGATGGCTTGGTTTTAAGAAACTAACATTGAAAAGGAAATGTGGCTGATTCAAAAGCCTTTCCTTTTGTTATGAAACCCTTTTAAAATAGGTTTGGGTTTAATTAAAAACTGAAACCACATTTTTGGCTGATTTTGCAAAATGGCCACTAACTTTTGAAAACTTACGATTTGGTCACTACACCGAAATCTCAACCTTTATGAATTGATTTTCCAAAATTGATTTCACACAACTCTCACACATAATAAATAGTAATTTTAAAAATTAATCCCAACTTTTTAGGAATACCTGAAGAAGGTTTTCCCTGGTCTAACCCCAAAAGCCAAACTAAATTATCGAATCTCAAAATCCACATCCGCAACATCTTGCCCCAAAATTGGGGTGTTACAACTCTCCCCCACTTAAGAAATTTCGTCCCCGAGATTTACCTGATGAGAAAAGATGTGGAAATTGTTTCTTCATATCATCCATTCTCTCCCAAGTGGCTTCCTCAACACCATGATGTAGCCACTTTACCTTAACGAGATCAATAGCTCTACCACGCAACACCTTGCTGTCAAATGCTAGGATCTCAAATGGTTCTTCATCGTAGGACAAATCCGGATTCAACTCAATCTCTTCCACAAGCATAACGTGTAACGGATCTGACCGATACTTTCGATGCATAGAAACATGAAACACATCATGAATCTTCTCAAGTTCCGAAGGCAACCTCAATCTATAAGCAACATGTCCAATCCTCTCAACTATCTCATACGGACCGATAAACCTCAGACTCAATTTCCCTTTTCTACCAAACCTCATCACTTTCTTCCACGGTGAAACTTTCAAGAATCTCTATCTCCCACCGCATACTCAACCCCTTTTCTTGGGGACGGGTACGACTATCCCATGCTGATTTAAGTACCCGAAACGTTTTCGGTACGGGTACGCAACGGGGACGGCTGAGGTATGTCTCGGGGACGTCTCACGTTCACTTGGTACGGCTAGAAGTAATCAGGGACGGCTGGGATAATCTTGGGGACGTTTCGAGGACGGCACATGACCTCCACGTGCGTCCCCAAACGAAACGGGTTGATGAAATCGTGAAAAATTAAAGTCGATGAAAGAACTATTGGTTGAAACAGAAAAAATGGGTGAAGAAGAAGAACTAAACGACAACGTTTAGTTAAAATGAGCGACCGAAAGCAACTAAAAATGAGGGAAAACGTTAAAAGGGATTTAAACTTTTTAATACCCAAACTATTGGGTAAATAACAAGGCATGACCCTAGCTTTCTTTTAGGTTTCACGAAAAGCCACCAAATTTCAATCCGCTTTGCAAAAAGGTCCATACATTTTCAATTTGAGCTCAATTAAAACATTGAACTTAATTTATTGCTCAATTTAGCCCCAAAATTCAAAAATATTTATAAAATCATTCCTATCTAAATTAGGGTTCTCAATTAAAAAGAAAATGAAGACTAATTTTAGGAGGAAAAATGAAGTCATAAGATGATGATAATTTATGAATTAATGCTATATTTGTAGAGCTTTTAAGTTTGATTTTTTCTCCTAAATTTTAAGAGGAAAATGAAACTCATTTATTTATTTATTATTAATTATATACCCTATTGTGCCGGATTTGGTAGGTAATATTTCATGTTCTTGATTGCTTAAAGCTTTATTAGTATTTAGTACGAATTTGTGTTATTTAATATTGTTCTAGAATTAATTTATTATTTGAGTATTGAGATTTAACACTTTAGTATTGTGATTTGTTTACGGATTTTATATTATTATTTACTATGAAGTATTAACTTTAATGAATATTTATGACTTTTTATATCTATTTAGAACTTTAAAATTATTTTATATGTCCTACCCTTGCCTTACCCTATAATTTTAGAAATTTCTGTTTTTCCGTCCCCGTCCTCGTATCTGTCCCCGTATCCGTTTCGGTGCAACATAGATCCCTTGTTACCGGAATCAATCAATGGAGAAACCAAAGAAAGTGTTGTTTCTCAAATACGAAGAGATGAAAGAAAACCCAATGGGGAGATGAAGAAGATGGCGGAATTCATGGGGTTTGCATTTTCAGTGGAGGAAGAGAAAGCGGGAGCCATTGAAGAAATAGCCGAGTTTCGCAGCTTGAGTAGTCTCAAGAACCTTGAAGTGAACAAAAATGGAACGCTGAAAACCGTGAGCTGGAATTGGCCAACCAAATCTTTCTTTAGGAAAGGCGAGGCTGGTGATTATGTTAATTTTCTGAGTCCTGGGGAAGTGGAACGTTAACAGTAAGATTGTTGAAGAAAAACTAAAGGGTTCTGGTTTAACCTTCAAAATGTGTAATTTACACCAGCTATGATAAAATAAGGATATTCTTTCTTTGCAGAGTGAATGTTTCTCTATATTGCTGTTGTTGTAGGGTTTGCTGTTTGTTGTGTTGTGATAACTGATATCCATAGATCCATTGAGTAAAGGGATTCATTAGCTGTGTTACTATTGAGTCTGACTCTTGCATAGCTATTGTTTCTCTATATTGGTCGCTCTTCGGTTTTCCACTATTTTATTTAGCTGGTTTTGTTTCCTTAGATTTGGTTTTTCGCCTTTTCATTCTTTCTTACGTGATGTGTTTGATTTTGGTGTTTTTTTTTCCCGTGGTTGAGACTCACAACCATAGGTTAGGCCCTTGTATGATTCTATTCTCTAGTAAAAATCTTACATATATCGAGCATATGTATGTATATATATAAGACTTGTTGATAATATGAAAGTTCTTAATATGATCGACTCTTGCATATTGGGAACAAGAATCATGTCCCTTTTTAGTGTTTTTTTATGTGCCCAACACTAAGAATCAAATTTAAGTTCTAATCTAAATTTTAAATCATAAATCATACACCCTAAAAATTCACTTTACCCTTAAACTCTAACCTTGATCTATGACCTTAAACCATAAACCTATTTTTTAATGATAAAACATAAATAGAGATAATAATCGATTCAATGATTATTATTATTAAATTGAAATCAACTAACGTTTATTTATGAAATTAAGAATTTAGAACGGAGGGAGAAATAAATTAATCGAATCAGCATGTGAATTCATTTGATGTCTACCAACCAATTTTTTAATAACGGGTATATCATTGACTGACTCAATTTTTTGATAACTTCGTTCAAAAAAAAAAAGAGTACCTAACCTCGGTTAGATAACTATGGTTAGCATAAATCACTGTTTTGTTATGACTACAAAAAATTGAAGTGAAACATTTTAAATACATATTACTAATTAATAGTTAAGAGTGTTTATTTAGCTAGTTGAGTATTGTTTGACTTAACTCGAAAATTATTTTATTCATATTCGATTCGACTCGATATTTGATAAGTTTAATAAAATTTTATTTAATTCGTGCTTGTTAAAAAAAATAAATCTGTTGCTCATTAAGCTTGATCGTTTGTTGTTGCTTGGGGAATTCATTCGTGCTTCTTGGATTGGTTTGCGGTTTTTCGAGTTGTGAAGTGTCGAAGGTATATTTCCAAGTGAGTTTATCAGTTTTGCTTTAAGTATGGTCGTCTTGTTCTTGCTCAGCATTTACACTCTAAGGGATGAGTATTGAGTTGTTTTCGAAGTCAATACCGACGATGGTGTTTGTTTTTTCTTGTTATAGCGTTTGTTGCTGAAGATTAATGGATTGTCTATGTTCTCTTTGCTTCTGTGTGGTGACGTTAAATGGTGGAAGAAGGTCTTTCATGTATTGGATTGGTAGGTTAGTATGGTATTGTTGTGTATGTCTGACGTTTTTATTTTCGAATTAGATAAGCTTTTTTTGTTCTTTGTACTGCGTTATTATGTGAGCTCCTTTTCCCCTTCGATTGCGGAAGGGTTTTTTAATGAGGCACGTAATAACTTTTTCGATTTTTTATCATTAATAAAATCAATTTGCCGAGGAAAAAAGCAAGTAAGTACTAAAGTTTTGAAAATTTGAACCCTAAACATTTTATATGTAAATTACTCGGTAAGCCACCAAATTTTAAGGTAGCCACCAAAATATCATAAAAAGTTATAAAATAAAGGGAAAATTACCCAAACAGTACCCCAACTATTGCCAAAATATCGTTTTAGTACCCAACTATTTTTTTGACAAAATGGTACCTAACGTTACGTTGTGTTTTTATTTTGGTACTCCACCGTTAAAAAACTATCTTCGTGGTGACTAGGAGAGAGAAAATCACATGTGACAGGCTGCCACGTCATTTTCTCTCTCCTAGTCAGCATGTCGCATCGACTAAAATCATAAAAAAAAACACATGTGACATACTGACTAGGAGAGAGAAAATGACGTGGCAGGTTGCCACATGTGATTTTTCTCTCTCCTAATTAGCGTATTGTTAATTTTTAACGGCCGGGTACCATTTTTAAAACGAAACATAACATTGGGTATCATTTTGCCAAAAAAATAACGTGGGTATTAAAACGATATTTCAATAATTACTCAGTAAGCCACGAACTTTTAAGGTAGCCACCAAAAAATCATAAAAAGTTATAAAATAAATTAACAAGCTGCACGTCAACTTATCTAGTCAAGTTAAGTTTTGCTCGACTCGACTCGTTAAGATATAGAATCAAGCTCAAATTCAAGTTGAGTCAATTTGATAGAGCGGGTGAGAATCTGTTTTGAAGTAATATTTGAATTCGTTGAAGAAACTGCATCAACCTCCAGAGTTTCGATAACCTTGCCCGACCTCTTAATTTTAAACTAGATGCAAGGGTAATTATATCTTCTTACATTAGTGCAATGGCAGCTCAGGCGAGTAGGGTGGTCAGCTTGTACGTTGAAATATTTTGGCGAAACTACATTAGAAGGGTCTATGAAACTGTTTGGAAAATTTGGTGACATAGTGGATTCGTTTATTGTAGGTAAACTAAGAAGAGGAGGAAAAAAGGTTTGGTTTCGTTAGGTTTACTGAGAAAACAGAAGCAGAAATTGCAAAAGAGAGATTAAATGGCTTTGTGGTGAATGGATCAAGGCTATCAGTATGCTTTGCAAAATTCAAGATTAGAAAAGCGTTCCGGAGAAAAGTTAGACATGGCCGTCGTGTAGTATCTGGTGGAAGCATTAGCAAGACTGGAAATAAAATGAATCCAAGACAGGAAGATGATCAAAGAAATAAAAGGAGTGAAGTTTGAGTACGTGCGTAGAGACTTGAATTCGGATTGTCTTTTGTTTAGATTGTCTTTTGTTTCGGGATAATTCAGATTGTGTATTATATCTGTATGAGGTGTATTTTTTTCACTATCTAGGCTTAGAGCATATTCACCGAGTAAAAAAAAAACTGAATTTTTGATCAAGTTTTAACCAAGTCGAACTTAAGTTCTTTGCGACTCTCTTAGCTCAAATACCACCCCTACTAATAATAATAATAATATGATATTACAAGTTAGGAGAAAACGTAAGAACGTGTTAATGATTATATCTGTGGCAAAACCTTCAAATACAGAGTCCAGCCTCTCGCAAAAATAGCTCAGTATGATTTGTTAAGTCCAATAACGTAAAAACACACACAGATATATATATTCAACAAATTACCCCCACAGTAACAGTTGAAGTAATTACACCCCAATTGTGGGTGTAGCTTCGCCCTGGGTTTAAATTAAATAAATACATGAATAAAAAAAATCTAATCAAGAGACTCTCTCACCAATTTTCTTTTGATAAAGTAAACCAAATCCATTACCAAAGGAAACTTACGGTAAACGTTTCAAAGCATCAGGGGTATTTGTATCTCAATCATGCAGACAACAGTTTACCTTAAAGGCTCTCGCAACCCAATCGGCCGCTCTATTACAAGATCGAGGCACAAATGAGAAAGAAAAGGTGTTGTGTGTGTAGAGTGCCCTGCAATTGTGCAAGTATACACGACTCAAGTAATAAAGTGATGAGTATTGAGTATCGTCTCCACAGGGATTGGTGAAACCTTCAATGTTATTGTCTCGCACTGAAAAGGAAATACAAGTAAAGAACACAAGTGATTGATTGGATTTTTAGAGTAATCTAATAAACAGAAAATAAAATAAGTCATTAAATTAAAAGTTGAGTAATCAAGATGAGAGAATGGGCCAGATTATATTGTGTCGTAGTGTGGAACCCAATTGGATTGTCCCAGTCTTTGAATGCAACAAACAACATATTGCCTCGGTAAAGACCAAAGTCATTGTCACGACAAGGAGTTAAGTAACTGCCTCCGCAATCCCTTGCTTGGGCAGCAGCGAACAACGTCAAGGTTCGACAAAGCGTCCTTCAATGGCTCCTCCTTATCCCTAAGTCGAAACCATGCTGATGTGCAGGCCTTGATAATACCTCCCAGCATGAACCAAGGATAAACACCAACCAATCTTGCGCTTCTTTTAGCCGTTAAAACTCGAACTTATCCTTAAGCTGAGTTAGTTTTCACCGATTGGGATGAAAACCATGCTTATCCATTTCGTGAGTCTAACTCTCCCGATATTAGACAAATAGATAGTTCCACGAGATCCTCTCCCAATTCTCTCACAAATAAGATTAAAAACCAAGAATAAGCAAACCTTGAACTAAAATTGCATTAACAAAAACTTAAACAAAATACAACCGTTTTCTCACAACTACTAAGCAATACAATCTAAACCCTAATAAGAAATTAGAACATAATGTTGATGTAAGCTCACTACAAATTCTCTCAACTCTCGAATGCTCTAAGATAAGATCTATGGCTGGCTTTGGCTTCATATTTATAGATGAGGTCTAGGTCAAGTCTTTCTTGGGGAGAAACTTAAGTTAGAATTAAATACATTAAAAGAAAAGTTCTTCTTTTAAAGTAGTATATCTTTCTTCCTTAAAATCCTCCCATTTGCGTGGAATCTTCTCTTGACCTTCCTTCGACGTTTTCATGATCCTCTCATAGTCCAATCTTTATGCAAAGTACGTAGAAAAGTTCAGCTTTTCATGCTCTTCAAAACGCGCTCCACTTTGCATATTTTCTCCATTGTCAAGTGTGTCAGGTCATTGCCTCGGCAGTGGCTTGGCTATTGCCTCGACAACGGTCTGTCTGTCTTTTTCCGCTCGCTAGGGCTCTGTCTCGTGGTTCATCTTCCGTCAGTAGAAACTGACATCCACAGTTAGCTTGACCTGGACCGTCGAGAGATGATTCTGCACCGCTCCTTTCTTTCCTTCACTACCGCGGCAGTGCTTGCCCGGGCAGTGAGTAACGAAATATGCATATGCACCAAAGACACACATAAGCAGTATCTTTTCCACCAAATAAACTAAATATAAGTATTAAGCATAATAAAGATGAGATCAATGTGATTGATGCATAGAGGGCTACAATGTGATTCGAATGTGTGTAGATTTAGCAATAATTGTCATAAAAATGGGTGAAATGATACTTTTACACACTTAACAAAAGGAAGGAATAAAAAAAGACAAATTCAAAATATCTTCCTTCAACAGTAGCCGAATCTCACGTCAAAAGATTCTTGGACTTCAACCTGCTAACAACTCCTAGATTGTCCGATTCAAAAATGACATTGGGAAAACATTTCTTTAAAGCAAGAATTATACCAAGCCTAATCGCGGATGCTTCAGTAGAAGACGCAGATGGGTCGTTAAAAGATGTTGTGTCTCCTTCCAACGAATTCCTGTAGGGGTCATGCGAAATGGCAGCGGCAGTAGCCGATCTTGACACATTATCAAAGGCGGCATCACAATTCACCTTCACCATCCCCCTAGGAGGAGGAAGCCATGACCGATTCTCAAATGCATCCCTAAGCCTTTCTCTAGTCGAATCTTTCTTGGAATGATGAAATTCAGTAAAGGATCTTTCGGTTGATTGTCATACATTAATAAGAGAGTTGACACCACCTGCAAAAGCAAAGTTGTTCCAATATTTCCAAATACACCAACATAAGAAGGAAATAAGATCACAACCAAATTAGCACTATCCCAGAGTTTCACAATCTTCTCCCACCAAATACAAAAACTTGGAAAGCCAATAGGAGAAGAGGAGTAACTAAAACATGACGCTCTCTAGATAGCTTGAGCAAACAGGCAAAAGAAAAGCATGTGCTCGACACATTCAGATTCATTCCCACACCGAGGGCATTAGTCACAAATGGATGGGAACCATGGAATCGGGCAAAGATATTTGCTTTTGTCGGAACGATATTATGGCAAAGTTTCCATATAAAGTTCCAGATTTTAGGAGGAACGTTCAGTCCCCATATAGATCGCCAAACATGTGGTTTCCTAGAAGGGAACTCACTAGAAGACATGCCATCATTATGCTCCTAGTCACAAGCTAGAAAGTGTGTTGTGTGGATCAATCAATGAATAAATGGCCAAATAGGGGTGAATTGGCTTTTAAAAGTTTGAGGGATGAAATTGGTAAATTGAAAATGAAGGTACAAGAGATTTATAGTGTTTCAAGCTTAGAACAAGTTCTACATTCACTACCTTAGCTCCCACTAAGGATTTCAGCCAATTTCGCTAGAAATTCTTCCCCTTTTTCTCGAAATTTGGAAGAAACCTTACAAACCGGTTAAGCTTTCTACCTAAAAGCTTAATCAAGACTCACTCTTTACAAGAGAAGTTTTGGCAACAAGGAAAATACCTCACAATAGGTGAATAACTGCCCAAATACAAGTTCACTCTAATCCCAAACTTGAAATAAATGAATACAAGAGAAATACACAAGTTGGGTAGTGAGGGTTTGACTCTAAATAGCTCAAATGGATTGGATTTTTGCTTGAATGTGCCTGACTTGTTCAATAGTTGTTGTAGCTCTAATGGCTTGCTTTTATACCTCTTCTTTTCATTCTAACTGTTTGGGTTGTTGGCATCATCAATAGAGTCGTTAGGCTCTCTTTTTCCATCATAAATGCAGCTCTACAACCTACCGTATCGGTACTCGCGTCACCGTATGGGTACCTGTTAAAAGAAGAAAGATTCGTTGCATACAAATAGTGTATCGATACGCGAAGAGGCGTATCAGTACATAAACCATATTTTACATAGGGGATCGGTGCGGCACTGCGTACCGGTACCGATTTTGCTCACTAGAATCTGGATAATTGGTTAGCCAAATAGTGTATCGATACAATATTTAGGTGTATCGGTATTGTTAACCAATTTTCAAAATGTTTGGCTCCATTAAATTGGCAAGGCAACGGTAAAAAATTAAATGCTAAGATTTTTCAAATCTTACCAACTCGTATCGGTACGGAAAGGAGCATATTGATAAGGTAAGTAACTTTTTGTTTCTAGGTTTACATCGAGTCTGAAAATCGTATCGATATGACAAGGAGCGTGTCAATACACTTTTCTTAACTCGTTTCCATTAGCCAAAAATCGTACCGATACGGATGTAACCTTATCGGTACGCCTAGACTAAACTTCAAAGTTTTAGTTCAAAAAAACAGTTAGAAAATATTTGGGATACTTGGTTTTTGATGTAACGCCCTAGTTTTGGGCCTAGATATTTTAGACATCGGACCGGTCGGGAACGGTTCGAATCGAGTTTGGTGATGTAAAGAAATCAAGGATCGGGATAGGATAAAAATATGGTAAAAATTGATAAAATCCTCTAAAATTATGTTTAAGAGGTTGGTCAAATCAATTTTACAAAAAGAGTTTCGGAAGTGGTACATTTTGAGTAGTGACCAAAATGTAAAGTTTTAAAACTGTGGAAACTTGTGATTTTTAAAGAAGGAGCAAAAATCTTAGAATCTTTAGGGAGCTTTATGACAATTTAGCCTTTCTTTAATATGGCATGTGTTTTAAAAGGACTTTTAAGTGATTGAATAAAAGAGTTTTATTTAATTATATAAAAAATAAGAAAAGTAAGATTTCATTTGACGTAACTACCTTCCTCTTCTCATTTTCAGCCAAACACAATTATAACTCATTTTCTCCAGATTTTTTTCTCCCAAGCACTCTCGCATTATTTTCTAATCAAATTTCAAGAGTTCTTTCAAGTTCTTCAAGATTTTTGCTAAGGAAAACTTGTCATTCATTGAGGAAAGCAATGATTGGAGGTAAATCTCATTCTCAACCTTCAATCTAGGTTCTTTATTGAAATTCCCTAGATCTTTGGCTTCTAATTAATGTTTTTAGTTAAGTTTTCATTATAGTATTGATTTGAGATTTAAATCTTACAAAAATATGATGAAACTCTTGATTTTCGGACTTGTTTTGTTAAGCTCTATTTTGGATTGATTTTAATTAAGTATTGAGGTGGTTAATATGTTTAAAAGAGGTTTTGTTGATATAGATCCTGAAATCCTTGAGATCCTTGAGTTTCTTGATAGTTCTAGTTGAGTTTTTGAGGTGATATGTTGGAGTAATGCTTGCTGGAGATATAAGGAAGGGTTTAGGTTGATTATAGATGTGTTTTGATGATTATGATTGATTGGGAGAGATGTATGTTGGCTGGGCTTGGTTTAGAAAGCAACCGATTGAGATTTCGATTGTTTCAGATGGGTAAATTGGTGTAGATTGGGTGAGCAACAAGTTTGTGATTAGTTGCTGGTGTTGAAATGCATTTTAATGCATTTAGATCTCTGTTTTGATGATGTGAAAACAAAGGATCTTGATCCGGGAGCAAACGAGACGTTTGTAAAGGCTTCGGTATAGTGATTTTAGTGTCGGCGAGCAAGGCTTTGCGTATCGGTGAGTGGAAATGGATTTTCCAGCTTTGTAATGCTTTGAGCGTGGTCTTGGGAGCTTAGTGTAAGTTTGAAAAACTTAGCTAAGCTCAAGAGTAAGTGATTCAAAAGTCTCTCTCGGAATGTGCTATGTTTTAGTTGGAAAATGCACTTGATGTAAATGTGATTTTATTTACTATTTTAAAGCATGTTTTGAGCATTGATAATGCTGGTGTTTAATGCCATGTTGTTAAGGATGCATTTGGTAGATGATCCTTGGATTTGAGAAATCTATGTATTTGGGATTAAGCATGGTTATGCTTGTGAACATGGTATTGTGTTTATGATTGTAAAATAGTGGAATATTGATGTTAAATGATTATATTGGCAAGTGATGAAAATAGTTTTTGGTTACTTTAATCGGATATAGTTAGCCGGCTATAGGATTGGGTGCACCGTGAATAAAGTCGCCTTGGATGTCGAGGGGTTGTGATTGTACTGTATACTCCAACCAAGTACCCTAACGATTGAGGTTAAGATCACAACGGTGGATGTTAATCCCGTGTGTGAGTCTTGTGTTATGTGTCTCGTGCTCTCGTTAGTGGAATTATACAACTACTGATGAGTGGTGTTGAGGGGTTGTGATTGTACCGTTATACTCCATCACGGGTGATATGACCATCAAGAACAAGGACCCGGAGAAGTACCCAAGTGGCCCCATTACACATGCACGGGCCAAGGAGTTTCAATCAGCCATGGAAAGCTTGTTTACAACAAGCCATGAGCGTGAGAAAGAAGAAATAATAAGGGAGGAATGCCTTACCTTGCTCATCCATGCATTTGCATGAGAATTTAAGTATTTCAAACTTTCATTGCATTGATAAAGTGTGCTGGCCATTAAAGCATGCATTTCATTTATAGTTTTAGTTCATTTGGGGAAGTAGTTTAATTATGTATCTTAAATCATTCTTTAAACTACTTCATTCATGCATTTAGTTAAATTCAATAAAATTAGTTCTTTAGTTAAACTAGTTCATTCATTTAACTAGTTCACTCAATTAACTAACTCTTTAATTGTTTCATGCATCTATTATTTTAAGTTTGAATAAATCCTTTGTGTGTGTCTAGGTTCATGTGACGTGTGGATTAAAGAAGAGACTTTTCAACTTCAACTTGGAAACTAGTCATTGATGACCATCTTTACTCATGCAAACAAGGCAATTGAAGGCAATTCAAGGCTGAATTCTTTTCATCTTTTCAAGGCTGTTCATCTTCTTAGAGTAACAAAGCATTTAAGCTTCATAATTCACCTATTCAAGGTTGAAATTATGAACCAATGAAGGCCATTCACGTTCAAGAGAAGGGACATGCAATAATCAGCATTCAAGTTATGCATTCAAGGCCTTTATTTATCATTTTTGAAGGCTGATCATATTCCACAAATGGGCAAGCAATGAAGGCTGGTTTAATATCATTTAATCATCAAATTAAGTGATAAAATCATCAAGGAATTCAAAGAGACAAGCTGATTTGGATGTGTGGGATGTCTACATTCATCCTATGTCCACATTCATTCTCTTTTATCCATTTGCAAGCAAAATGAAGCAGCCCAAGAGTCACCACTCCTTTTGGACGAATTTAAGGCTAAATTCATCTCAATTTAAAGCAAAATTCATCCATCAAAAGGATAAGAAAGAAACATTTCATTTATTTGTATTCAGTAGCATTTAGATGAGCATTCATCTCTCTTTTGTGTGACTTTTCATATGGTGCCTAGCCACACTATAAATAGGCACCTTAGGTTCATTTGTAAGCACTTTTTTTTGGAGAATATAAACCTTTGAAAGATTTCTTTCATCTTGTTCTTGCGAGAACTCTATCGGCTTCAAGTTGTGCTTGTAGTCTTCTATCCATTTCATTTTGCTATAGCGTTGGTTCCAAGCTCTCTTATAGCTTGTTGGTCACGTTCCACACTCCTCCACCTCGACTCCATCAAAGTATATTATTGGTTCCTAGCTCGTTATAGCTAGCGGGTCACAATTCGCTATCCTTGCAACCATACAAATCCACGCCGCCTTTAGCATCTCACATTACTTCTTCTTTGATTTATACATTTCCATGATTATCATCCTCCATCCTTAGCCACCATACTATCCAAATTACCTATCCAATTCATTTCTTCAATATTTTTTTATTATATTGCTATTCATCTCACATGTATGTTTTGTGATATCTCAGAGTTCAAAGCGTAGCAAAGAATATTTCTTACTAGAATCACGATCGGGCACATCTATATGACTTGGGTCACAATATCGGGTTCATATCAATTGGCATCAGAGCAAGGTTGATTCAGTAAGATAGTCGTTGTCTCTCTTTTGAAAAAAAATCAAAAAAATCAAAAAAAAATCGAAAAAAAAAATTAGAGAAAGTTAAAGAGGGAGGGGGCGTCGTATTCTCTATTCTTCTTTAAAAAAAATCTTACATCATTTTTCTTTTGCTACTATTTTGTCATCTTTACCAACTCTCACAATTTACCTTTTTTTTGTTGTTGCCACTTTTTCTTATCCTACCTTCCAAATTCTTTTTGCCAAGTTTTGTTTTTTTCAGCCGAATTCTACAAGCCATTTGCAAGCCTTGAGGAAGTTCTTAAAAGGACTTGATTGAGAGCAAGAGTGGAAAAAGGCAAGAGTGCACATCAAGGGTAAAAGCCATCCCGAGTGAAACACGAGTGTGAGTGCATTTTCTTGGAGTGGAATAGGTGAGGTTTTGTGTTTGTGAGGTTTTAAATTTTTATATTTTTGTTACTAATAATGTCTCAAAATTCCGTGAGATACTCTGTTGGAGGAAGTAATAATGTTAACGTAGATGCAACTAACTCCAATCTTCAAGATATTATCCGAGAGATGGACAGGTTGTTGCAACAAAGGTTGGGGCCGATGCAAGAACGATTAGATCATTTGGAGGAAAGATCTCAATGAAGGCATAATTCAGATCATGAGGAAGAGTATGAGGGAGAGGTGGACGAAGAACTCATAGACGAGCGAGCCTCCCAGCAAAGTTTGAGGCGTCAAGAACCTAGGTACCAAAGAGCTCGGCCAAGAGTTGATGATAATCTTAGCAACATCAAAATAACCATTCCTCATTTCCAAGGAAGAACGGATCCTGAAGCCTATCTTGCATGGGAAAAAAAAGTTGAGCACATCTTTGAGTGCCACAACTACTCCGAGCTTAAGAAGGTAAAACTTGTAGCCATTGAATTTACAGATTATGCACTAATATGGTGGGATCAGTTGACATCTAGCAGGAGACGCAATGGCGAATATCCAATTTCTACTTGGAATGAGATGAAGGCCGTTATGCGTAGGAGGTTCGTTCCAACTCACTATCATAGGGAGTTGTTCAAAAATCTTCAAAATCTCACCCAAGGCAACCGTAGTGTTGAAGACTACTTTAAAGAGATGGAAGTAGCCATGATCCGAGCTAACATTGATGAGGATCGAGAAGCCACCATGGCAAGATTTCTATCCGGCCTTGACCCAAATATTGCGGTCGTCATTGAGTTGCAAAATTATGTGGAGATCGAAGACATGGTGCATATGGCCATAAAAGTGGAAAAGCAACTTAAACGGAAGGGTTCCACACGAACCTATGGGGGAGCATCATCAAGATGGGGGCAAAGTTCTTACAAACGGAGTCCTCCAATACCACCCAATGAAAGAGGCGCACCACCCAAAGGAAGCAAGGCCATTGCCGAAACTAGCAAAGGTAAGGCTCCGAATGTTCCAAACCGTTCCCGAGATATACAATGCTTCAAGTGCTTGGGAAGAGGGCATATTGCAAGCCAATGCCCAAATCGCAACACCATGCTTCTTCGTGATGATGGAGAGGTTGAATCGGAACAAGAGGAGGAAGATGAAGTTGCTGCCATACAAGAAGATGAAGGTGATTATATAGAGTATGCAGCAGAAGGAGAGGCCCTTATTGTGAAAAGGAGCCTAAGTGTGCAAGCGAGTGAAGGGAATGAGCAACGCGAGAATATCTTTCATACTCGCTGCCATGTTAATGGAAAGGTATGCTTTTTCATTATTGATGGAGGTAGTTGTACTAATGTTGCTAGTACTCTTATGGTAGAAAAACTTGGATTAGCAACCACAAAGCATCCACATCCCTACAAGCTGCAGTGGCTTAATGACGGAGGAGAACTCAAGGTTACCAAGCAAGTTCTTGTTGCTTTCTCCATTGGAAAGTATAAGGATGAAGTTCTTTGCGATGTTGTTCCGATGCACGCTGGCCATTTACTACTTGGGAGGCCATGGCAATTCGATAAACGAGTCATGCATGATGGATATACCAATCGGTATACACTCACCCATGGAATAAGAAAGATTACCTTAGCCCCTCTTTCACCAAAACAAATTCACAAAGACCAAATACATTTGAGAGAAAGTATTGAAAGAGCCAAAGAGAGAGAATCAAAAATGGAGGTAAAAGCAAGTGAGAGTGAGCAAAGTGAGGGTGCAAAAATGAGTGTGTTTACCAAAGAAAGAGAGTTGAGAAAGTGTTTGCTGTCGAGAAAGGAATTACTTGTACTTGTGTACAAGGAAAGTTTATTGAACACTAACCAACTTGATCACACTTTGCCTTCTTCTATTGTGTCTTTGTTACAGGAATTTGACGAATTATTTCTAGAGGAGATACCAAGTGGGCTGCCACCAATCCGTGGCATTGAACATCAAATAGATTTCATTCCCGGTGCTGTCATTCCTAACCGTCCAGCTTATCGAAGCAATCCCAAGGAAACCAAGGAGTTACAAAGGCAAATGGTTGAACTAATGGCCAAAGGCTACGTGAGGGAGAGCCTTAGCCCATGTTCCGTTCCGGTATTACTTGTGCCAAAGAAGGATGGAACTTGGCGCATGTGTGTAGATTGTCGAGCGGTAAACAAAATTACGGTAAAGTATCGTGACCCTATTCCTCGTTTAGATGATATGTTAGATGAGCTTAGTGGTTCTAACCTTTTCTCTAAGATTGATCTTAAGAGCGGTTATCACCAAATAAGGATGCGGGAAGGTGATGAATGGAAAACAACATTTAAAACAAAGCAAGGACTCTATGAATGGTTGTTTATGCCTTTTGGCTTAACTAATGCACCAAGTACTTTCATGAGGTTAATGAACCATGTTCTTAGACCGTTTTTGGGTAAATTTTGTGTGGTTTATTTTGATGACATCTTAATCTATAGTAAATCAATGGAAGAACATGTTCAACACTTGAGGTCAGTTTTGTTGGTTTTAAGAAAGGAGAAGTTATATGCTAATTTAGACAAGTGTACATTTTGTACTGACAAAGTTGTCTTTCTTGGTTTTGTTGTCAGTTCTAAAGGCTTAGAGGTTGACAAAGAGAAGGTTAAAGCCATTGAAGAATGGCCACGACCAGTAAGCATTTCCCAAGTTAGGAGTTTCCATGGACTTGCAAGCTTTTACCGGAGATTTGTGCCAAACTTCAGCACCATTATCGCCCCTTTAACTAGTGTCATCAAGAAGAATGCTAACTTTTTCTGGGGGGGGGACCAAGAGAAATCTTTTAATGACATTAAAGAATGTTTAATTCATGCCCCTTTGCTTACCTTACCTGATTTTTAACAAAACGTTTGAAATTGAATGTGATGCATCAGGTGTGGGAATTGGAGCGGTATTATCTCAAGGTGGGCGTCCTATAGCATATTTTAGTGAGAAATTAAGTGGAGCTACGTTGAATTATCCAACATATGATAAGGAGATGTATGCCCTTATTCGCGCAATGGAAACATGGCAACACTATCTATGGCCTAAGGAGTTCATTATTCACACCGATCATGAGGCATTGAAGCACATTCGGGGGCAACATAAACTCAACAAACGACATGCCAAATGGGTGGAGTTTCTTGAATCTTTTCCCTATGTCATCAAATATAAGAAAGGTAAGGAGAATATAGTTGCCGATGCATTGTCTCGGAGGTACGCTCTTCTAAACACCTTAGAATCTAAGTTGTTGGGTTTTGTTTTCATTAAGGATTTATACGAATCTGATTCTGATTTTGAAAAAATTTACAAAGCTTGTGAGAAAGGCACGTTTGAAAACTATTATAGGGACAATGGGTTCCTATTCAAGGAAGGAAGACTTTGTATTCCACAAGGTTCCACACATGAATTACTTATCAAAGAAGCCCATGGAGGAGGCTTAATGAGACATTTTGGAATAGCAAAGACTTTGGCCATACTTCAAGAGCATTTATATTGGCCAAAGATGAGACGAGATGTAGAGAGGTTATGTGAACGTTGTATCACTTGCAAGAAGGCTAAGTCTAAAGCCATGCCACATGGACTCTACACGCCACTACCTATTCCATAAGCACCATGGATGGACATTTCAATAGATTTTGTGCTAGGGCTTCCACGCACAAAGAATAAAAAAGACTCCATCTTTGTAGTAGTGGATAGATTTTCCAAAATGGCTCATTTTATTCCTTGCAACAAGACTAATGATGCCTTACATATTGCTAACTTGTTTTTCAGGGAAGTCTTGAGATTACATGGTGTGCCAAGAACTATCGTTTCCGATCGAGACGTGAAGTTCTTAAGCCACTTCTGGAGAGCCCTATAGAGTAAGATTGGAACTAAGCTGCTATTTTCCACCACTTGTCACCCTCAAACGGATGGCCAAACCGAAGTGGTGAATCGAGTACTCTCCACGTTGCTTAGGAGCATTATTAAGAAGAATCTAAAGACATGGGAAGAGTGCTTACCACATGTGGAGTTTGCTTATAACCGATCAGTCCATACCACCTCGGGACACACTCCTTTTGAAGTTGTGTATGGGTTCAATCCATTAACTCCGATGAACTTATTGCCATTACCTGCTGATAAAATTGTAAATAAAGATGGACTTAACAAAGCTGAATTTGTTAAGAAACTTCATCAACAAGTGCGGGATAATATTGAAAAGAAAACCAAGCAATATGAGCAACAAGCAAACAAGGGTCGAATGAGAGTTGTCTTTGAGCCGGGAGATTGGGTGTGGCTGCACATGAGAAAAGAAAGGTTTCCAGCCCAACGGAAATCTAAATTGATGCCTCGAGGAGATGGGCCATTTCAAGTAGTTAAAAGGATCAATGATAATGCTTACCAACTAGACCTCCCAGGTGAGTTTAATGTTAGTGCAACCTTTAATGTTGCTGATTTATCTCCTTTTGATGTAGGTGACGATTTGGGGACAAATCACTTTAAAGAGGGAGGGACTGATATGACCATCAAGAACAAGGACCCGGAGAAGTACCCAAGTGGCCCCATTACACGTGCACGGGCCAAGGAGTTTCAATCAGCCATGGAAAGCTTGTTTACAACAAGCCATGAGCGTGAGAAAGAAGAAATAATAAGGGAGGAATGTCTTACCTTGCTTATGCATGCATTTGCATGAGAATTTAAGTATTTCAAACTTCCATTGCTTTGATAAAGTGTGATGGCCATTAAAGCATGCATTTCATTTATAGTTTTAGTTCATTTAGGGAAGTAGTTTAATTATGTATCTTAAATCATTCTTTAAACTACTCCATTCATGCATTTAGTTAAATTCAATAAAGTTAGTTCTTTAGTTAAACTAGTTCAATCATTTAACTAGTTCACTCAATTAACTAACTCTTTAATTGTTTCATGCATCTATTATTTTAAGTTTGAATAAATCCTTTGTGTGTGTCTAGGTTCATGTGACGTGTGGATTAAAGAAGAGACTTTTCAACTTCAACTTGGAAACAAGTCATTGATGACCATCTTTACTCATGCAAACAAGGCAATTGAAGGCAATTCAAGGCTGAATTATTTTCATCTTTTCAAGGTTGTTCATCTTCTTAGAGTAACAAAGCATTTAAGCTTCATAATTCACCTATTCAAGGTTGAAATTATGAACCAATGAAGGCCATTCACGTTCAAGAGAAGGGACATGCAATAATCAGCATTCAAATTATGCATTCAAGGCCTTTATTTATCATTTTTGAAGGCTGATCATATTCCACAAATGGGCAAGCAATGAAGGCTGGTTTAATATCATTTAATCATCAAATTAAGTGATAAAATCATCAAGGAATTCAAAGAGACAAGCTGATTTGGATGTGTGGGATGTCTACATTCATCCTATGTCCACATTCATTCTCTTTTATCCATTTGCAAGCAAAATGAAGCAGCCCAAGAGTCACCACTCCTTTTGGACGAATTTAAGGCTAAATTCATCTCAATTTAAAGCAAAATTCATCCATCAAAAGGATAAGAAAGAAACATTTCATTTATTTGTATTCAATAGCATTTAGATGAGCATTCATCTCTCTTTTGTGTGACTTTTCATATGGTGCCTAGCCACACTATAAATAGGCACCTTAGGTTCATTTGTAAGCACTTTTTTTGGAGAATATAAACCTTTGAAAGATTGCTTTCATCTTGTTCTTGCGAGAACTCTATCGGCTTCAAGTTGTGCTTGTAGTCTTCTATCCATTTCATTTTGCTATAGCGTTGGTTCCAAGCTCTCTTATAGCTTGTTGGTCACGTTCCACACTCCTCCACCTCGACTCCATCAAAGTATATTGTTGGTTCCTAGCTCGTTATAGCTAGCGGGTCACAATTCGCTATCCTTGCAACCATACAAATCCACGCCGCCTTTAGCATCTCACATCACTCCTTCTTTGATTTATACATTTCCATGATTATCATCCTCCATCCTTAGCCACCATACTATCCAATTTACCTATCCAATTCCTTTCTTCAATATTTTTTTATTATATTGCTATTCATCTCACATGTATGTTTTGTGATATCTCAGAGTTCAAAGCGTAACAAAGAATATTTCTTACTAGAATCACGATCGGG
The DNA here is from genome assembly GCA_958450335.1 of Hibiscus tridactylites. Lineage (NCBI taxonomy): Eukaryota > Viridiplantae > Streptophyta > Magnoliopsida > Malvales > Malvaceae > Hibiscus > Hibiscus tridactylites. Next base: position 84,489,509 of record OY288283.1, on the reverse strand, counting down.
CACATCTATATGACTCGGGTCACATTATCGGGTTCATATCAACAGGTGTCACAACGATGGAGGGTTGCTCTCGTGTGTGAGCCTTGTGTAGTCCGGTAGTGTGTATGAAGCGTGTGGGACAACGCTTATAATCCGTGTATCCGATTGTGTCATTTGTGTTGGTTTTGGTATCATTGAGAATGGATTACTTGCAAGCCAATATAATGTTGTTGATTAATGATTTAAGCATGAGATGCTTAAGGTTTATGCTAAAATGCATGTGGTGCTTGGTTTAAGCATGAGCAAAAGATTATTTGCTGTTTTTTTAATAATGTTAAAAGCATATGGTTTGAAAAGTGCATTGATGCTTAGAAGAGCATGTTTAAGGAAAGGCATGAGTTTGCAAATGATGATGCAATGGTTTGATGAAATGCATTGATGAATGTTGCTTTTAGCGATCCTCACTAAGCTTTATGCTTACGCTCATTTGTTTCATCAATGCAGAGAATTGAGCATTCAAGGCAGCCCGATAGCAAGTGGAATCCAAGCTTTTGATTAAGCAAAGTATGTAGTTTCACCTTGGCGTAATAAGAGGCAATGGGTGAGATTTCTACTCATATTGGTATTTGGTGATGTTAAACACCTTAAGCATGTTTGGTTTGCATATTTTGGGTTTGTATATGGCCTTTGAGGATTCATTTGTGCTTGAATGTGGTTTTCAGCTTTGTATGGTTTTGAAGACTAGGAAGCATGCCTATAGTTCTAATGCTTGCATGAATGATTCTATGTTTTAGCTTGTGCTTCATATTATTGGTCTTTGATGCTTATACATGATGTATGTGTGATGTGGCATGTATTGGAATGATTTCAGAGGTGAATGTTTGAGAAAAACCAGCAAATTGTGAAGTTGCAGGGCAAGGCATTTCGGAACGCCATTACCTATTTCGGAACGATGGCCTGGAATGGTCATGTTGTTTCGGAACGGGTAGGCATGTTCAGGAACATTTTGCTACTGGAAAGCATTGTTTTGAAATGGGTTTCGGAACGCACCCGCGTATCGAAACGATCAACCTAGATTCGAAACGGATGTTCCGATACAAGGTCTTGTGTTTCGAAACACATGGCCGTTGGATTTGAATTTGAACTATTTCATGTTTCTGTTTTCTTACGTTTTGGTCCCTAAGTCTTGAATGCTTAATTAAATGAGTTTGGATGATTCGTTTGTGATGAAACTTGACATGCTAGCATGCTATATGATTAATTTTGGATTGGTAACTTTAAAACCCGTTTAGTTCTTATAGTTATGGAAATTTACAATTTAGTTCCTAAAAGACGTTTTTATGCAATTGGACCCCTAATTGAGTTCCGTTCATTGTGACGCTTTCGCTAAATCAAATTGCTAACCATATAGGATAATAATGTGCATTTAGAAAAGATAAAAAGAAAAAAAGATCGTTAATCGAGGTTGACTTTAACGAGTTGATTTTGGTTTTTCCCGTGTAATCTTCTCAGTTCGGGTCGGGCGTCTAGGCCGGGTAAAAGGGTTACATTTGTTGGTATCAAAGCTAGGTTACGAAATAATTGGGGATGTTGGTATGTGAAATTGGTATGTATTGATGTGTGCTGATTGAAAAGCATGATTTTGGTTGAATATTGGAGCTTATGTTATGCTTTATTGATGTGTAATTTTCCTTTTTCCATATTTAAATCGAATATCTAAAAAATAAATTTGATTTAAAATATTCAAATATTTTTTCTTTTTCCTAATTTTTCTCTTTCATATTTAAATATTGGAATATTTTTTTCATATTTAAATATTCAATTTAAATATGAAAAAGGGAAAAATATTCAACTATTTTAAATCGAATTTCTTTTCTTTTAAATTGAATATTTTTTAAAATTGAATATTTAATAGTTTTCAGATTTAAATTATATCGAATGTTTGTGTGATTATACACATCCCAAGTAATCTATGTTCGAGTCGTATTTCAACCATTTTTACTTCTTTTTTCCCTAACTTTTACTGCACTATAAGATATGTATATAAAATGTGCAAATAATTTCAAGAGCATTTTGGCTCAATGGTAAAAGCTTGGGATTAACCCCTTTGGTCTTATGTTTGAACCACCATAATGTCCTCTTGTTTTCTTTTTCCCCTAACTTTTACTACACTATAAGATATGTATATAAAAAGTGCAAATAGTAACACTAACAGCAGTTTGGTTCAATGGTAAAAGTTTGAGAATTTATCCCCTTGGTCCTAGGTTTGAACCACCATAATGCTCTCATGTTTTCTTCTTTAAATTTTCTTTAACCAGGTCACGTGTCACCACCTGATTGGAGGAAAAAATATATTAAATATTAAACAAAATAACAATAATTTTAGAAAATAACAAAGGATAAATTGATACTATAAAAGTAATCTAACATTTATTATACCATAAATATGTAACATAAAAACCACATGTTCTACTTTAGTAGATCTACACCTACCCCCTTCACTAAATTATCTTTAAAAATACAAAATGGTCATCAAACTTTCAAATGTTACATAATGAGAATTAAAATTTAGTCTTTTTGTAAAATAGTCATTGAGCCGTTAACAGTCGTTAATTGGGTGACGTGATAGATATAAAAATTTGAATAATATAACACTTAATCAATTTATTCCTAATTTAACCCTCACTATTGATGTCTAAATTGATTAAATGTGTAAATATTGAGCATTAAATATGTTATTATACAAATTTTCGTAATTGTCACGTCTCTCAATTAACGGCACAGTAACCATTATATAATAAAAACTAAAGTTTAATAACCATTATATAATTTTTAAAAGTTTGGTGACCATTTTATATTTTTAGAAATAATTTAGTGACCATTTGTGTAAATAATTTCCATCCGTAGAATTATGTGTGGTGTTAATTTCTTGTCTGCCTGTCCTCTTTATTGTGGTTGTTCAAAAGTCACATGTTCTACTTTAGTATATCTACACCTACCACCTTCACTATTTAAAGGAGCGTTGGGGAAGCACATAGATTCATCTATATTGATATATTTAATCAATTTATTTTTAATTTAACTCTCATTATTTATGTTTAAATTGATTAAATGTGTAAATATCGATGATTAAATATATTATTATACAAATTTTCGTAATTGACATGTCTCCCTAATAACGACAGTTAACAGCCTAGTGACCACTTTATAATAAAAATTAAAATTTAATGATCATTATATAATTTTTAAAAATTTAGTGAACATTTTATATTTTTAGAAAGAGTTTAGTGATCCATTTGTGTACTTTACCCTAAAAATGTTCATGTTACCAGGGCTATTTCCATCACCTTCACAATATAAAAGGACTATTGGGTGACACCGTAGATTCATCTCTACTCTAAGAAATACTTCAATTAGTTCATTGCTACAAGAAAGATGGAATCCAACAAGCTCGTTTTATTTTTCGTTGAAATGGCTGTGGTTCTTTTAGCTGTAGTCGCTCAACCGTTACGGCTGCTCGTAACGAAATTAAGCCCTTCTCAACCATCGCCACCCTTTCGCCAACATTAGGAACCCTTTGGCCAACATTTTCTCCATTGATATTGATAACCCAGCTGAAAACTGTAATCCTGCGTGGACAATCTGCTTTAGAGATAATTCTTGCCGCAGCGGAAAATGCGTTGCCATAAAGCTTCCATATGCCACTTTTAGTGTGTGTCAATAATCGGATCGAGTTAGTTTAATACATGGTTTGCTCATGTACTTCTTGACTTCTTTATTTATTTTTTATCGCCGTAACATGCACCGGTGTTTGGTGCTTTTGTTCCGGCCGTTGTTTTTATTTGTGTGGAAGGGTTTGTATGTTCATGCGGCTGTCTTTATTTTTTCGAAATAGAAAAGAATTTTGTTAAAACCCCTTCATAATCGGTCAAGAGTTTAATTTCATACATTAAAAGGAGGAAAAGAGTGTACTAGTTGCCTTATAAATTTGTCTTTATCTTAATGGTTGAAGTCGAGATAAGGTTTGGATTATCTTTGTTTAGGCGTGACTGTCTTTTGCTAAACGCGTACTTTTCAGGATTCAAACAGAGCAAAGAACCGATTGAATTTTATGTGTCGTGCTTTAGGTGCTGCTGCAAATTTGTGTTTTGAAGAATAGGTGTGAATTGAAGAGGTGAAGGCATAATTGCAGAGAAGAGGTGTGGAGTCAAGGTTGGGATTGTCTTTTCTTAGTCGTGCTTTTGGGGTGGTGAAAATTTATCACATGTAGGGTTGGGTTCAGATGATATAATAAATGTTAGATTACGTTTATGGTATCAATTTATCCTTTGTTATTTTCTAAAATTATTGTTTTCTTTTTATGTTACATATTTATGATATATAGTTTTCAGGTTGCAAAAGCGTCTCTTGGTGATCAGGAAACTATAATGAATATGGGGATAATAAGTACAATCTGCATTGGAAACGTATATACATGCACTTCCCTCTTCGTTTTCCTCTGCTCTTTTGTTTTAGCTTTGTTTCGGTTCTTTTCATTTTCTTCTGTTTTTGGTTTTCCTTTTTTTCTGTTTTCCGTGACTTTTGTTCTATTTTTTAAAATATTAAAAACAAAATTTTAAAATTATATTAAATTCATTTAACCAATTCAAACTAACGAACATAATATAATTATAAAATTTTGATTTCAAACCATGCACTAACTATAATTTAAAATACATACAAAATGTTGTTAACTTTAATTTAATTATTTTAATTTAATTGGGTTAGATGTTTTCACTACAGCAAAACAGGCTTTTCGCGGCGTTTTTTAGCGCCGCTAAAAACACTCCCGGCGTTAAGAAAAATGCCACCAAAAACGCCGCAAGAAGTAGCGTCGCAATAGGTAGCGGCGTTTTTGATGTATAAACGCCGCTAAAGGTTTTGTTCTATTGCGGCGTTTGTATATACAAACGCTGCAAAAGTCAATGTTCTATAGTGGCGTTTGTATATTAAAACGCCGGTAATGCTATTCTATAGCGGTGTTTTAGTATAAAAACGCCGCAAAAGGTGAATGGTCTATAGTGGCGTTTGTATATCAAAACGTCGGGACTGATGCTTCTCTAGCGACGTTTGTGTTCCTAAACGCCGGCATTGGCTGCTCTATGGAGGCGTTTTTCTGGCAAACGCCACAATATGTTATAGATTTCTAGCGGCATTTTCTAGAAAAAAAAACGTCGCTAAACTCACTGTCTCTATAAAATAAATTTTAAAAATGTGAAATACTCAAATAACCTGTAAAATAAATCCATAATAACATCAATTTTTTATAAAACTCCAACAATATAGTTCAAACTCCAAATAACTTGTAAACACAACAATAACAAATTCAAAGTCTACAGCATTAAAGTGAAATATAGTTCAAACGTTGAATTAAAATGTAGTCCAACATTTTCATTTGAATTCACACATAAATGAACTAAGATGGCGGATTCTTTGGTTGGTTCTGCCTTAACATCGCCATCATTTCTTCAAATTTTTCTTGAAGCTTTTGGTGTGCTGCTTCTCTCTCAGCTTCTCTTGCTTCTCTCTCAGCTTCCTTTCTTGCTATCTCAGCTTCTCTCCTTTCTCTTTCAGCTTCTCTCTCGGCTTCTTTCCTTTTTCTTTCAGCTTATCTCGCTTCTACCTCGGCTTGAAATTGAGATAACTGTTGTTTTAACTGATAAACTTCTGCTTGAGAAGATTGGCTCTGTGATGGCATGTACAGAGACGAGTTAGCCCCAAAATATTTTGTCGGGGTAACGAATGATCCTTGACAGCGAACCCGACCATATCTTTCAGGACCCAAGACGTCAACAATAACTTGATTTTCGATCTCTTCCATATTAACAAAACAATTAGTTGAAGCTTTCGCTTCATACTCAGTCTTTTTTTCCCTCAATTTCTCCTGATAATCAATTAAAAATGTTATACAATTGATATTAAATATAACATAATCAAAATTTTTCTGTCTAATTAACATACCATAATTTCTGCAGCTTCGGGAGTTATAGGAGAGCCATCCTTTTTTGTATGCGTAATGTCGAAGAGCTTTATCCGTCCAATGCTAGTGCCAGTTGTAACTTGCTACAACGTATAATAAAAATTAATACTAAACCAATAAAGTAATTCATTAAAAACTAATCAATAATTAAAAATAATAATACCTCCTCATTAGCTAAACGAGCAAAACTCTTCGACCCAGCGGTGTGAGTAAACTTCTGTTTTTGTCTACTAGTAACTCCAACGCGCTCTCGATCCTACAATTTAAAATTTTCTTTATATATAAAGTCAATATTATAATGACAATTTTTTAAAGTGCATCGATCATACCTCTCCTTTTGTTGAACTTCAAAACCTGACTGCATCTTCCCATTGATGTCAGAGAATTCCCGGCGGGATATTTTGCAGCTTCTCTTGAAAAGTGAGATCGTTCTTGAAATATGTCTTCTTCAAGAAACTCTTACTGTCTCTCCATTTTTTTCGTAATGCATGCTTCAGATAATCGTCTGAGACTTCTAAAGAAAATTTATCCTACAAATGATACAATCAAAGAAAATGTAAATATTATTTTGAATTGTTATAGATTATTATTACAATGACATTATTACCTTAACAAGTTCCAGAGCCTGATTTTTGTTACTATTCAGCATCTGACGCCATGACTCATAATTGATCGGCAAAATCACATGATTGCGTGCAACAATGCTTAAGTAACTGCCTAGAACACCTGCTTCTGCCCCAATGGGTGGGCCGACATCGTTTCTTGAAACTTTCACGCATTCACCAGCAGGAAGATTGTACAATTCATTCAACGTCGTGCGCCCTCTACTCTTACAAGTTCGACCATTTCCACCTATATAAGAAATAATTCAATAAAATTTTTAAAATAAATCAATAATAACAAACAATTAGCATTTGAATAAAGTGTTGAACATTACCATCAATCTCTATATTTTCAATTGTCTCTGGAACTTGCGAGGATCCAACACTAGACAAATCATCATCATTTGTTTCTTCCCCCTCTCTCGGTACTTGAACTATCCGCAAATCACTTAATTTTCTCCTAGGCATAGTATCTATAATAAGCAAAAGACATTTTAGTAACTAGAGACAACAATACTATTATAAATTAATAAGTTAAGATATAAAACTTACTACATTGTTATGCAGTTAGTTTTCATTAAAATCTTCATCCATGTCCTCTCGAACCCATTGGAATTGTGAACTAGAACTAGGGATTGTTCTATCTAGGTTTTGTGCTGCAAAAGGTAGAATTTTTGATCTTATTTCAATGTCATCTCTATTTCCTTCACCGATGTCTATCAAGGAGTACAACATATCAACCCTCTTTTGTTGGATCAGGGCAATAGAAAACTTGTTTGACTTGAGAAGGAAATGCATATGGTTCGTCAATCAATTGGTGACCTGTGTGAATTAACCGAGAGAAGTTCACCATTGTAAAACCAAATTGATCTCTTCTTATGCCTCGAGCCGTATTTACATCGGCCCAGTCACAACGAAATAACACAACTTTCTGTTTGCCATAATAATCCAACTCAATAATATCCGTAAGAATTCCATAATATTCTACATCTCCCACCATAGGATGATTGTCCCTAGCACTAGCATAACTTGTAGTTGAAGAAGTTACAACTACTCCACAATTTTGTGTCCTCCTTAATCTTTCTCGAGATTTCGTGTGGAACCTAAACCCGTTAATGGGAAAAGCATTATATCTTTTAACAATTCTATTTGAACCTTGAGAAAACCGCTTAACCTCTTCACTAACTTCTCTCCCACACCAAACCTATTACACGTAAAAGGTGAATAAGTTATCATTTATATTGATGTAGCAAAGGAAGAAAAGTTATTAAGTACATGTAGTACAAAGATTCAATTCCTTACCATCTTCGCTAACCAATCATGAAAATTTTCTATGAACAACTTATAAATTTCTCTTTGATGTAATCTTCGGGAGCGTACTTGAGATTGTAGCTCTTCTTTAAATTCACTACAAAGTAAGCTAAGTGGTTAAAAAATGGGGGTAATATAAAAGATGAAGTGAATACATTAGAATTTATATAAACTTACGTCCGTAAGGGCTCTGTTGAGTCATGATGGAAGAGAACATATTGATGTGCTTGTACCCAAGACTTGTCATCTAACTGTGCAATTTCAACTTTGCCGAGTGGTTCACCAAAACTTTGAAACAAATAAGTCTCAGCTAAGTTATTATTGATGCACACTTCATTTCCATGTGGTCTATTGAATCTCGTTTCAACATCTTCCAAATATCTAGAGCAAAATGTCAAACATTCCTCTGCTAAATACCCTTTAGCAATTGATCCTTCTGGATAACACTTATTACGACAGTAAGACTTCAACTTGCTCAAGAACCTAGACCGTAATAAACAGAACATTATATAAGTAGTTGTAATTAAATGAATTGTTAAATGGTATGAATATATGTTAAACAATTTGTACCTCTCAATAGGATACATCCACCGATAGAAAACAAGTCCACCAACTTTAGCTTCGTGAGGGAGATGAATCAACAAATGCACCATAATTGTAAAAAATGAAGGTGGAAATATCTTCTCCATGTTGCATAAAGTCAACGCGACTCGACCTTGTAATTTGTCAAGTTCTTCAACCATCAAAACTTTCCCACAAATAGCTTTCATTACATTAGAAAGTTCAATAATACAAGATGTCACCTCCGTTGACATACAACCGCGTAATGCAACTGGCATTAAATCTTGCATCAATATGTGATAATCATGTGACTTTAGAGAATAAAGTCTTCGATCTTTAACACTGACACATCGAGATATATTTGATGCATACCCATCTGGGACCTTTATATCTTTCAACACCATGTAAAATACTTCTTTTTCTTTCTTCAACATCGTAAAAATAGAAGGCGGTAAAGAAAATTTTTCATTACGAAGTTCTTGAGGATGAAGATCATGCCGAATTCCCATGTCAACTAAGTCAAGTCGACTCTTTAGATTGTCTTTAGATTTTCCATCGACATTGAGAATGGTCCCAATAATGTTCTCACAAACATTCTTCTCAATGTACATTACATCAAGATTATGTCTCAAAATGTTATGCTTCCAGTAAGGCAACTTGAAGAAAATACTTCTCTTTTTCCACAACTCCGCCTCATTTGGATCATCCTCTTCATCAGAGTCATCATCACTAAGCTGCTCAAGCTCACGGTCATACACCTCTTTTGTCTTCTTCTTTGATCGTGGGTTTGGTGGTTGGGTCGTTTTTCCATAAGTGAACTTGATATGTTTCAACATCGACAAGATATCAGACCCGATTGTTTGCTCAGGAGCTTTTCTGAACTCTTCAGTACCATCAAACATATTTTTTTTTCATATATAAATCCATGATTTTCATCTAACCACCAACGGTGTCCCATGTAAGAGAACTTCTTTCCATTATACAACCACTTCGAGCATGTCTGTGCAGCACAACAAGGACAAGCATAACAGCCTTTGGTACTCCACCCAGATAAATTTGCATAAGCGGGAAAATCATTAATAGTCCACAATAAAGCTGCACGCAAATTAAAGTTCTCTTTCTTCAACACATCATATGTTTCGACACCCACCCATAATTGTTTCAGCTCTTCAATAAAAGGTTGCATGTAGATGTCAATATCATTCCCTGGACCTTTCTCACCTGGGATTATCATGAATAAAATAAATGATGATTGTTTCATGCAAATCCATGGAGGCAAATTGTAAGGAACAAGTATAACAGGCCAAGTACTGTATGAAGTACTCATGATTTTAAAAGGATTAAACCCATCAGATGCAAGACCAAGCCTAACATTGCGAGGATCTCCTGCAAAACTTGGAAATTTTTGGTCAAATGTTTTCCAAGCTAAAGAATCTGCAGGATGCCTTAATAATCCATCATCTGTTCGTCCATCGTGATGCCACCTCATAGACTCAACAGTCTTTGAAGACATAAAAAGTCTTTAAAGTCTTGGTATTAGAGGAAAATATCGCAGAATCTTTATTGGCTTCTTTCTTGCTCGTGTTGCAACTTCGTCTTCACTCACATTTTCTGTGTCCCCATTCGTCCACCGAGATTTACCGCATACATGGCAGGACTCTTGGTTTTTTCTATCACCCCAATACAACATGCAATCATTCGGACAACTATGAATTTTCTTATAACCAAACCCCAAATCGTTGATCATTTTTTCATATCTTTGCCAGATTGAGGAATTTTTGCAAAAGGAAAAATTTCAGTCAACAACTCTAATAATTGTGTAAAAGAGTTACCGGTCCATCATCCCAAGCATTTTAAATGGAAAAGGCGAATGCAAAAGGAGAGCTTTGAATACTTTGATCCCTCATAAAGTGGTTCATTCATTTCATTAAGCAAATTGTAAAACTTTGACGCTTCTCCATTTGGCTCTTCATCACATCCACTTCTTCTCATCTCGGTGAAATCAGTAACACCAATATCACAATCTTCTCTAACAGACTGATGATAATCGTGCATATTAAATGCTTCTCGCAACATACCCTCCATGTCATCTTCTCTAAGAGATCCACGATGAGAATTATGATTAAAAGGTGGATTGCTCGTGGAAGAAGATGTACGAGATGTCAACTCTCCATGAAATGTCCATTTTCTATAACCCGGAACAAAGCCAAAAATAACTAGATGTTCGTGCACAACTTCACGAATGTGTCAATTAATGTTACCACACTTCTTACAGGGACAAAGAATCATATTTTCTTGGCTTGCATTTGCAAAAGCTAAATTTAGAAAATATTCTACCCCATTTCGATAGTCGGCGTTTACCCTTGGCAAATTCATCCAACTCCTATCCATTTTCAATTTCTGTCATATCCAAATTAAAGATATAAACTACCTATCAGTCATACTTGAAGGATGAAAAGAGATGTTACTATTATATTACCAATTAAGTTAAAGATAAGTCAAATACATAAACTACCTATTAGTCATACTTGAAGGATGAAAAGAGATGTAAGTATTACCTGTTGGAGAAAGTTATCTTCTTGAGTTTACTTCAAGAAAAGTTGAGAAAATAGAGATAAGAATTACCAAACTATTAAGAGAGGTAAATGAGCTGTTAAGAAAAAAAAATAATAAGCATCACCAAGAGAGATTAATGAAAAGCATGAGGATATATCATAATTAAGCTTAAATGCATAAATAATGCTGCTATTACATATGCATGCATGTATGTATCTCAATTCGGTATCATAACAAAGTGGAGGTCATAATACATTAAACAATGTGGGATTAGATTACTCTAAGGGCCTCATTAGAAAGTGTAAGCATAAATACAAAAACATCCCACATGAATAGGAAACAAGAATGAATATCAACGTGTAATAACAAGTTAATTAGGATAACATATTAATCATCTTATGATCTAAACACTAACTGATAATAAGTTTAAAGAATCGAAATTTAAGCGAAGTTGAATAGCAACATTTCAAGTATCAACAAATCTAATTTATTAAAATGTAAAAGATGTTGTTCAACTTAAAGTAATTGTGGGAGTAAGTGGCTATCAGTAGCAGAAAAATACAAGCCTACGTCTTTAAGGAAAAGCTTTCAATTCTTGCAGAAAAAGATGAGTTATTGATTAACCTAATTTCCCTTATTTAAAGTAATTGTGGGAGTAAGTGGCTATCAGTAACATGAAGTAACATAATAAACATATAAAGTTTCCTATCTTATTGAAGAATGAATGTGTCCTGTGGTTCAATTTAAAACCAAAGGAAAACATAATAATATATACTGATATGATCCTTTTCCATGTTTATATGCAGGAGAAACTTGCAAAAAAAACTACAGAAAAGCATAATGTATGTATGTGCGCATAAATTGATACAATTATAAAATGCATTAAAATAATAGAAGTCGATGCAACAACAAGAAACATAATGGAGAAGATGAGTTATTGATTAACCTAATTTCTCTTATTTAAAAATCACTTAGGACCTAATTTCCCTTTTTTCAACTTCATTGCTTGCATGTATGTGCGCATAAGAGTTAATCAACTTGTTATCATGCTTTGTTTTTAAAACCAAAAAATCACTTACACGGTGTAAGAGAAAGATAAAGGTAGAATGTCCAGTTCTTTTTGTCCCGCTTTATAATACACTAGTTTGGAAAATCACTCGGACCAGGCTGCATTAGCAAAAGGTAATAAAACCATCAAGAACAATTCACAAGACATGCATACAACAAATTGATCAATTGACAACACTAAATCCCGAATGCATTTCAGTTTCATACCAAAAGCAGCGGAGCAACTTAATTTCTGAAAATTACACCTCAAACTAACAGCCGATGTAACCCTATTACCATTGCAAAAAACTGTATCCTACAAAAAACATCAACATGGTTTACATTGCAATAAAATTAACAATGAACATATATTTAAAAATCAGACCTCACAGTGTTAGAGAGATTATAAAAAAGCAATAAAAGAACATATATTGAAAGGGGTCATTAGAATGACAACAATAAACCATAATAACCAACTTATTCAAATACATTTAGCTTATCCCCAACTGTGTAAAATTTTCAATGCAATGTTTGTACTTTCTAAATATGTAATGTGTCCAATGCCCCTGAAATTAACATTATTACCTGAAAATCTCTATAAAAACGATGCACCGTTGTGTTAGGAAAAAGGAGTCTAATTAAAGCTACAACAATGAGAGTGTCCAACAAAAAAAAAATCAATCTCTTTTCGACACCTCCTTTCCCCTCCTTTTTCTTTTCTTAAACAAGAAAATTTAGTGTTTGTTTCGCTGAAATGTACATTGATGTTCCTAATGCCAAAGTCTTTTAATTTTTTTTATTTGATCTTTGCCATCCACCATTATGGTGGTGCTTACTGCTTCCGAACCAACCAAAGGGGTCAGTAGAATGGAAACAATAAACCATTATAATCAATTTATTCAAATAGCAGAACGAAGAGGAAAGTTGGGGATAAGCTAATTTCAATTTTTCGAAACGATTAGTGCAGAACAACTTCAGAAGTATGCAATTTCAGTTTTAGTTTCAATTCCAAAATCCAAAACAAAACCCAGATAAACAACTTCAAAAGGAAATCAATTTAAGATAACAAGAAAAAAAACAGTGGTCGATCCAGTCCAACTAACCAATTGCGACGGCAGGGAACGAATTTTCAGTGGTGGTCGGGAACGACAGTGAGTTTTGCAGCATGACGGAGAGGCGGGGAAGTCTGAGTTAGGGCACGATAGATTTGGGAATATGAAAGTCCGAGTTTGGGAGAAATGACAAAACGGTGAGTTTTGAAAACCCACATTTTGTGGCGTTTGTTAAAGAAAACGCCACGACAAAAAACCTATTGCGGCGTTTGTTTAAGAAAACGCCACGACAAAAAACCTATTGCGGCGTTTGTTAAAGAAAACGCCACGAAGAAAGACCTTTTACGGCGTTTTTAATATAAACGCCACTAAATGTTTTTTTCTACCCCGGCGTTTTATGGAAAAACGCCACAACACTAAACTTATTGCGGCGTTTAGAAAGCCAAACGACGTAAATAGCAGACTTATTGCGGCGTTTTTGTTTCAAACGCCGTTAATTGTTTCTATTGTGGCGTTTGTCATTTAAAACGCCGACATATGCGAAATATTAGCGGCGTTTGTCATTTAAACGCCGCAATAAATGCCGCTACAGAACAACTCTGGTGTAGTGTTTTATGCATCATAAGTGTGCGATGTTCGAGTTCTCTAAAACTTCAATTACTTTATTTTTTTTCCTAGCACTAACAACACATATATTAGATTATGTACTTCATATCACAAAACTTTGCTTGACTGAGTGGGAAACGTGTTGCTCTTGCATCAAGGGTTTCCAAGTTTGAATCTTTGCAGGGCCAATTTCTTTGCTTTCATTTTCCTTTCTTCAATTAGGTGACACATGTCATCACTTGATTGGAAGAGTAGAATAAATTTAATAAATTAAATAAAAATAAAAAAAGTCTTCCTAATTGAATAGTTAATTTATTTTTTAAAATTAAAAAAATAGGACCAAATGTGTAATTAAACTACTTTATTTAACATCTACGTCAGCCTCTCTGTTTTTTTTAACGGTTAGAGGCCTGATTGGAACCACTTAAATAGTTACATGGTAAATTTGCCAAAATTGAAAGTGTAGTGGTCAAATTAACATCAACCACATAGTTACGTGGAAAATGCACGAGATTATAGGGTTTAAATTAAATAAATACATGAATAAAAAATAAATAAAAAATGAAATAAGTAAAATTAGATTAATTATAAATAATCAATGGGTTGGTCCAAGTAGTAAGCAATTTGGTATCACATAACCAAATCTCGAGTTCAAAGTCATATGTATGTAAAAATCCCCATCAAGAGACACTCTCACCAAAATTAGGTGTGCAATGCGGGTCAATTTTAATAAGTCAAGGTAAAGCCTTGGAACCGAAAGGGCTGGTGTCGATGCCACATGAGGAGCTGGCAAAGGCTTGGTGGATTGTAATTTGGGGTTTAGGGTTTGGTGGATTTTTTATTTCAAATATTTGTGTATTTAATAGTAATAAACTATTGTTTTCTTTCAATTTTAAATTATTTTTATATTCAATAATAATAATAAATGTCATGTCATACAAAATTATATCATTCATAACCTAATTATCTTCTCACTCCTATTTTGATCACTCAACTTTTAAAATTTTAATTTATAATTAAACTTTTAAATTTCATCTATTTTAGTCACTCTAAATTTTTTATTATTATTTTGTATGACATGACATTCATTATTATTAGGGTAATCTTCATTGATGGTCACTTTTGTTTTGGGTTTGTTTTATTATGGTCACCCGAATTCAAAACAGATTATTCTGGCCACTTACGTTCGAAACCGTTTTTGTTTTGGTCACTGGACTATTAACCTCCGTTAATTAAAAATAATAATTTCTAATTTGACCCCCAAACTTTCAAAACTTCATTTTTCACCATCTTCCCCAAAACTCAATGAACTTCCCACTGTAGAACCTTCGTCACTTACGTTCTCTTTTGACCTCCGGTTATTGTTTTTAATTTTCGTTACAAAATATATTAGTTTCTGGGAGTTGCTTTGATGGTTTCTATTTTTACTTGAAAATTTTGTTTACTGAAATTCTAAAGAAATCAAATGAAAGAGAAACAAAAAGGATTCTGAATTCTGGGTTATTGGTTTCAGGTACCGTTCGACGAGGTGGATAGTTTAAAACTGTCAGGTTTCATTTCATTTTATTACTTTTTTACTCTTTTCGTTGGTTTTCATTTTCATTGTTAATTTATTTGTCTCATGTTATTTTTCCAGGGAATAAAGGTGATGTTTTTTTTCCATACATAATGGAAGTGTTTTATATAAAGCTAAAGAGTTTGATTAATTTTCTAATTGACAACAAAAATTCAACAATTTTGTTTATAAAATTATGTTTGCAGATCATAAGAGATTTGGGGTTGTTTGATTCTGGTGTTTTAATCTCCAGAACTCGCAACAGCTTTTGTGTGTGTGTGTTTGTTTAGCTTTTTATAGCAATGGAGGAATTCAGATAAATTAATAACTTATGAATAGTTTTGGGGAAGATGGTAAAAAATGAAGTTTTGAAAGTTTGGGGGTCAAATTAGAAATTATTATTTTTAATTAACGGAGGTTAACAGTCCAGTGACCAAAACAGAAACGGTTTCGAACGTAAGTGGCCAGAATAATCTTTTTTGAATTCGGGTGACCATAATAAAACAAACCCAAAACAAAAGTGATCATCAGTGAAGATTACCCTTATTATTATTAAATATTAAAATAATTTGAAATTAAAAGAAAACAATGCTTTATTATTATTAAATGCACAAATATTTGAAATAAAAAAAAACCCACCAAATCCTAAACCCCAAATTATAACCCATCCCACACCATCCTCACCGACCGGCAACACCCACACCTAATTTACTCTCACCTTCACCGGCCATCAACCGGAGTATGAATATTCCACAAAACATATATTTATTATTCTCTAGAATGAAAAAACCTTTAGTTCACAAAACATTTTCATGTTATCGCACCCTTCGATCAAAATCAGTTGGTCAAGTTCTCCGAGGCACAAAGAATTTCTTCCGGTGGATTGTGGCTGTGAATGGCCTCAAAGGCCTGAACACAAGCTTTGGAAAATCCCATAATTCCTGGAAAAAATCGGGAAGGCTAGTTTAGTTCTAAGGTTGTTTAAAATCACGGTGAATATTTTTTACAGTAAAGTGAATGTAAGTGAGAGTTTGGGTTGTAATTTGGGGTTTAAGGTTTGGATATAAAATATAATTAATTTTTTATTTTAAATATTTTTATATGTAAGAAAAATAATACATGTCATGTCATAGAAACATAATAAAATAATTTAGAGTGACTAAAACAGGAGCAATCAAGAAGTTCAATTATTAAATTGTAAATTTTGAAAATTAAGTGACCAAAATAAGAGTGAAAAGATAGTTGAGTGGTGAATGGCGTAATTTACCGTTGATCAAAATCATTGTTAACTTTTTTATTATTGAATATGCTGGTGTAATACAAGGATAGCATATGTTCAATTTTCTTAGTCTTTTCAAAGACGGCATATACAACATGCATTATCGGTGCTCAAATTTAGGTCACAAGGGATGATAAACATCTACTTTTGCCACCAGGACACAAAAGGATGAGCCATTGTTAACTCTTTTTAATATACAGAATAATTAATAAGTTTTACTTGGCAACTAAGTACAGCTTAAACGAAGATTACTCAAAATTAGAGTTTCTGTCTAGAATCTCACAAAAAGGGGCAGAACAAATGGTATCTCCATCTACCATCTTCAAATGGTCGGCTGTTTTCTTCCCGTAATACTTTGGGAATATGAGGAGCTTTCAATTTCTGTTGGAGCTCCCAAGTTGCTCCCGAATCAATGCAATGCATAATGGCTCTAACACCCCTCACTGCTATTCCGATTTACGATCAAGTTTTCATCCCCTTGGCTCTGAAAATATTCGGACACGCTAGGAGAATAATAATTCATTAGTTGATTAATTCGAAACGGATATTGAGAAGGTTATCGCGGGGTGACTTTTCTAATCTAATTTGCTCTATTTCTAGTATCTTAATTCGAATCTTTGTTCATAACTAACACCTCATCCCGTTGGGCTAACTGGTTATTGGTGGTAGGGTTGTTTTCAAGGAAACATAGTAATGATAACTAATTGGTCGTGAATCCATTTAACTCGCATTTTGATCCAAAGACAAAAATTGTAAGGATCTCATGTAATCATATTGGATAGATTAAAATTAGCATTTACAAATTGAAATTATTACTTTTCATGACTATTTAATTGCATTTTCTAGTTTTTAGGTATAATTACTATTACAAAGGTAACAAATGATGTATACTCGATGAGATCCCCTAATGAATTAACAACCAGAATTAAATTTTCAAAAGGCATTCTTTACTTGCCTGCATGCTTATGCCATTAAACCATAGTGGTTCAATTTCCTGACTCCGAATAGACTCAATTTCGGCTAAGTCGGATTTGGTATGTTAAAATTAGACTATTCCACGTTATGACTTGATGAATTGAATAAGAAAACAAAAACTATTTATTGATGGTAAAAATGAGATGACGGTGATTTTAGGCGATTTACTCTTTTTTGTTTGAGTGAAGAGTCGGTATAGATGAAAATTATGTGGGAAAGAGAGATTTTTAGAAATGTTCAATAGTAAAATAAAGTTTCTGATTCTTTTCCTTGTCTGACCTCTTGTGGATGTATAAATTTCCTTTTTGATGGGTGGTTATAGCCCTAAGTTTGATAGGTGTTCGATGGATTAATAAGAATAAATCTGATTATAAGGTAATAGAGTCAATTAGTGGATCAAATAACTATTCTGCCGAGATACCATATCTCTTTGACAATGATAACCTCAGGAAAGCTTCAAAGGCATTAGGGCCCAAATTTGGAGGAATTATGTCAGTGCTCAACCTCTGAAGCTTTGAAAGCCCTACATGCTACATGCAAAGGTGTTGTAGTCAAGGATGGACTGAGGGGTGCTCGTGGGGGCAACCGCCCCTCTAAAATTTTGAAAATCATATATGATTTAAAAAAATTTTAGAATTTTTCTATGTATTTTCTATTAAAAATATATTTTCGCCTCCTAAACTTTTATAAGTTCGCCCCCTAGAAATTTATAGGTTCGCCCCCTAATCTCGCAAAATCCGATATTAATAAAATGGTAATCGATTTGGTATCAAATTTGGGCGTGATGGGAGTGCGAACCCTTCCCCACACGTAACCGACTCTCGAACCCAAAAAAAATAAAAATTCCTAATTTATTTTTTTAGTGTTCGGTCTACCTAACTCAAGTAACTGGTAGCGACTCCAATTTTATTTCATAACACGATTTTTTTTAAATTCCCCAAAAAAGTGAAAATCTCTAGTTTGTTTTTAGTTCGGTCCTTTCTTAATTCAGAATATTATGTGTTTTTTATATATATGTGTGCGCATAATGTTTTGTGTTTTTCGGTGCATGTTTTATATATAGACTATATTTGGTAAAGAGCAATTTAGGCAAAAATTAGAGGGTTGAAGCATAATTAGAGGTTTGACCAGTCAAATTCGTTAATATTGTTGTTTGGTGAACAACAGATTGAAAGAGCGGATTGGGGTGAAGCTGCTAATTTTGAAAAAGCTCTTAATAGAAGTTTTTGAGATTAGAGGTTTGATATTAGAGTTGTAAAGACTCTTTTACCCTTACCAATTACCAAAAATCTCCAAATAACATAAATTAAATATTTTCTCACCATATTTATAAGCTAATCCTATTTTTTTCTTTTTATTATCACATATTTATATGTGTATTTAAATTTATTAATTAATTAAATTATATTAAAATAATTATATAAATAATAAATTAATATATAAATTATACGAATATGTTTAGAAAATTTATATTAAAAGTAATTTTTATAAATTTAATTAATGTTAATTAGATGCAAAATATCGATAACTAATAAAATATTCAAACAAGTATTGAATATAATCATGTCCTTATATGTCATTTTTTTGTTTAAATAATCTAACAGCTATCACCTATCCGATAATTTTACCAAACACTTTAATATAATTAGCTAATACAATTTGATGGTCAAATCAGCTAATGTAATTAACTATCAACTAATGTAATTCGCTATCAGCTATACGTTAATTGCCAAATAGAACCATAGTCTATGAGTCTCATGTATATATACATATATGTATATAGATGTTCATATGTAGTATGTAATATATGGTTTTCTGCCTTAATATATGTATGGGTACATGCGTGTGTTTTTGTTTCTCATATGGTACATTGTTATTTAATACTTTTGTTTTTGTTTTGTGCCTTTATTTGTATTTGTCATGTTCATGCATATTTGCCATATTCATTATTATGTTGCATCCGGATATAAACTGTCAATCCAATGTCTTTTTATTTTAGAATAAGCTTGTTTAGTACCGGGGGGAGTGGTAGTGGTTTTCGTTTATTCTCGAATAACGGGCCCTTGAAATTTACTCGTATGTATAACCAAATTCTAATTTAAATGTCACTTTAACTCACAAAATCCGATATTAATAAAATGGTAATCGATTTAGTACCAAATTTGGGCGTGTGAACCCTTCCCCGCACGTAACCGACTCTCGAACCCAAAAAAGTGAAAACTTCTAGTTTGTTTTTTAGTGTCCGATCTACCTAACTCAAGTAACTTGTAGCGACTCCAGTTTTATTACATAACACGATTTTTTTTAAATTCCTCAAAAAATTATTTTTCATAAAAAGGAATACATCGAATTTTTAGTCGCTATAGTATGGCGGTCCCGTTGGGACCAATTTTTATTTTTTACAAAAAAAAAATCATGCCTAAAAAAATACTATTTTATTAATATCAGAGATTGGGTGTTAAAATGACAATTAAGTTAATATTTATTTATAAATGCGAATTTATTTTAACGCATTTAAAATTTGGCATATAAACTCGTTTGATTAAGTGAGGAGAAAACATTATTGCTTTCGTAGGGAACAGTGAAGACAGTTCAAATACTTTTTAATACCAACCATCATGTAGCGAACATAAGAGTTTACCCCTCTAGATAACTATTACTATATAAGTAGAAAGCTATTGAAAGATAACGATCATTTAACATAACGTTTGCTACAATAATCTTGATGAAAAGCCAAACAAACATATAAAGAGAAAGCGAGAGTACCTTAATTAGTAACGTCCTAAGGTCAACCTCTCAAATTCTTAACTGCGTATAGAATATCTCCATCCTCCATTCCCAAATCATCGGCTGTTTGATTGGAAAGGATACGACTTTTGAAAATCCAGGACATATCTCCGTATAACTCGCAAACGCGCTCAGCAAAATCGAGCATTAGATTCGCCATCGGCGTGTTTCGCCCCATCAAATAGCACAGCTCGCTGTTATCTATAAACCACTTCACTTTAAGAAAAAATGTTTTTTCCCCATCGACAACCGGTGGCAAAGTAACGAGAGTCGATTCGGTTGCACCAGTTGGTCTAAATTCGTCCCATCCAATAACTTGAATCGTATCCCCATCTTTCAAATCCATTTTTTTTGCAGGGAAATCTGGGATCAGGGAACCGTGCTGCTTGCAATAAAATCTTACAGTGTTGAATGTAACGCCAATGCGTTTAACGTAATCGAGCATTAGGTCGCGTAGTGGTGCGTCTCGGTCGATCACGTAGCTGTATTGATCAGTTTCATCCCCATAATCATAAGTGTCCAACTTCAAAAGAATCTGATTTTCTTTCTGTACTTGATTATGAAGAATGATTTGAATTGATTTGGTGGCGGCATTTTTGCTCTTCAGAACCCTTTGGCAATGATCAAGAGACAATTCCAGTTTCAGGGTGATTAACAAAACTAATTGCACATGTGGATCTACTGGAATCATTGAAAACTTGAAACTAATAACAAAATAATTTGCTTTCAGCAGCGCATACTCACGAAATTTCTGGATTTTAACCTAAAAGACTAAATTTCTAATAACCATTTTAACCTAAACAAAAAAAAAATACTAATTTTCTTCAGAAAAAAATAATGAGAAGTAATAATCTAAGAATATTACCTTTTCCGTCGCTGCGAACTCCCTGTGGCTTCCATCTCTTCCCTCTCTCTTTTCAATTCTTGTCTTTTGCCCAAAAATCTCTCCGCTTAAAAAACCCTTTAAAAATCTCTCCGCTGGTAATATTTATGTAATTATCTCTTGAGTTTTATGCTCATCCGATTTGACTTATAAAAATGGGTATTTTACCCTTTTAAAACTCTCCACTCTAAGATATTTACTTTCTCTGTCCTTGTCTTGTTCATGCTTTTCAATTTCATCCTTGTTTATATTTAATTCTGGTCTTAGATTTCATTTTTCAATTCATTTATGTCCGAAGAATTGTTAGTATATTCACCCTTATGACCCCTGTATCTTTCTTTTTTTATTTTATTCAGTATTATTTAATTTGTGTTTTTAATTTATGCTTTTTGTTTTCTGTTTCTTTCAATTCGGCCCTTTCTTAATTCGGAATATTATGTGTTTTTTGATATATATATATGCGCGCGCTTAATGTTTTGTGTTTTCCGGCACATGTTTTATATATAGTCTATGAGTCTCATGTATGGATGTAGAAAGCTGACCCGACCTGAAAACTCGACTGAAACCTACTCGAGTTGGAATTTAATTTGACCTGAAGATTCGATGAACCGAATCTGATCTGTAACCGATTGTTGTTGACCTGAACTCGAGTTGGACCTGTTACTGTAGTATCCGAACCCGACCTGCATCCGACCGAGAACGACCCGAAACCGAATTGGACATGTTACTGTGGACCTGAAACCCGACCTGCACCCGACTGAAATGAATCCGAACCCGAGACTGACCTGGCAAATAACCGATATTACCCAACCTGTTTTAAACCCGACCTGTTTTGAACCCGACCTGTTGTTAATCTGAACTGATATTGATCTAGCTTGATATTTACCTTACTAGTAATTTGAGGAAGTCTATAATTTGATAATTTTCAAGAGAAAAGTGAGAATTTATTATATTATAGTGTGAGAAACTAATTTTTCACCCTTTAAATAGTTAATTATTAATTTTTTTATTTAAAATCTTTTTATTAAATAATTTCATTTTGATTATTAATTTATTAAATTGTATATAAGAATATTATATTATGAATCGATTTTTACCTAATTTGTTATTGGCTTAACCTGTAAATGATCTAATATTTACCTAACTTGTAATAACTAATAAGTTACAATTGAAGAAATTATTATATTATGAATTTATTATATTATGATGTGATAAAATACATTTCATAGTTTAAGATACATGATTAAGTATGATTATTAAATTAATATATTTATTTTTTATATTTATAAATTATAATATATAAAAACATTTAAAAGTTATATTAAATTAATAACTTGTGATTAATGAATTTAAAAAAAATTATTTAATTTTTTTAATTATAATTATTAAAATTAAAAAATAACTTTTTATATTAAGTATATCATTATATTAAAAAAAATTAATTATAACCATTAAATTAATTGTATTAAATGACTCATTTGTTTTTTGGGAAAACTACACCGGTGGTTCTCAAACTATTACCGTTTTTTTATTTTGGTCTCCAAACTATTTTTTTTCAGAAAAACCGTCCCTTTTGTTACTTAATTCTCATGTTTTGGTCTCTCGTCGTTAAAAGCTAACGAAATTGCTGACGTAGAACTTTTTTTCTTATTTTTAAATATTTTTATTTTTTCTCTCCTATATATATTATTTAATTTTTTTATTCAGACTAATGTGTGGTGACACGTGTCACCACCATAACAAAGAAAATAATGTGAATTGGGGGAACTGGGATTCAAACCCGCACCCCCAAACAATTAAGTTAATGGGTTAACTGTTGGGCTAAACTCCAAGTATTGTTATGTTTTAGCACAAATTACCTTTAAAACAATCAAATGAACCCCAAAATAAAAAAAATAATTGAAACAAATGACTTGCAATAAAATTCAAATCCATGTGCCATGCTCCAATTAGTCTGTTTAAACGCGTTTCAACGTTCTCGTCTTTGAACATGGGGATCAAATTCTCTGCAACATCTGCATGTGTCATGTTGATTTTACCCAACAGTTCACCAATTTCTTCAAAGAGGGAATGAGAATCGATTTTCAAATAATTGTTTGCCAACGCCTTGAATGCTTCAAAGCAACAATATGACATTTCTATGTGTTTGTCCATTCTTCCTCTCCTGATTAGAGCTGGATCAAGCTTTTCAGGGTAATTTGTGGTGAAAACAATGATTCTTTCGCCCCACATGATGACCAAAGTCCATCAATGCAATTCAAAACAACTGATAAAGTAATCTTACAATCTGTCATCTCTTCCGATTATTTCTTCACCTCCTTACCGATTGGATCTATGTCGTCATCGTCCTTTATCTTCCTCTTCTTGCTCTCTTTCACCTGTAATATCATTTCTATTTACTTTATTTTTGTATTCATAAACACATATATTTTTATTAGTATTGCATATTACAAGTATATACTTGGTTTAATGGCAAATTTGCGTGCGCTACACCCCTAAGGTCCCAGGTTTGATTCTTACCAAGGGTAGTTCCTTGGTTTTCATTTTTCCTACTCCAATAAGGTGGTGACACTTGTCACCATCTTATTGAATAATTAATTTATTTTATTAGATTAAAATTAGAACTAAATTGATATATCATATAAATATAGAGGACCAAATGTGTAATTATACCAATTTTTTAAACAGTTCCGTCAACTTTTTCGTTTTTTTTAACGGCGTGTGGCTAAAATAGAACCATTTAAATAGTTGTGTGGTGCATTTGCGACAAAAAATAATATAGTGGTCATTTTGACACCAAACTCATAGTTCAGTGGTCATCTGTGTAGTTTACCCAAAAATATACTAATTTTCTTCAGAAAATATAATGAGAAGTAATAATCTAAGAATATGAAAGACTATTAAAAGCTATACCTTTTCCGTCGCTGGGAACTCCCTGTCGCTTCCATCTCTTTTCATTTCTTGTCTTTTGCCCAAAAATCTCTCCGCTTAAAAACCCTTTAAATTCTAAAGTAAATAAATGTGATTTTTTATTCTGCGTTTCGGAAATCAAGGTCCAGATTTAAAAGGTCATAATGTCAAAATTCACATTTAATTTTTTACTAAAACTCTATTTTTTTTTCCTAAAATTATTCAATACAATGGAGTTTTTTAACTGACAGTACATAGAGTATTAACCCTTATTTTTTTGGTTATGTTCAAAATGGTTATTAAATTTTGATTAATTATTCAATGTAATAATTTAACTTTTAATTGTTTTTGTATTACTATTAATTTTTTAGTTTTGTTCTAATTTGACCACTGACCTTTTAACGGCCGTTAAAATGGTGACATGACAGTTAAAATATTTTGTCTAATAACACATTTGCACATTCAAATAATTTAATCCTAATTTAAAACAAAAATAATAAATTTAACCTTATTATTTACACATTATTTCAATTTGGCCACATTTTATTAAAAATAATCTTAAACTTAAAATGACACACCCTGATTAATATGTATTTATTATAATGTAGGGAAAATACAATCAACGTGTTTCGAACATGTGACCTTAGCATTAGGTGCAACAGATTTAGCAATAGGCCTGAATTACCCCTCCCTCATTAATGCATCCATTTGTTTCTAATGGAGGGTAAGAGAGAAATCCAAAGAATTCTAAAGCTCTCCCCAACACTACAGCAAAACAGGCTTTTTGCGGCGTTTTTATAACCCTATAGCGGCGTTTTTTAGCGCCGCTAAAAACACTCCCGGTGTTAAGAAAAACGCCGCCAAAAACGCCGCAAGAAGTAGCGTCGCAATAGGTAGCGGCGTTTATATCGCATAAACGCCGCTAAAGGTTTTGATCTATAGCGGCGTTTGTATATAAAACGCCGCAAAAGTCAATGTTCTTTAGTGGCGTTTGTATATACAAATGCCGGTAATGCTATTCTATAACGGCGTTTAAATATACAAACGCCGCAAAAGGTGAATGGTCTATAGCGGCGTTTGGAAAATAAAACGCCGGGACTGATGCTTCAGTAGCGGCGTTTGTGTTCACAAACGCCGGCATTGGATGCTCTATGGAGGCTTTTTTTAGAAACGCCACAGTACGTTATGGATTTTTAGCGGCGTTTATTCCTTGAAAACGCCGCTAAACTCACTGCTTCTATAAAAATAAATTTTAAAAATGTAAATACCCAAATAACCTGTAAAATAAATCCATAATAACATCAAATTCAAAGTGTTCAGCATCAAATCCATAAAACTCCAACAATTAAGTAAACACAACAATAACAAATTCAAAGTCTACAACATTAAAGTGAAATATAGTTCAAACGATGTTCATAAAATGTAGTCCAACATTTTCATTTAAATTCACACATCACCATCATTTCTTTGGTTGGTTCTGCAACATCGCCATCATTTCTTCAAATCTTTCTTGAAGCTTTAGGTGTGCTGCTTCTCTCTCGGCTTCCTTTCTTGCTATCTCAGCTTCTTTTCTTTCTCTTTCAGCTTCTCTCGCTGCTACCTCAGCTTGAAATTGAGATAACTGTTGTTTTAACCGATAAACTTCTGCTTGAGAAGATTGGCTCTGTAATGGCATGTACTGAGACGAGTTAGCCCCAAAATATTTTGTCGGGGTAACAAATGATCCTTGACAGCGAACCCGACCATATCTTTCAGGACCCAAGACGTCAACAATAACTTGATTCTCGATCTCTTCCATATTAACAGAACCATTAGTTGAAGCTGTAGCTTCATACTCGGTCTTCTTTTCCCTCAATTTCTCCTGACAATCAAATCAAAATTTTATACAATTGATATTAATTATAATATAATCAAAATTTTCTGTCTAATTAACATACCATAATTTCTGCAGCTTCGGGAGTTATAGGAGAGCCATCCTTTTTTGTATGCGTAATGTCGAAGAGCTTTATCCGTCCAATGCTAGTGCCAGTTGTAATTTGCTACAACGTATAATAAAAATTAATATTAAACCAATAAAGTAATTCATTAAAAATTAATCAATAATTAAAAATAATAATACCTCCTCATTAGCTAAACGAGCAAAACTCTTCGATCCAGCGGTGTGAGTATACTTTTGTTTTTGTCTGCTAGTAACTCCAACGCGCTCTCGATCCTACAATTTAAAATTTGCATTATATATAAAGTTAATATTATAATGACAATTTTTTAAAGTGCATCGATCATACCTCTCCTTTTGTTGAACTCCAAAACCTGACTGCATCTTCCCATTGATGTCGCATAATTCCCGGCGGGATAGTTTGCAGCTTCTCTTGAAGAGTGAGATCGTTCTTGAAATATGTCTTCTTCAAGAAACTTTTACTGTCTCTCCATTTTTTCCCTAATGCATGCTTCAGATAATCATCTGAGACTTCTAAAGAAAATTTATCCTACAAATGATACAATCAAAGCATTAAATATAAATATTATTTTGAATTGTAATAGATTATTATTACAATGACATTATTACCTTAACAAGTTCCAGAGCTTGATTTTTGTTACCATTCGACATCTGACGCCATGACTCATAATTAATCGGCAAAATCGCATGATTGCGTGCAACAATGCCTAAGTAACTGCCCAGAACACCTGCTTCTGCCCCAATGGGTTGGCCGACATCGTTTCTTGAAACTTTCACGCGTTCACCAGCGGGAAGATTGTATAATTCATTCAACGTCGTGCGCCCTCTACTCTTACGAGTTCGACCATTTCCACCTATATAAGAAATAATTGTTTATATTCAATTTTTAAAATAAAGACAATAATAACAAACAACTAGCATTTAAATAAAGTGTTGAACATTACCATCAATCTCTATATTTTCAACTGTCTCCGGAACTGTCTCCGGAACTTGCGAGGATCCAACACTAGAGAAATCATCATCATTTGTTTCTTCCCCCTCTCTCGGTGCTTGAACTATCCGCATATCACTTAATTTCCTCCTAGGCATAGTATCTACAATAAACAAAAGACATTTTAGTAGCTAGAGACAACAATACTATTATAAATTAATAAGTTAAGATATAAAACTTACTACATTGTTATGCAGTTAGTTTTCATTAAAATCTTCATCCATGTCCTCTCTAACCCATTGGAATTGTGAACTAGAACTAGGGATTGTTCTATCTAGGTTTTGTGCTGCAAAAGGTAGAGTTTCTGATCTTATTTCAATGTCATCTCTATTTCCTTCACCGATGTCTATCAAGTCTCTAGGAGTGTTACAGAGTACAACATACCAACCCTCTTTTGTTGGATCAGGGCAATAGAAAACTTGTTTGACTTGAGAAGGAAATACATATGGTTCGTCAATCAATTGGCGACCTGTGTGAATTAACCGAGAGAAGTTCACCATTGTAAAACCAAATTGATCTCTTCTAATGCCTCGAGCCGTATTTACATCGGCCCAGTCACAACGAAATAACACAACTTTCTGTTTGCCATAATAATCCAACTCAATAATATCCGTAAGAATTCCATAATAGTCTACATCTCCCACCACAAGATGATTGTCCCTAGCACTAGCATAACTTGTAGTTGAAGAAGTTACAACTACTCCACAATTTTGTGTCCTCCTTAATCTTTCTCGAGATTTCGTGTGGAACCTAAACCCGTTAATGAGAAAAGCATTATATCTTTTAACAATTCTATTTGGACCTTGAGAAAGCCACTTAACCTCTTCACTAACTTCTCTCCCACACCAAACCTATTACACATAAAAGGTGAATAAGTTATCATTTATATTGATGTAGCAAAGGAAGAAAAGTTATTAAGTACGTGTAGTACAAAGATTCAATTGCTTACCATCTTCGCTAACCAATCATGGAAATTTTCTATGAACAACTTATGAATTTCTCTTTGATGTAATCTTCGGGAGCGTACTTGAGATTGTAGCTCTTCTTTAAATTCACTACAAAGTAAGCTAAGTGGTTAAAAAATGGGGGTAATATAAAAGATGAAGTGAATACATTAGAATTTATATAAACTTACGTCCGTAAGAGCTCTGTTGAGTCATGATGGAAGAGAACATATTGATGTGCTTGTACCCAAGACTTGTCATCTAACTGTGCAATTTCAACTTTGCCGAGTGGTTCACCAAAACTTTGAAACAAATAACTCTCAGCTAAGTTACTATTGATGCACACTTCATTTCTATGTAGTCTATTGAATCTCGTTTCAACATCTTCCAAATATCTAGAGCAAAAAGTCAAACATTCCTCTGCTAAATACCCTTCAGCAATTGATCCTTCTGGATAACGCTTATTACGACAGTAAGACTTCAACTTGCTCAAGAACCTAGACCGTAATAAACAAAACATTATATAAGTAGTTGTAATTAAATGAATTTTTAAATGGTATGATTATATGTTAAACAATTTGTACCTCTCAATAGGATACATCCACCGATAGAAAACAGGTCCACCAACTTTAGCTTCGTGAGGGAGATGAATCAACAAATGCACCATAATTGTAAAAAATGAAGGTGGAAATATCTTCTCCATGTTGCATAAAGTCAACGCGACTCGATCTTGTAATTTGTCAAGTTCTTCAACCATCAAAACTTTCCCACAAATAGCTTTCATTACATTAGAAAGTTCAATAATACAAGATGTCACCTCCGTTGACATACAACCGCGTAATGCAACTGGCATTAAATCTTGCATCAATATGTGATAATCATGTGACTTTAGAGAATAAAGTCTTCGATCTTTAACACTGACACATCGAGATATATTTGATGCATACCCATCTGGGACCTTTATATCTTTCAACACCGTGCAAAATACTTCTTTTTCTTTCTTCGACATCGTAAAGATAGAAGGCGGTAAAGAAAATTTTCCATTACGAAGAGCGACAGGGACGACGACGAGGAGAGCAGGAGCGGCTAGGGCACAGGCGGTCGACGGCGAGGGCGAGGAGGGACAGGGGCGACGGCGAGGAGCGACAGGGGCGAGGGCTAGGGCACAGATTTGGGTATTTTTAATTTTGCACGATCAATGTTTGTGTCTGGAATGGGGATATATGTTAACCCGTTTTGCGGCGTTTTACCTTTACAAACGCCACGAAGCAGACCTTGTTTGCGGCGTTTTCTTTAAAAAACGCCACGTACCAGACCTCTTTTGCGGCGTTTTCCTTAAAAAATGCCACTAACTCAACCTTTTGGCGGCGTTTTCCTCAAAAAACGCCACTAACTCAACCTTTTGGCGGAGTTTTCCTCAAAAACGCCACTAACCCACTATATTTCTCCAAAAATATTATATTCGCGGGTGGACGTGTCGAAGACACGTGTTACCCGAACCCTTACCCTTACCCGAACCCGAACCCGAGCCCGGCCGGTCGGCGGCGGCGGCGCGCGAGGATGTTCCTTGTTCTTTCCCACTCAACAAGGGAGGGGGGAACTTGTGTATAAATACCCTTTACACGCCTTTTTCCTAACCCATGTGGGATATAGGCTTATGCCTTTGGTTCTCACTTTAAGTATTACCAATATTATATAGTGATTTTGTCACTCCAACATTATGATACTTTTATTTTTTGAAAAATTCACGATGGCAATACTTACAACGGTCGTGATTACATTCGTTATGTGACCGAAAATACAAATCTCTATATTGAACCTTTAGTCTTATTAACTGTTTATACGTGGTTACATCCGTTATGCGACCGAAAATACAAATCCTTATATTGAACCTTTAATCTCATTAATTGTTTATCGGTTTTCTAATTGAGGTTTAAGAAATCTATGGCGGCGTTTTTCGCAGTAAATGCCACTAACGCTACACCTATGGCGGCGTTTTAATGAACAAACGCCACAAAACGCCAACATCGGCGGCGTTTTACCGATAAATGCCACTAACATGAAACCTATACCGGCCTTTACGGTGGAAAACGCCACTAATTTGAAACAATTGGCGGCGTTTATTGACAAAAAGCCACTATATGTCACCCTATGGCGGCGTTTGTGGTAAAAACGCCGCCAATGTTGTCATTTTGTGGCGTTTGCCTCAAAAACGCCGTTATAAGTAAAATATTGGTGGCGTTTGTATCAAAAATGCTGCGAATAGCGCCGCCATAGAACAAGTCTGGTGTAGTGCAACCACCGCCATCGTCATTGTCTTCGATCTCGACCACCACTTGACGGTGGCGTGCACCGTCGTCACCCCTTTGACCACCATCGTCCCCTTACTAGAACCCTGGCCACCACGCGCAAATTCGCCGCTCCGATCCCCATGAAAGCCAGGTTGAAGCTATAACACTCCAAATTAATTAAATAATTAAAGTTATAAATATAGACGCAAATGGGTAAAAAAATGGTGATGAAAAAAAAGGCAACCAAAGGGGATTAAACCTGTGACCCTTGGTTATATAGGAATGCATCATAACTAGTTAGACTAATTCATTTCTTTGTTAAAGTTGGATGAGAAATTTTATTTGAACCAAACTTTTTCGGGTAATTAAATAATAATAATAACACACAAAATATCCCAACCACCCAACTAGCATTTAATTCGGTCATATCTCTCAAGGAACTCAGACCGACTCTTCATCTTCCCCCTCACCTCCAATCATCGATTGCCCCTCGATCTGGCGCCACCGCTCAACCGTGACCGCCCCCGTCGGCGTGATCGTTATTGTGCCACGAGCTCATTCCCGGTCACCACTCGCGCTGCTTCCCTGCCGTCCGACGAGAATGAGGGCTTGAAGGTTCGTCGGAAACCAAGCTCGCTCTCAGTTTCTTGACTTTTCCGGCCTCGGTTGTCGTCCGTTCGCGACACGGACACTAGATCTGGCTCTTGACGTAACGGCAAGCAAAACCCAACCGTCTGACCACTCATCTGACGCCGGTAAGGGCTTCATCAGGGTTTCACGACAATCCGGCCGATTCGTACGGTTTGGGTAAGTCCGATTAGTTCATGTTTAATTTTTGGTTTTTTGGTTGGGATATGTTAGATTTAGGTTGCTTTTCGGCGTTTTTGGTATTGTCCGGCGTGTTTTCCGACCGGGAAAGGCCGCACGTGGGCTTCACGCGCCGTCTAAGGCGATTTCTGGCCGCCTTGGACGGTGGCTGTTGAGCCGGCCGGCTCAAACCCGGTCTGACCTTGAACCGAGCCACCCTAACCGGTTCGAACAAACTGGCCCAAGCCCAATAATCGACCCGACCTGTTGACCTGTACCCGACCCGTTGACCGAGTCAACTCAGTGAGTCAACTCGCCCGAGTCAGCCATTGGACCAGTGATGTCAGCATGGCGTCAGCATTGACTTTGACCGCTGATGCCATCGTTGACTTTGACCAAAAAGTCAATTTTCCCGAAAAGCCCTATTTTATGTTTTTCGACGTCCTGAGCCCATTTTTGAAGCCCGTTTCGTGAAATTCTAACCCGAAAGCTTCTAAATTGGACTTTGAACCCGAGAATGCATGTGTTTAGTTTTTTTTTTAATTTAAGAGTTATGTGATCAAATTAAGGATTGATTATGAATTATATTTAATTGAAGGTATTCACGTGTCTTCGTATCTGAGGAGTAAAGGACGTTGAATTCGGGTTCAAGTTTGATCAAATGGAGTACCACGGTCGACTTATACAGCAAGGATTCAAGGTAATACATTGATACCTCTTGTATGCCTTGTGAACATGTTAGTATTCGGTTAATGCATGGACACATATGATGATGAGCACTGTTAATTCTGCTTAAGTCTAACCGGATATGAAAATGTACAACGTTATAGATAAGTTTGGAATAATCGAATGAGAAAGATGATAAATCTAAGAATCTTGAATCCAACAAATAATTAATGAGGCGATCAATCTCCAAACCCAATTAATAATGTTAATTTGTCAAATGATAGAAATATTGGAGTATATAATTACGAAAATGCCCTTGATATGAAAATGACAGAAATACCCCTGATAATGAAAGTGGTATTGAAACCTACATTAAATTCGGTAAAACAATTGATTCATCTAAAAGTCTCGAATTACTTAGAGAGATGCAATAATAAGACTTAATCATTCAAGAAAGATAAGCACTCAGATTTAGCGTAAATCCTGAATAAACCTCTGAAGATAAATTTGTGGGGGAAACTCTTTATATGTTCGGATCAATTAAACTATCAAAAGATACATAATTGCTATTAATGGCTGAATCGAGTAAAAGAATTAAAAATCTCGATACAATCGAGTCATCAATTGACCAAAATGTTCTTGGGCATTGGACTTTCTAAATTAACAGAGATGATGGGTCTATCCTCGTGTTTTGGAAATAATGGATGGTTGGAAAATGGTCGAAAGGACTGAAATAACCGAAGGAATTGAAAATACCGACATGTGCGAATTGGCTAAAAGAGACTAAGATGCCACCGGGCACTCAAAACTACCGAATTAACCATATGACGAGATATAAACTAGTGATTAAGATGATTAAGTGGTTCAAAAGTCCCGAAAGAACGTGAACGACTGCACTTTAAATAATTGGGATGCCTTCTTGACTGAGATAAGTTAAAGCTTCGAAATCTTGAACTTTTGATCGCACGCAAATGATTGCAATATTCAAATGGGTTGAATTTTGGGTTAAGTATGTCAATCATTTCTTAATACCCAAATTGGCATAAATGCATGTTCAACCTCTCGAGGCATGTTTCGAGATAATGTGACAGCGATTCTTACAGATGTATAACACAGTCAGAATTAAATAGTGAACACAAGGAAAATGCACCGATTAGAATGCATGAAAAGTAATGTATTGGTGAGATGAGTATAGTGGAATGATCTTTGAAGCCTAGTAAACCGTCGGAAATCTTCAGCGCGACAAATCATTGACCTATCCCCTCAGGATCAGATTATGGAACTGCCTCAGAGTGTTAAATGACCAAAATGCCCTTATTAGCCAAATGATCAGAACAATCTTGACATATTTGAGATCCTAACCGATCGTATCGTATCGATTTTTGAATGCTTGGTCGGAGACATTGATTATGAAGCCCCCTTGAGATAGGGACATCATTTCTGAAATCGGTTCAGAATTGTCAAAGTTCAGTGTTTCATCTCTCCTTGTAAATACCAAGTATCTATGAGAAATAAATGGTTCCTTTTAGTGTGTTCCAAGTGCACATAAATATTCTACTGTCCTGAACCCAAGGCTGTCTTTCGATACGAAATATGGCTTTTATCAAACCGAAATATACCTATGTATCTGAACAAAAAAAGAGAAAAATAAAATAAAATAAAAATTTACATGCTCGCTAGTTATCGTTTCATCGAAAACTAAAGTTTACTTTATATTCACTGTTATTACTGATTAGAAATGATTGCTACTGAATATTGTTATTATCGATCATTACCGACTACTACCGATTACTATTATCACCACCTAGACCGTTACCGAGGGACTTGGGGTAAAGTACTAAGTCACCGTAGGTTCAGCCCTGATCAGGCTGGTAATTCCTTACCGTTTCAGGTTCCTATGCTTCGGCTAGGGTAATTCCTTACCGTACCTAAGGTATTCCCTTAGGCTGGCACCTACGCCAAACGAGCCTAGGTTAATGCCCGTTATAGTTGTAGTTTTGGGGAACTGCATGTTGGAGTTTGGTTGGAGGGTAGATAGAAAATCTAAAATGAATCTTATCGTTAAAATCATATAACCGTGAAATAGCGTTCACCACACCGTTACTTTGTATGTGTTAACTTTGCACTGTTGGAACACACACTAAGCCTCTAATTCAACTATCACAATCCATATATTGTTGAACTCTTCGATCTATATGTTCCTAGCAGGATAGTCAGTGATTGAATAAAGATCAACTCTATTACCTTCATGTATATTGCTTCTTTGAAATATCTGACCGTATTTTTGGAGCCTATTGTTCCCCGAAACATTATGACAGTGTTATGCCTACCATATATCTATATGTTACTTATAGCATCCATTGGTAGTTTTGTATTACTGATCTTTTCGAAGGTCACGTTGTTTTTACCACCGTAGGTTAAAAGAAACCTAACATGGCTCGATGACCGACATCAGTGTTGGAGTTCTCTTGGTGTTGCTTTTAGAGTACGGTACCGACATAGATAATGGGCATGCATGTTATGTATTATTTTATGATAGTGTCTGTAAAACGTTTTTTTAAATCCTGTTATATGTTTAAATGATTTCAGGAAAGGGTATGTTAAACAGAGGTTACCGTTACAATTTAATAAGTGTTTTTAAGAGAAAATGTTTTTTATGTGAATTGTTATGGTGGGTCGCTCTTGTGATCCTAATGTGACCTCCTAGGATTCATGATAACGCATAGGCGGGTCTAGGGGGTTACAGAAGCGTAGGCGATTCAAGGGTTTTTCACCCCTTGGTTCTCTCTATTTTTGACCGCTGCAACCATCGGTGTGGGACACCGCCATTGAAGCAGAACTCCCCTCATTGAGGTAGGCTTTTCCTTACCGACCGATTTAAGAAAACGACGTCGTTGGAGCCTCAACGAAGACTGTCACTGTTTTTCGATTTTGGGTAAGTAGGGTGAGTTTCTTGGTTGATTCGAGTTGGTTAAGTGTTGTAGTTGGTTTAAACTATTTGTTGGTGTCTTGATCTGTTAGTTCACCGTCGTCAGTGGTATTTTCTGGCCGTTTTGGGCCGCACGTGAAGGACATGCGCTATTCGAGGTGATTTTTTATCGCCATTTCGATTATAGCCGATTTGGCTCGGTCCGATTGGATAGGTCGGTCTGGCATTGAAATGAACCAGCTTGGCTCGAATCCGACCTGCCAAACCTAAGAACCAGCCTGTTATATTATGATTTGGGCCGACCTAATAAGACCCAATAGCCTTAGTCTCATACTCAGTTGGTCCAAGCCCAAACTCGAACCCGATTAACCGACCCAAATCTACCTTATCCGACTCGAGTCCAGACTTGACCCGCATGCCCGACCTCTTAACTTGTTGACCGAGTCAACCCGTCCGTGTTTACTTAGTGAGTCAACCTATTCGAGTCAACTCAGTGAGTCAATTTGCCTGAGTCAACCCAGTTGACAGTTTACCAATTGACCGATGACATCAACGTTGACTGATGATGTCAGTGTTGACTTTGACCTTTGACTGCTGATGTCATCTTTGATCGTTGATCGTTGACTTTGACCAAAAAGTTAAATTTCCCGAAAGCCCCTTTTTTATATTTTTCGACGTCTTGAGTTTGTTTTGAAGTCTGTTTCGTGAAATTCTAACCCGAAAGCCTCCGAATCTAACCTTGAACCGAACTTGCTTATGTATTTAATAATTCAGTTAAGAGCAATGTGAATAAGGACTGGATTTGGAATTTGTGTAATTGAAGGTATTCACAGTTCCTTGTATCTAAGATGTTGAGGGACGTCGAATTCGGGTTCGAGAGTGATTGAATGGAGTATCACGGTTGACCGATTTAACAAGGATTAAAGGTAATACTTTACTACCTCATGCATGCTTATGGAACATGTTGGTAATTGGTTAATGTATGAACAATTAAGATTTGATCGATTGATTTTCTTAAAGTTGTATTGTTACGGTAAAATGATAATAAATTGGTTAAAACCAAAGGACTCGAATAAGGAATTGACTATCGGTAAGAAATCCAACTTCAATGAATGATCAATAATAAATTTCACCTCGAAAATTTTAATTCATATTATTTTCTTGATAAAAGACCTAATGCTCGAAATGCTTGGATGAGAAATGACAAAAATGCCCTTGAGGTAAAAGAATGACTAAAATACCCCCTAACAAAGGAAATGACTTGTAATTTTACACTTGATCTGATAAAATGATTACTCTATCTGATTCCTTGTTCTATGGCGAAAGACTTTGGTATTAAGGCGAAAATATGTGTGATAATAAAACACTTGGAGTACCCGAACTCTGGACAAACACCTGAAGATAAATTTACTGGAAGTTCAATGTATTCCTAAACAAATCTAAATGACAGTAGAGAATGAATTGATTGGAATGATAGAAAGGACCGAAATAACCTCAGGCACTAAAATTACCAAATTAACTGAAATGATGGATAAACCCTCGATAATTGAAATAAATGAATTGTTTGGAAATACTAAAAGTGCCTGAATGACTAAAACACCCTTGGGTATCGAAATGGCTGAAATACCCTCGAATACTAAAATGAAACCCCCAAGACTTGGAATAAGAATGTGAAACCAATATTTTAATTTTGATATAACTAAAAACCTAAGGACTAAATTGAAAATGTCAAAACGAATTTTTAAGTCCTCGAAACATCCCCATATGATTTTAAGATTATGCCAAAGTTAAAAACAAAGTTTTCAAATATTTTTCTAAGTGTTTAAATCCAAAACAGTGATTTTCAAGTCCCTGTTTCGAAACGGCCTAAGGCGTTTCGAAACGTTTTCATCACTACCAACCCCTGTTCCGAAACGAGTATCGAAACGGCTTTAGAACACTTGAACCCGTATCGAAACGGCTTTATGCGTTTCGAAACTGTTCTTCATTTTTTATTTGAAAACTAACGGTTGTAATATTATTTAACTAATTTTTCAAAGATCAATAGGGTGTTTCGAAACGGGCTCAATCAGTTTCGAAACGACCCATTCCAGTAGCAAAAATGTTTCGAAACGAGACCATGTGTTTCGAAACGGTTCTTCATCCTGATTTGAAAATATGACCGTTGTAAAAGTTTTTAACTGATTTTTTAGAATCGGTTAGGGTGTTTCGAAACAGGCTTAGGTTGTTTCGAAACGACCCTTTCTAGTAGCAAAAGTGTTTCGAAACGGCTTTAACACGTTTCGAAACAGGCTCTTAAATGCACCCAACGACTCTTTCTATTTTAGTCCGTTCCGAAACAGGTACCCCGCGTTTCGAAACAGGTTGTTGCAGACTGCATTTATGGATGTGAGATAACATCCCCAACGGCTCTATTGATGAGTGCAACAACCACAACGGCTAGAAATCAATGAGAAGGTATAAAAGGGACCTCTAAAAGCTCCAACAACAACTATTGATCCAAAAGCAAACATCCAAACATCAAATCCAAGCATTTGTGCAAAAATCCCATATTGTCTAGAAACCCCAATTGTAATTTTCATTCTTATCTTGTTCAATTGGGTTGAGTGCTTGTAATTGGGCTACAATTTGTATTGAGAGATACTCTATTAGCCATCAAACTCTTTGTTACCTTGTTGTGAGGATTGGATTAAATTTTGGGTAGAAAATTTAACCGGAATTGTAAGGGCTGCCTCATTAGCCTAGAAAAGGGGAAGAGCAATTAGTGGAATTGTTGCAAATCCTTAGTGAAGCTAAGGTAGTGGATGTAGAGTTCATTTGGAACTTGAACCACTCTAAAATCCCTTGTCAATCTTTTTAATTTGCAATTTCCACCACACAAACTTTAAAAATCCAATTCACCCCCCTCTTGGTTCATATCGATCTTTCGATCCACTCAACAAAGAAATATCAACAAAGCTAAACGAGTGTGATGGATCTAAAAGTTGTATTACACTACCCGTGGTTTTTGGTCATTTCTAATGCTAAGGTAATATTGGAAGAATATTGTATGAAGGTATGTTCGATTTATTTGAAGAAAGTACATTGTTAATTATAAAAATAACCTATTATCCTAAGAAGTACATTCGGTGCTAAGGATTGAATTCGTGTGATATGTATATGTCTGAATACTTGGTAAGTACCACGATAGAGTGAACTGTTCAGTTTTAATGGACTTGGATGATGGATAAGCCGTTAAAAATCTTGGATGCAAATGTCTGTAATGCCCCTACGTGAAATAAAGCTTGACTCATGTATGACAATCATTCCTGATATTGTTACACTACAGGGAAAATATCGTATGAATTCACGTTCAAATTCTCGTAACATGTCCAGTGATTAATTGGTGAAGGCGGTCTATTTTATCATACAATATATTCAGTTCTGGGAAACGAATACTTAAAGTGTACCTATCTGGTTGAATGGTAAACACTATAATGGTGAGTTCTTATTAGTACAAAGGGCTTGGAGATCTGATAAGCAGCTAGAATTTCAGAGTTCAACAAATCACCGTTTATACCTGGTTGGTTTAAATTTCCAAATTGCCCATGAATGTCAAAATGACCATGATGCTCTAGTAGGCTTAAATGATTGGACCACTCATGATATAATTGAATTCTAAATGATCATGATGTATCAACTTCTGAATGTCTGGTTTGAGCCGTTAGTACGAACCCCCTTTATAAGGAGCTCGTTTGTAAAATCAGTTCAGAATTGTCAAAAGTTTAGTGTTTCCTCTTTCCTTTGTAAATATCAAGTATCTCCGAGAAATAAATTGTTCCATCTAGGGTGTTCCAAGTGCACATAAATATTCTACATGTTCTGAACCCAAGATCATCTCCTGATCTGAATCATGACTTTTATCTGTCTAAAATATATCTATGTATCTAATATGAAAAACATGCTCTCTGGTTACTGTTTTATGTTACTGTCTGTAATATATTTTTTAAATTACTGTTATTGTCTAGATGATTTTCTAAACTACAGTTATTGTCCAGATGATTTTCTAGAATAATATTTTAAACATAAGTTTGTTTTAAATTTTTAATATATTTAAAGAAAATATTTTTATGTAAATTTTTACTGTGGGTAACTTTTGTGACCCTAATGTGACCTCCTAAAATTCTATGTAACGCATAAGTGGGTCTTGTATTACATAAAACCCAAACCAAAAACCTCAAAATCCATAAAAAAACACTCAACCGAGTGGCACTCGAAAATAATTGGGCGGATAAACAACCCATATGATAAATATAGAATTTACATCAAAGGGGATCGATATTTCTAAGTAGTATATACACTTCGCCAATAATTGCTTCACTGTAAAAAGGGTATTACAAGGAGATATCATACTGCAACAAAGTTAAAGAACTTCATTTCTCGAGATTCAACATTCATCAGATATTTTATTGCATGCACATTCTTGTAGTGCCTTTGCGTTGAGTTCTCTTCCGTGTCTCCAGACATAATTAAGACCGACAAGAATCTCAGTGGTTGCTGCTTCCGTCTTTCTCGATTTGCATACGGTTTTAGCCTCACCCTCAGAGCAACTCTCATACTTGGTTATATTTTGACAAAATATAATATACTAATAAATAGGACTTTTTTTATTATAAAAAAACAAAGAGTGTCGAGTTGTTAAATTGGTTATATTCTGACAAAAATATACTATAATAAATAGGATTTTATTTAATAAAATGGAGGGTTTAGTAGAGGCGGAGCATAAGCTAAGCTAGGGATCCTTAGCCTCAAAGTTTGGGGAAATTTAAATTACACCTTTTAAATATTTTAAAATTTTTAATTAGGCCTTTTTCAACGAGTTATTTCCCTCTCCAACGTCATGCAAAAAGTCTTTTGTATAATCGTCGCACACTGTAATCTTTGGTGATTAACCGTTTCGCGGAACGATTACTACAATATTATTTGAAGAATTTAAGGGAAGTTAACGAAGAATTTAGAAGTGTCAGGTACCTCCGACACTGTACTGGTTCACATATTAAAAGGGTAGTTCAAATATTTAGGGACATGTATCAGAATATTAATCTGGTTGTACATCTAAGATTAGTTATGCCAGCTGGGATTAGTCTTCTTTGATTATTTCTTTTATTGTATAAATAAAGGTTGTATTATAATTTTCTAATCAATGAAAGTTTTATCCTTTTATCCTTTAAACCGACTCTTTATTTTCTCTCTACACGATCTTCCAAATTCCCAGAAACCCTAGACTCTAACATGATATTAGAAGAGGACGATTTGCGTTCATCGGAGTCTAGCTGGGTTTATCGGACACTACAAAAAAATGTACATATACCGACACCTAGTTATACCGACGGACAAAAATCGTCGGTATAGACATTATATACCGACAGAAAATAAAGCTATCGGTAAAAGTGCTGATGTATACCGACGGATATGATATTTGTCGGTATAGATGTAATATATACCGACGGAGGACAAAAATGTGTCGGTATAAATGTAATATATACCGACGATTTATTGGGACCGTCGGTATAGGTAAACTATATAATGATAGTTTTTGTGTGTGTTGGTATAGGTGTAGTTTATGCCGATGATTATTTCTAACTGCCGGTATAGTTAAACTTGTGTGACGGTATAGGTAAAATGTTTACCAACAATATTTTCCACCGTCGGTATAGGTAGGTTAATTTTTTTACAAGGTTTAATTGTTTTCTCTATATAGGATTACCCAAAAGTCGAAATCCCTAGAATTATAAATTCACCTAGATAGCTCTGCTTTCTCGCGCTCGTCGACGGTCGTGCCTTCGATCGCCGATCTTGGCTCCAAGCTCTGACGGTAAGAGTCCTTTCCGTTCGTTTATTAATTTGCTTCCTTTTCTCTTTTCCCCTAAACTGAAACATGTAAGTTGTAAAATACAATGTCGATACTATCAGAGATGGAGCCGAATTGGTGTAATTGAAACCTAAGTTTTTCTCATCTTCTATTTTAGTCTCTTTGTGATTATTACTTTTTCCTTTGTTAATCTGACACTGTTCATCTGTATGTTTCTGTTTATTGCTAGTAGAGTAAACCCGACTTTGATAAACGAATAAGGTTTTAAGCTGTTAGGCTTTTTTTTTGGTTTATTTTAAGTTCTTCTGGTGATGATAATGTAGCTCCATTTTTGAGGAAATTCTAGGGTTTTTGGTTCTTGATTGAAAGAGATCTCCTTTGCTGCATAAAAAAGGTCTGCTCAGATGAAAATGTTTAGCTTTTCTCGTAGACGCATGAAGCTTGACAGGTCAGTTTCTTTTATTTCATTATTTGACCTTTTAACTTTTATATATTTCATTTTGCTTCGCTTTGAAGTTTGCATTCTTCATTTGAATATTTGTTCTACGTTGAATATTATAATTTCCATTTCAATGAAGAAAATGCAAGCTAATCATTGTAAACAATCGAGAGACTTGGCATGTGAATTGCAAGCTTGATTAAAAAATTGCTCAAATCCTACCTTTTTTTTCTTTTGCTATATATTTCTTGCTTATTTGGTACTTTGCTGTGTTTTAGAGTGAAGAAAGTGCAACTTTTAGAGTCTACCTATAGAACTAAAGGCCCTATAAGACCATCCAAACGAAACAACAAGGCCATTGTGAATCTCATTTGACTTGATTTTTGGTTTAGTGTTGGTGGAACATGTGTATAAGGTGTTAAAGCTTTCAAATTTGTTTCAGGCGGAGTCTGCTTTGCCTGCCGGTAGCCATTCCGATGAATTTGACTCTCAAGGTCCTTCGACTGCCCCCGAGACTAACTCATATGGGAATTATGAGAACTGGATGGTGTTACCGGTTGCTGGGGGAAAAGCTAGTGCCAATGTTTAATGTAATACAATGTTGCTTTTTCGGTTTTCTGATTGGTTCATATTGTATGATGGAATTGTTGAAAACTTGTTCTTTGAGTAGCATGCAACCGC
This sequence comes from Hibiscus tridactylites, assembly GCA_958450335.1. Lineage (NCBI taxonomy): Eukaryota > Viridiplantae > Streptophyta > Magnoliopsida > Malvales > Malvaceae > Hibiscus > Hibiscus tridactylites. Next base: position 84,447,831 of record OY288283.1, on the reverse strand, counting down.
TGTTGTTGGGAACAATATGATAGTGGTTGGGGGTGAATCTGGAAACAGATTGTTAGATGATGTGCAGGTAATTCATTAAAAGTTGTATCTTGTTTACTTGACTCGATGCTCAATGTATCATAAACTGTGAGTTTTTGTGCTATAAATATTTTCTGTTTATATGCAGGTTCTTAATTTCGATGATTTTTCGTGGACCACGGCACCATCAAAGCTCTACTTGTCGCCAAACAGTCTTGCATTAAAGATTCCTTCATGCAAGGGCCATATCTAGTACAATCATTTGTGATGTGATCTATTTTTGCTGATATTGTCTTCTCTTTGCTTTGCATATCGTATATCATTTATGCTTTTGAATCTTTTTTGTCGAGTGGTATATTGTATCAAGCATGTCTTTTATTTTGGCCAATGTATCAAGCATGTCTAGGATGAGGTTAATACTATGATGTTTCTGTTTAATCATTCGATGAAGTTTTTGTGTGCTAATTTATCGTATCATTGTGTTGGTTCTTGTTTATTTGTAACAATCAAGGTTATTAAGCATTAGGTTTATTGCTATGCTTAGTGTTTTTGTTTTCTTATCCAGGTCTCATGGGGAAAAAGCGCTCCTTTTTGGAGGCAGCACCAACCCTGGGATTGATAAAGTTTCAGGTTCAAAATTTATATTCTTGTAGTCCCATTGTTGTCACTTTTTTTGTGTTTGTGTGTATGCATGATATGATATGTTTTATGTTCACAATTTATGTTTTTGCAGTATGGGCATTTGATACCGAAGACAAAATGTTGGTCAATTATAGAAGCAAAAGGAGAAATACCAGTACTTCTTGCTGACTCATAAAAAATGCCAAATTACATGTAAAGTGGCGTTTTTTTGCTTTGATATCGAACAACATTAGAAGCAAATGCCAAATGATTAAGAATATGGAACTTACTAGGCAGTTCATTCATGGGATAAAGCTATAACTTGGAAATGTCATAAATTTGCTTGCACATTTCTTTTGCTTGTAATAGACTCATACATATTTTACTGATTATGTGTTACATACTTGTTTTACTTGAAGATTAAACTGAATATTTTTTCTTTAAAAAATCAAACATTTTTTGTTATAATAGTATTAGCAATTTTAATAATTAAAATAAAAAATAAAAATAGTAATTATTAATATTTAAAATAAAAAATAAATGCCAATTAAACCTATACCGATAGACACAACCGTTGGTATAAGTTCTTATACATATCTACATGAGACCTATACTGACAGACATAACCGTCGGAATAAATACACTAATTGTCGGGGTAGCCCATACTTATACTGACGGTTCGAACCGTCGATATAGGTACCCAACATCTATACCGACTAGCATATTACTGACAGTGTCTTGTCTGTCGGTATAAGGTTTTAGACTATATACCAACAAATTTTAGATGTTTTACCGACGATTTCTTGTCCGTCGCTATATGTCATTTTTTGTAGTGGGACCGATGATCCGACGAATGAGTTTTACATTCACCCCAACGAGAATCTGGCTCTCATCCTCACGTCCAATCTCCTTCATGGAAACAACTATCATAGTTGGGCACGATCGATGAAGTTGTCCCTTGTTTCTAAAAACAAGTTCCGTTTTGTGAACGACTCCATTATAGATCCCGGTGAAGTTGATTCCAAATATCAAGATTGGGTCAAATGTAATAACTTGGTTCTTTCTTGGCTATAGCGTGCGGTTCATCTTGACATCGCTCAAAGCATTAATTGGATTGATACCGCCTACGAGCTCTGGGCATATTTGTATGAACGTTTTAACCAAGGCGATCTTGTCCGATTATCAGATTTGCAACAAGAATTTTATGGGTTACAACAAGGTAACCTTTATGTTAATTTTTTTCATATGCAATTGAAAAATTTGTGGGATGAGATTTGTAATTTGCGACCATTTTCATCTTGTTCTTGTTCGACTTTACAATATCGAAAGCAAGATTTTGCTCTTCGCTTTCTTAGGGGATTAAACGATAATTTTGTTGTTCAAAAGTCTCAACTCTCAATGATGAAACCGTTTCCTAGCATAAATCAGATTTTTGCTCTTGTCCTTTGTAACCCCCTCGTCCCGGTCTGGCCGGATGACCGGTCCGAATGGGCTACACGGGGAAAACCGAAGTGAAACCCGTTAAGGCTCCCCTTCGGTTAGCAACCCTATTTTTTTCCCTTCATTTTAATCTTGTCTAGAGGAGTATTAAAGTCCTAAGTGATCAAATAGCGGAACAACTTCCACGAGACAATCAAACAAACCCCAATCAACATTTAACAGCCCATTTTTAAACTTAACTGCAGGCAGTATCGATACACCTAAGGGGTGTATCGATACGCCTTGACTAGGTCAAAAGGTCAGAGTCAACCCGTGGAGACCGTATCGATACACCTAATGAGTGTATCGATACTCTCCCCAACGGTCAACTTCTCACGGTCAACGCTAAGAAGACCGTATCGGTACGCCAGAGGCCTGTATCGATACCAAGTTGGACAGTAACTCCAGTGACCAAAAAGGTATCGATACACCTCCTCGCGTATCGAAACGCGTGGCCTGGAACAAGAAGGCCGTATCGATACGGGTCTAACCGTATCGATACCCCTGCTCTGCAATTCCTCAATTCCGAACTTGGTAACCTCACATACGATTCTAGATGCACCTTTGGACACTCCTAAGCACATACAATCATACATACATCAAACCACAATCGGGATTTAGCTTACAAGGCATTGAATCTAACAAGGATCATACATATCAAGACTTCATACAATTTCACAAAGAAGCATACTTAGCAAGCACATGGCATCATGCACAAGGTAATCAAGCATAAAGCATTCATAGGCCAACAACATACATGTTTAGTCATGTACAAATAAACAACATGAGAATCATAGGCCACAATCCAAGAAGCAAAAGCATAACACAACATGAGTTTAACATGCTCAAACATAATCTCCTAAGGAGTTTGACCCCACTCCTAAAACTCTATACCCCATTGTCTAGGCATTATTACAAAAGAAAACCATACTTAAACTTGCTTGAGAACTCCAAAAGCTCCTCCCTCGCCCGCTCGCCTCCCGAACTCTAACGATCTGCACGTTGGAAACAAAAAGAGCATAAGCCAACTAGCTTAGTGAGAGGGGCTCTACAATTCACAACATGCAGTTTTCCAAAACACAATTTATATGCAAGAAAACAATGGATGCTCAAAGATCTATCTCAACACAACACATGGCTTGCATAAGCACAACCATCATACACGTACGGTGGGACTACACATCACCGTTTCGACTAGTGAATTTCTAATGGGACTACACATCAAAGTACTACCCTACTAGTCACTACCGGTGGGACTACACATCACCGTAGTTTAGACCACCATCACGTGAGGCACGAACTCAACTCGACTACACAATTAACAACTCAAAATGTACTTATTGATCATGACATATAAGCATTCAACATATCACAACAACATGAGAGTAGAGAGGCTTACGCTCGGGTTTAAGCGACCTCTCAAGGTTCCACCCAAACCCCAAAAGAACCCATACCGAGCACAATGTAAAAACCAATAATTCTACTCACCGTTGTTACCCAAGAGAAGATCGAAGACCAAGCTCAAGACTCTGAAATCCCCGGATTCGTCCCCGAAGCTTCTCCAACCAAATTTCTCATTTCTAAACATTCCAACACCAAGCAAACAATCCCAAATCAGTACATTTTCTAAAATATATCAACCCGGACTACATACCAAGCACAAGACATCAATTTTTCCATTGAAAACAAGCTCAAAATTCCAAAATCCGAGCAGCCCTTAAGCACTCCTCAAAACCATTGATTTCAACCCTCAAATTACTCCCTTAAGCATTCAAAACAATACTTACATATACCCTAACCATCAGCCCTCAAGATTCCACCTAAAACACCCCCAAAACTCAACTTAAAACCTCCCCAAAACCCCATTCTGGGAAAACACCCAAAACCTTGTAAAAATCAGTTTTGTTGGACCTTTTAGGTTGTAGACTACTCATAGAACTTCAACAAATCAAAAACTTAAGTCAAGGACTTCAAAGTCAACATTTTTAATCCAAAATCCCCCAAACTCCAAATCTCAAAACATGTATAAAAATGAAAACAAAAGGTATCAACTTGTAGAGATTAACGAGGGTAAGTCAAAAACGAAATTACCTTTGCAAAACCTTCAAAAATGAGCAAGATATTGAATGGAATAGTAACAAGGGGAGAGGGTTTCTTTTTGACGTTGAAGTGAATAGTGGAGAGGGGAAGAAGATGACTCAAAAAACATTATTTTAGGTTTGTTTGAAATTATAAAGGCTAAAGACTTGATTGCCCTTAATGAATCAAGGGAATTACAATGGATGACACCCATGGCCAATTGGGCTTGTTTTGGGAAATGATCCAACTAAATTTTATTTGTCTTAAAACCCGAGGCCCAAACCATTATTTTATTATTTAAAAATTAGGAACCGAAACCCGAACCATTATTAAATTATTGTTTTCACCCGACCCCCGAACTCGGGTGTTACATCCTTCATCATGAAAGAATCATCAATCCTGTTAGTGATTATGTTATCTATTCTAATTCGACTATTCTTGTTCTTAATAGACATAATAGTGGGAAATTTGGGGATAAACAGGACAATAAGTTTTCTTCTACTAAGAATTTTTTTAGTAGTAACAATAAGAAACTTGTCTGTGTTCATTGTGGCCTTTTTTGGCACACTGTTGATAAGTCCTATAGGAAACATGGGTTTCCTCCCGGTTATAGACATCGAACACAGTTAAGTAAAACCATTCAAGTTGGTTCTGTTTCTGATGTCACTGAACAAGATTTGGTTGCCAAAGATCCCGTGAAATCTGTTTCTTTTACTAAAGAATAATATGATAGTCTGTTGCGTTTATTGAATGAGAATAATAGTTCAGAACCTGTACAGTCTGTGCATCAGTCCAAAGTGAATATGCTTGCTTCCACTTTTGATTTCACACCATATGCTGCTTTAGGTAATGATTCAAACTGTTCTTTGACTTGTTCTAGTTTTGTTTTGAATTGTTTAACTATCTTGAACTCTAGTTCTATTCCTTGGATTATAGATTCAGGTGCTAATGATCATATTTTTACCTCTTTAAGGTTCTTTATAAGTTTTAGAATTTTTTTAATAAATTTGTGAAATTACCTAACGGTAATATGGTTGAGGTCTTACATATAGGGACTATTCAGATTAATCCTACTCTACAGCCTTTTGATGTTCTTCACATTCCTTTCTTTCAGTTTAATCTGATTTATGTTTCTTAGCTTGTTAAACATGACATTTCCTTGATTTTCACATCTAATTTTTGTTATTTACAGGACAACAAGCTGAAGCAGAGGATTGGTTCAGCTAAGGCTTGTGCTGGGTTGTTTCAGCTTGAGGTTTCCAATTTTCCTGCTTTGAATAAAAATGTTGTATGTAATGTTTGAAGTTCTTACATTTCAAATCTGTGGCATCTTAGATTAGGTCATCCCTCTAAACAGAGGATGAAACATTTTATGTTGTTACATTCTGAGATCCCTTCTGATTTTGTTCTTCTTGTGATGTATGTCATATGGCTAAACATAAACGTTTACCTTTTCCCCTTAGTACTTGTTCTTCTAATTCTATTTTTGACTTAGTACATGTTGATATATGGGGTCTTTTTCCTATCAAAAGTATATATGGCCAGTCTTATTTTTTAACTATTGTTGATGATCACAATAGGTTTACTTGGGTTTATCTTATGCACCATAAGTATGAAGTTAGGAATTTGATTTTTTTCTTTTTTTAAATGATAGAAACTCAATTTTCTAGAAGGATAAAGTGTCTTCGATCAGATAATGCTAAAGAATTTGACTTGAAAGATTTCTATAGTTCTAGAGGTATTCTACATCAACAGTCTTGTGTTTATACTCCACAACAAAATAGTTTAGTGGAAAGATAACATCAACATTTATTTAATGTGGCTAGGTCTTTAAAACTTCAAGAAAATTTGCCTCTTTATTTCTGGGTTGATTGTGTTTTACATGCTTCTTATTTGATTAATCTTACTCCTACACCTATTTTGAGTAATAAAACACCTTTTAAAGTTCTATATTAGAAGAAACCTAAGCTTGGACATTTAAAATCTTTTAGATGTTTAGCTTATACTTTTGTTCTACCAAAATCTGAAACTAAATTGCATTCTCGTGCTGTAGATGTGTTTTTATTGGTATTCCTAAGAATATTAAAGGATATAGGTTGTTTGATCTGAATAATCATAATGTTTTTGTTTCTCGGGATGTTAATTTTTCTAAAAATATTTTTCATTTTCATTCTTTTTCTACTTCTTCACATAATAAAATTGTTTTCCTAAATATGAAAATAATGTTTTAATGGAAGAATTTTTGAAAAAGGATCATTCTTTATCTACTAAAACTTCTAATACCCGATCTGTTCCATCATTGACCACATGTATTGTTCCCGAGTCCAATTCTAGTATTGAAAATACTATTCCTGAGCATGTTTCTGGTACAGAATCATCTACACATACTGCATCTTTTCCTAAATCATCTACACATAATGCATATATTCCTAAATCATCTACACATAATGCATATATTCCTAAATCATCTACACATAATGCATCTATTCCTGTAGTATCTGTGCAGAATGAATCTGCAGATTCTATTGATTGTAGTAATTCCCAACACCAATCTTCTATTTTTCCATCAAGACCCAGCTTGGATCAAACAGCTTCCACAAAAACTCAAAGATTATCAAGTTAATCTGCTAGGATCAACATCCTCTCCACATACAATTGCTCAGGTGCTTTCTTACCAAATTTTTTTTCTTAACATTTATCTTATATTAATAATGTGGAAGTTTTAGGTGAACCTAAATCTTTTAAAGATGCTTTGTTACATGGTTTTTGGAAAAATGCTATGAATGAAGAGATTAGTGCTTTGGAAAGAAATATTACTTGGACTTTGGTTCCTCTTCCACCTGAAAAACAAACAATAGGATGTAAATGGGTTTACAAAACTAAATTAAGGTCTGATGGTTCTCTTGAGAGATATAAGTCTAGGTTAGTTGCTAAGACTTATACTCAACAACCCGGAATTGATTTTCTTGACACCTTTCGTCCTGTTGCTAAAATAACCACTATAAGGACTTTATTAGCTATTTCTGCTACACATAATTGGTTCTTACAGCAACTCGATATTAACAACGCTTTCCTTCATGGCTATTTACACGAGGAAGTTTGCATGGATTTACCTACTGGATTTTATACTGAGAATTCTAATTTAGTATGCAAATTAAATAGGATTTTGTAAGCTAGTAGGAAGTGGAATGAGAGGCTAATTTTGTTTTGATTCAGCAATGTTTTAGACATGATGTTTTGATACTTCCTTGTTTACTAAGGGAGAGGAAAGTACATTTATTGCTCTTATTGCTTATGTTGATGATATAATACTTGCTAGCCCTAATATTGATGAGATTACTTGTATAAAACAGTTTCTTCATAATACTTTTCAGATTAAAGATTTAGGAAATTTAAAAAAATAGGTCTTAAAGTTGCTCGTTCTTCAAAAGGTATTAACCTATGTCAAAGAAAATATGTTTTAGAACTTTTAGATGAAATCAATTTTCTTGGTTCTAAACCTGCTTCTACACCTATTGCTACTACTAAAAGATTGTCTAAAGATGAAGGTGAGAAATTACAGGACATTCTTGTGTATTCGCGGTCCGAGGAAGAACACGATGAGCATTTGCGGTTAGTGCTACAAACATTGTTAAGTAATCAGCTTTATGCCAAGTTGAGCAAATGTGAGTTTTGGATCAGGGAAGTTGTATTTCTTGGCCATGTTGTGTCAGTCGAAGGGATTAGAGTTGATCCTAAGAAAATAGAAGCTATTTTGGAATGGAAGCAACCGAAGACCGTAACTGAAATTCGAAGTTTCTAGGTTTAGCTGGTTACTATAGGAGATTTGTAGATGGTTTCCCTAGGGTGGCTGCCCCGTTGACAAAATTGTTGCAAAAGGGTGTTAGATTTGAGTGGACAAATGCAAGACAACAAGCCATTGAGAAATTGAAAGGAGCTTTGACTAATGCTCTAGTTTTAGTTCAGCCAGTGTTAGGGAAGGAGTTCGTAATCTTCAGCGATGCTTCGTATGTTGGCTTAGGTTGTGTCCTGATTCAAGAAGGAAGAGTCGTTGCTTATGCTTCTAGGCAACTGAAGGTGCATGAGAAGAACTACCCTACACATGACATAGAGTTGGTTGTAGTTGTGTTTGCATTGAAGATTTGGCGACATTATTTGTATGGTGAGAAGTGCACAATTTACACAGATCACAAGAGCTTGAAGCATTTGATGACACAGAAAGAATTGAATTTGAGACAGCAAGGTGGTTAGAATTACTTAAAGAATATGGTCTTACCATTGAGTACCATTTGGGTAAAGCAAATGTGGTAGCCGATACTCTGAGCAGAAAAGTAGCAGTTGAATTGGGAGCTATGTTTGCTAGATTAAGTGTGTCAGAGGATGGTGGCTTAATGACTAAATTGCAAGTGAAGCCTTCTTTAATTTAGTTGATTCGTGAGAAACAGTTGCGAGACAGATCTTTGGCTGCTCATGTACAAGACATTGCAGAAGGTAAACCGACTGAATTTTGTTTCGGTGATGATGTGATTTTGTGTTTCAAGAGCAAGGTAGTTTCTCCGGAAGATAGTGAGTTGAGACGCACCATTTTGACTCAAGCATATTGTAGTTCGTTTAATATACATCCGGGTCGTACAAAGATGTATCACGATTTGAAGAATGAGTACTTATGGATTGGTTTGAAGAAGGACATGGCCGAATTTGTAAGTAAGTGCATGGTATGTCAGAGAGTGAAAGTAGAACATCAGGTTCCATCAGGTTTGTTGCAACCGTTGAGGATTCTTGAATGGAAGTGGGAAAGAATCACCATGGACTTTGTATTAGATTTACCCTTATCACCATCTAAGAAGAATTCAGTTTGTGTGATAATTGATCAATTTACAAAATGTGCTCATTTCTTGCCTGTTCATACTACATACTTTTTAGATAAATTAACCGAACTGTATATTCGTGGGATTGTGAGACTGTATGGTGTCCCAAAGTCGATTGTGTCTGATAGAGATCCAAGGTTTATAGCTAGATTTTGGGGTTGTTTGCATAATGCTTTGGGTTCTCGTTTGAATTTCAGCACATCTTATCATCCTCAGTCGGAAGGTCAGTCAGAATGAGTGATTTAGATTTTAGAAGACATGTTGAGGTGTTGTATCATTGATTTTCAGGGCTCATGGGAGAAACATCTACCATTAGTAGAGTATGCATACAATAACAATTATTAGTCGAGTATTCAGATGACTCCTTATGAGGCTTTGTATGGTAGGAGATGTAGAACACCTGTATGTTGTGTTGAAGTCGGTCAGAGGTTGGTAGCGATACCAGATATTTTGAAAGGTACTACCGAGAATGTGAAATTGATACGTGATCGTTTGAAGAGAAAAGAGGTTGAGTATACAGTGGGAGATAGAGTATTCTTAAAAGTTTCACCATGGAAGAAAGTGACGAGGTTTGTTAGAAAAGGGAAATTGAGTCTGAGGTTTATCGGTCCGTATGAGATAGTTGAGAGGATTGGACTGGTTGCTTATAGATTGAGGTAGCCTTCTGAACTTGAGAAGGTTCATGATGTGTTCCATGTTTCTATGCTTCGAAAGTATCCGTCAGATCCGTCACACGTTATGCGTGTAGAAGAGATTGAGTTGAATTTGTATTTGTCCTACGATGAGGAACCAATTGAGATCCTAGCGTTTGACAACAAGGTGTTGCGAGGTAGAGCTATTGATCTCATTAAGGTAAAGTGGCTACATCGTGGTGTTGAGGAAGCCACTTGGGAGAGAATGGATGACATGAAGAAACAGTTTCCGCATCTTTTCCCGTCAGGTAAATTTCGAGGACGAAATTTATTAAGTGGGGGAGAGTTGTAACACCCCAAATTTGGGGCTAGATGTTACGGATGTGGATTTTGATATTCGATGAGCTAGTTGATTTTTGGGGTTAGACCATGGAAAACCTTCTTCGGGTATTCCTAAAAAGTTGTGAATAATTTCTAAAATTACTATTTATTATGTATAAGAGTTTTGTGAAATTTTTTTTAGAAAATCAATTCTAGAAGGATGGAGATTTCGGTCTAGTGACCAAATCACAAGTTTTCAAAAGTTGGTGACCATTTTGTAAAATTAGCCAAAAATGTGGTTCTAGTTTTTAATTACACCCAAACTTATTTTAAAAGGGTTTTATAACAAAAATAAAGGCTTTTGAATCAACCTCACTCTCATTTTCACGTTCGTTTCTTAAAACAAGCCACCATTGAAGCAATTTCAATCCAAGAAATTACCCATCAAGGTTTTGGGAGGTAAACTTGATTTCATATTGCTTTTCTTTAATTAAACTTGTTATTATTAGTTTTCTATCAATATCAAATGGTTTACCTCTTTTGATTTAAATGTTCAAGTTTGAAATAAAATGGGTTTTTAGAAGATTTTCGTTCAAATGGCTTAGACTGGGTTTTGGAATGTTTTTAAATGGTGTTTTGGTGTTTAAATGATGATTTTATGAAGGAAGGATCATAAGGAAGCTGAAACTTGAAGTTTGAGTGGAGTTTGGTATGAAAAATCTTGAGTTTAAGCTTGATTTCGGGTTTTTAATGGCAGCAGTGATTTGTGCATGTTTAAGTTTCTGATTTTGATGTTACTAGATGAGTTTTTGATGGTTGAAATGTTGGGTAATGGCTGGGTTTTTGTTTTAGACGTTTTGGAAGTGATTTTGATGATTTTCGATATTAAATTATTGGGTATTTGAGAGTATTTGTTGGATTTCAGTGTTGCTGCAAGTTTGGAAGCTTATTTGGGTGTTAATACTCTTTTTTAACTTGTTTAGAAACAGGGGATCTGAGTTTGGGAGAAAATCCGGGTGACCATTAACTAATTGTGGGTTTCGGCTTTTGGAACGAGTTTATCGGTGAGTGGGAATGTCTTAAAGTATTTGGAAATGTTCAAAGATGATTTTGGGGGTTTAGATTGGGCTTGATAAGCCAATCTAAACTCAAGAGTAAGTGGTTTTACACTTCACCATGTTTTGATATTGTGTGCTGCGCTATAAAATTTCGGTAAGACTCGTGTTTGTTGCCTATTGTTTTTCCTACCTTTAATGCCTATGTTATGTTGTGAGCATGCTTATGTTGTTGTCGTAAGATTGTAAGATATGTGTGTTGGCAAAGACATGCATGGTATGAAAACGTTGGTAAGAGTAAGATGTGGTAAGATGGGCTTGATAGCCATATGTGTTTGGTAAGTTGGACCTTTGTTAGAATATTGGCATAAGTTAGAATCTTTACCGGATATAGTTGATCGATCAACTTGGATTAATGTGCACATGTAAGACTTGTAAGACAAAACTCGCACGTGTGTAAGACAAATTTGTACGTGTAAGAAAAGTCGCTTGTGTCAGACAAATTCGTACGTGTAAGATTAGCTTGGGAGCGGTGATTGAGTTTACTCTCATCGACGTCCTGTAAGACTTGTAAGATTGTAAAAAAATCCGTATATCCGGGTATTGTTGTTAATTATGCCAATATGCTACTCTTCTCCTTTGTAAGACTTGGATATATTATGGTAAGATGGGTTAAGGTTTGGTAAGGCCTTGTAAGAGTAAGTTGTGTTTTGTATGAATGGTTGTTTAGTAAGATGATATTGTTGGTTAATGTGTTGTTGTAAGATGTCGTACGCGCATTTGGTTTGGTTTTCAAAGCTCTAATTGATTTTAAAACGGCATTGTTGTTGTTTGGTTTTGAGCTCCGCTCGCTAAGCTTAAATGCTTACGCTCTCTTTTCCAACAATACAGATCGTTAGAGTTCCAGGCGGCAAGCAAGCAAGGGGAGCAAGGCCATTTCTTTTCCACTTTAGCTCAAGTATGATTTTTAAGTTGTAATAATACTAATAGCAATGGGGATGCTATGTTTTATGTTTGGAGACTTGATGTTTTGATGATGTTTATTTGTTTTGTAGTTGAGGTTTGACCTTTAATCATGTTGTGGTTATGTTTGAAGTTTGTTAGAGTTTTGGGGTAGTTTCGATTATATTTAGGAAGATTCTAAAGTGTCTTGAATGTGAATTTTCTGCAAATCTGCAGGTAAGTTTCGAAACTAGTTGAATAGGTTTCGAAACCTTTTAAAGCTGGTTCTGAAACCAGCCTTAAGGTTTCAAAACTTGTTGAATTTTCTGAAAATCCGCAGGAAAGTTTCGAAACCTTTGTTTGGTAAAGTTGAAAATTAATTTGAAAAGTTATATTTTTGTCCTTGATTGTTTAACATGCATTTGGATGAGTTTGAATGATCTTTTAGAGTTGAAATTTAACATGAGAGCATGAAGCTTGACTAATTTCATATTGGTAACTTTAATTTCTTAAAACTCCCTGTTTTATCTATTTTTTACATTTTAGTCCCTAGTCGCAAAAAGGGCCAATTGGACTTCGAATCGATGTCCGATTGAGGTGAGTTTTTAACCGCTGCTTACATGAACATATAGGATAATAATGAAGCCTTTAGAAAAGATGAAAAGAAAAAAATATACCTTGGGTTGTTAATCGGTGGAAAATCCTCGGGTTTCTCTCAAGTTATCCTCGTGTAACTCTCCCGATTCGGTCTTGCGACTAGACCGAGTCAAGGGGGTTACATATTCCCTTTACTTCATCAAAATTTTTGTGACAATTTTTCTGCTATTAAAATTACAGAGAATCCAGTTCAACATTAAAGGACAAAACATATTGAGATCGATTGTCACTTAATCCGGGAAAATCTTCAAAGAGGATTAATCACTTTACTTCCAGTGTCAAGCTCGAATCAGGTGGCAGATTGTTTTACCAAAGCTTTATCGTGTCTGTTTATTAGACTTCATCTTCAAGTTGGTCATTCAAAATCTGTATGCTCCAACTTGAAGGGGGCCTGTCAGAATATTAATCTGGTTGTACAACTAAGATTAGTTATGCCAACTAGGATTAGTCTTCTATAATTTTTTCTTCATTTCTTTTATTGTATAAATAAAGGTTGTATTATAATTTTCTAATGAATGAAAGTTTTATCCTTTTATCCTTTAAACAGACTCTTCATTTCCTCTCCACACGATCTTCCAAATTCTCAAATTATCAGAAACCCTAGACTCTAACAACATGTACAATTTATTAAATTAGGATTCTTAATTTTTTAAAAAATAAATGTTTGTAGACTTGTTGTGTACGTGGTAAACTGAGTTTTGAATAAAAAATGAGTATAATAAGACTCCAAATCAACGAATTACAATAACATTTTATTTTTCTCGTGTATTTTACTATTAGTCAATAACTAATCTTTTGTTTTTTCCTTTCTAAACATTTAACTTAATTCATTTTGAGCTCTCATTTTTCAGGAATCATGTGCGGTTGCACCTATTGTACATGTTCGAAACCACCCATGCATATTAATACTCTTGATGAAGCGTTACATCATATTAATTCATATGTAATTTACAAGTCTTTTTCTTTGATCAAATTAATGATAATTTAAAAGAAATTATTTGGGATTTTAAACATTTCCATCTCTTGAATTGTAGTTTGTATTTTACATTTTTTAAAAGGGTAAACTATACCAAATACCACCAAACTATTAGGTGTGTATTGATTATACCACTAAACTAAACATCAATATTCATCACTACAACAAAACTGGCATGGACCGGCGTTTTTCGCGGCGTTTCTAGTGAAAAAGCCATCAAGTTTCAACATTTCGTGGCGTTTATAGTGAGAACGCCAGAATATTACACTTTTAGCGGCGTTTGTAGCACAACCGCCGCCATAGAACACGAAATAGTGGCGCTTGGGACCAAAACGCCTCAATAAGTATGAGTTGTAGTGGGGTTTATGGATACAAACGCCGCAATAGGTTCCATATAGTGACATTTTTTTTCTAAACGCCGTAGAGGGTTGATAATTGCTGGCGTTTGGTTGACAAACGTCATCCATATAGTGGTGCTGGGTAAATGCATTTACCATTAAACTTCAGTTTAGACTTTAATTATACCACCGGGCTGTTAAAATTTCTCAACGTCATCGCAAGCGAACCGTTAAGATCCTTCCACGTTATTGATTTTAAGGGCTTAGTGGTATAATTAAATTCTAAAGTAAAGTTCGGTACCAATACAATATTGATTACTTAAGTTTAGTGTTAAAATAGTATCAGTTTTTAGTTCAATAGTATAATCAATACAAAACGTAAAATTTAGTTGTATATGATATATTTTACCTTTTAAAAATAGAGTAGAAAAACATTAGGGGCTTGATAAATTAACTACATCTTACTCTTTGTGATCATCATGTAATAGAAATAAGAATACAAGTGCCTATAATTTGAAAAACAAATAAAAAATAGGCATACAACAAAAAATGCTCCTGATATTTGACTGAATAGTCACTTTGGCCCATATTCTCTTTTTTGGAGCAATTCAACCCTCAATGTTTCATTTTGAGTCAAAATGGCCCTTCTGCGGATGAAAACTGTCAGTCAGCTGACGATAAATGGCTTGAAATGACAGGACAACCATATATGCAGTGCACGCTAACATAGCAATATCATATAAACAAATGTGTTGACTTGAAAAAATGTTATATCAGTCAAAAATAATTTTATAAAATTATATAAAATATAAAATAATTTTTTTCTGTTGACTTATCTGTAACATGCATCCTAAAAACCGGCCTAGTCGGAATTCGGTTTTCGATGACTTGAGTAAGCTCTCTTGTCTTCCTATTAATATAGCATCGTTACAAATCTAATTGACTCCTTGATGACATTACTTACGGTAGAAGGCATATTGATTGTTTTTACCATCTGAAACTACTATTAACTTCTCATATCTAACTTTTTTGGTATAGGGATTCAAGATGGTGGTCGGTAGTAGTGTTGACCAAGAGCTAGTGGATCGGGAAAGAGAGACATAGGAACGAAATATGTAGAGATTAAAATGTGACAAAATGTACTTTTTGTAATGAAATAAATATTTTGTTTAACCAATATTTTAAGTTAATTGTGACAATATATTTTTGGGATGAAATAAATATTTTATTTAACAAATATTTTGAATATGTAATTTACATTTTTGACGAAATAGAAATGGGGAAAATTTAATTTTTATTATTATTTGGGGAAAATTTAATTTTTATTATTATTTTATTTCCCTACAATCAAGCTTAGCAGCGTTTGAATAACAAAACGCCACTTAAAGTCAGGCTATTGCGGCGTTTGTAAGATAAAATGCCACTAAAGTTTAGGCTTTCGCGGCGTTTAAAATATAAAATGCCACCAAAGAACACTTATTTGCGGCGTTTTTTTACCTAAAACGCCACGAACTATTGCGGCGCTGCTTTAAGCGGCATTTCTTGCGGCGCTTTCTTAAGTGCCGGGAAAGTTTTTAGCGGCGCTAAAAAACGCCGCTAAAGAACTGTTTTGTTGTAGTGTTTGAAGACTTGAAGAACACCTAAGCATGAAATTTCCAATTCTCTTCAAATTGGTTACCCATCCTTGCTTCTCATATTCTTTTTGGTAAGCCCAATGTTATTTTTGAAGTTTTAGTTGAAGTCCTGTGGAATTTATGTAGAGATGATTATAGATTTTCATTGGAAAATAAGAGCTGGAACTCTAATTAGTTAATAAGTTCATGGATATATCTATTCATATTCATAAGGAATTATACAACTTTGGACTGACTTGTATCAAATTGTTTTATAAGGGTCGTATGAAAGCAGTGTAAACTGCTTGTAATCGAGTAAGGTGCAGTATGGAACTGCCTTTCCGATTATTCGAATGGTGATGGGATACATATATGTGTGTTTAAATGTTTGTTTATGGCTTGTGTATGTTTCTTTTTCCTTAAGATTTTAAGTTGTTGAATATTCTAATACCGAAGGGTTTGAAAGTATGACATTGCCCTGTTTTTTGTTATTTGAAGTTGTGTTATAGAAGGTATGAACAAGAATTTATGAGAGAAATCTTAAAATTTATGAGATGAATGCTAACATGATAGGTGAAAGATTTAAGTTTGAACAAATCTATTAGGAGATTTTTTTTTACAGTAAAGTATTGGTTGTGAACTAAAAATGTTGGTGATAATCTTTTTTAACTGAATAGAATTTCATGAACTTGAAATAAGGATTGCCCTAAGGAATGAAATTTATAATATTTTAGGCTATACATATTGGGATATTAAATTATAAAGATACAGTTTTAAAATGGGATGAAAACAGTTTTGAAAATGTATGAAAACAGTCTTGTATTATAATGAAAGTAGTTTGATATGTGTAGACTAAAATGTCTTGAGAACAGTTTATATAGTACTGCAGAAATGCAGTTTTGAACATTTCAGTATGCAGTGCAGATTTTATAAGTGTGCAGCGCAGAAAATTAGTAAAAACGGTGCAGACTTGGTGTTTTAATGCAGTTTATGTAATGGAGGATGCAGTGTAATCTATACATGCAGTTTAAGGATGCAGAATTGTTATGTTTAAAAACAGTACAATATGCAGTTTTGTTAAAAGATGTAGTGTATAAAATGCAGTTTGATAATATACAATATGTATGCAGAAAAACAAGATAAATGCAGTTTAATAGTGGTGAAATACATGCGGTTTCAGTATTGTAAGTATGCTTTGAATTTCAGTGTTGTAAGTATGTTTTGATTTGATGATTGAAAGTAGGAAACTTTTTACATGGTCGGTTGCTATAGTCTAGAATGTTAATGTGGTTTCTAATATATGGCTTATTGTTAAATTCACCTAGAGTTAGACGGCATTATTGAAACAAAGTCTCGCAAGGGAAAGGAAGTTGTAATGTTGTGATTGAGGATTGAGATATTCCGTAACTTCGGGATATCAAGTGAGTGTAGTTTATTGCCTCGGGTGACATGGTGTCATTTCGACCGTTGTTTTCTATGTATTTTTTGTTTTGTTCATAAACATATGCATTGGTTCTCTTCACGTTAGTGGGTATTGATGTAAAAACAGGTAACCGGATAAGTTTCAGGTCGGGTCAAATTGGATACATGTAATTTCAGGTCGATTTGATGTTTTGACTCGATTCGGGTTGGGTGCGGGTCTGTTTCAAGTCGGGTCCATTTCAGGTCGGATCAAAACGGTTCGGGTCCGAATAAGATAATTGACAGGTTAAATCGGACTCAGGTTCATTTCAGGTCGAGTTCATTTCAAGTCGGGTTAATTCGGGTTTCGAATTCGTATTAAGTTTGAGTTTTGGTACAAATAGTCGATAGACTTTGGGTTGGTCATTCATTTCGAGTTAATTATTTAACGCCTTTCATGAATCACGAACACGAAATTACCATAAAAATAAATATTAGGCACTAGAATGAACAAAATATCATCAAATGATTCATATCGAAAATATTGGAGTAAATTACAAAAATTATAAATTAATGAGGGTAAATTTTGGTGAAAAATAAAAACATGAATAAAAATATCATCATATCAAAAACACTGGACTAAATTACAAAAAATGAATAAGGGTAAATTTGGAATAAGAATAAAGTTTTAGGGACTATAATAAATAAAAATATTAAATTAAAATTATAAACATTGGACTAAATTATAAAAAAAAACAAAAGAATGGGATCAATTTGGATTAAATTAAAATTAGGTGTGTGTGCGCGTGCGTTTAAAATAAATAGGGGTCAATGTGTGTGTTTAAAATAAATAGGGGTCAATGTGTGTGTTTAAAATAAATATGGGTTAATTTCTGTTAAAAAACATTTAATTGGTCTAAATTAAAACCTAGAAGCATAAATTACATACCTAATTAAAAATAACTCTAACATTAAATGTTGAATCTCAACTAAATTAACCAAAATTAAGACTTAATTGAATTAAACTAAAACTTAAAAGTAAACATTAAGGGTCTAAATGAAAAATATTTAAAATTTAGAGGGCTAAAAAATAATTACCTCAATCTAAAAATCTAGGCGGGTACTTTCCCCCCTCTCACCCATTCATTTAAATTAAAATAAGCACTATATAAATATAATAATAATAATAATAATAATAATAATAATAATAATAATAATAATAATAATAATAATAATAACAATAAAAGGTGGCAGGTGAGGGGTAATTGAAAAAAATAATAATATATTTCCTTCCCACCCATTCATTTTAAATTTTCCCTCTCACACATTCACTTTAAATTTATTATATATATAATTTAATAAATTAATAGTCAATAATTGAATTATTTAACAAATATTTTAAATACACAAATTAATAATTTAAATGGTAAAAATTAGTTTATCATATTAAAATATAATAAATTTATCAAATCATAGACTTCTTTAATTATATGTCAGGTAAATATAAGCCAGGTCAATATCAGTTTAGGTCAACAACATGTCGAGTTCAAAACAAGTCGGGTCAATTAACAGGTCAGGTTTAAAATAGGTCGGGTCCTAACCAGGTCGAGTAAAATCGAATCTCGGGCCGATTCAGTCGGGTAATATTGGTTATCTACCAGGTCCGTCTCGGGTTCGGGTTCGTTTCAGTCGGGTGCAGGTCGGGTTTCGGGTCCAAAGTAACAGGTTCAATTCGGATTCGGGTCATTCTCGGTCGGTTGCATGTCAGGTTTAGTTACTATAGTAACAGGTCAAACTCGGGTTCAGGTCATCAAATTTTCAGGTTAAACCAAGTTCTAACTCGAGTATATTTCAATCATGTTTTCAAGTCGGGTCAGCTTTTTACATCCCTATTAGTGGGTGCCAACATTCATGTTATTGAAGGCATTGGTAAGCCTCTTCGATTTGTTTTACATCATTACTTGCATTGAACATTGATCATAACATGGGGAATGACGTTGACTTTACATTGAGATTGCATAGAAATTATCGATTACACATCAATACCGAAACGGTTGAATACATTGAAATACATTGTTTTGGAGCTTTGTGGTCATTATGATCATTGACAAAGAATATTAGAACTAATACTTATCGACATAAGACATTGATAATAAAAAAACTTTAGACACCTTGGCATGGTACATGATATATTAGGACTACGGTCCATGAGCCACAGCTCAAGGGTGACGACTCTACATTGTATTGGCGATGTCCACAGTTAGGGAGAGATGATGGATGATGGAAGAAGAAGCATTGACTCATTGTTATTACATCGACACTAACCATTGCTTTATACTTTGAGCTATGTAAATCATTGGCCATCAATACCTATGTTCAATGTCCTCCAAGGGAAGTACAAAATAGTTAAAAGACTCCACCGAATCTAAACAAAAAAATGTAATTAAGACTATTGAGAATAAATCACGAAAATGATCTTTAAGTTTACACATTGTATACGCGTGATATGTAAAGACATAACATGTATGCATCAATGCCATCATATGCTTACTTTCATTTATTTCATGTAAATCATAACTGTTGACATATTGTTATTTAATGATTAGGCCTCCAAAAGTTTGGGAAAATTTAAATTACACCTTTAATTTTTAATTAGGCCTCCTTCGACGAGGTATTCCCCTCTCCGACGTCATGCAGAAAGCCTTTTGTATAATCATCGCACTCTGTAATCTCTATTGGTTAACCGTCTCGTGGAACGATTACTACAATATTATTCGAGAATTTAAGGGAAGTTAATGAAAAATTTAGAAGTGTCAGGTACCTCTAACCCTGTACTGGTTCACATATTAAAAGTGCGGTTCAAATATTTAGGGACATGTAAAATTTATTAAAATAGGACTTTTAATTTTTTAAAAAATAAATATTTGTTGACTTGTTGTATACGTGGCAAACTAAGTTTTGAGGAAAAAAGTATAAGAGAACTCAATATCAACGAATTGCAATAATATTTTATTTTTTTTCGTGTATTTTACTATTAGTCCATAATTAATCTTTTGTTTTTTCCTTGTAAACATTTAACTTAATTCATTTTGGGCTCTCATTTTTCAGGAATCCTGTGCAGTTGCACCTATTGAACATGTTCGAAATCACCCCTGCATATTAGTACACTTATGAAGAGTTACATCATATTAATTCATATGCAATATACAAGTCTTTTTTCTTTGATCAAATTAATGAAAATTTAAAAGATATTATCTGGGATTTTTAAACATTCCATCTCTTGAATTGTAGTTTTCATTTTACATTTTTAAAAAGGGTAAATTATACTAAATACCACCAAACTAATCACTAAATTAAAAATAAATACTCCTTCCGTCCCACCAAAATTGTCTCTTATTAATTTTTTGAAAGTCAAAATTTTTAAACTTTGATTATAATTATATCAAATATTGTAAATAATTAAATTTTATAAAATATATATTTAAAATTTACTTGATTAGTGGTTTTTAAAATATTTTTTTCATAATTTTATCAATAATAAGTTTTAAATAATTATACGTCAAAGTTGAAAATTTTTGACCAAATAAAAGTCAATAAGAGAAATCTTCGTGGGACAGATGCGGTATTATTTTACTATTGAACTCCAGTTTAGGCTTCAATTATACCACTGAGCTGTTAAAATCTCTCAACGTCATCGCAAGCGAGCCGTTAAGATCATTCCACGTTATTGATTTTAAGGGTCTAGTGGTATAAATAAAGTCTAAACTAAAGTTCAGTACTAAAATAATATTGAATACCAAAGTTCAACGTCAAAATAGTATCATTTTTTTAGTTCACTGGTATAATCAATACAAAACGTAAAGTTTGGTTGTTTATGATATAATTTACCCTTTTAAAAATTGAGTAGAAAAACATTATGGGCTTCGTAAAGTTGCAACATCTTACTCTTTATGATCATCATGCAATAGAGATAAGAATACAAGTGCCTATAATTTGAAAAACAAATAAAAAATTGTTAAGTATGGCTCATATCTTTGTAATTGTACCGGGTAGGGTTATGTATATGAGTAGAAATCTATTTTAAGTAGGAGATCTTATTGAATAAGGTTTCTTGGTGACCATGTATTCATGTCTATAAATAGATGTGTTATTTGTAACCTAAGGATCATCGATTGAATAAAAAGAAAACAGCCACTCTTTGCTCTCCGAGGACGTAAGCACACTACTGAACCTCGTTAAATCTCTTGTGTTCTTGCTTGTTTGATTTTTTTCGTTTGTCGTGTGCACAACAACTGGTATCAAGAGCCTTGTTGCGATGACTATGTCCGGTGCGAAATTCAAAGTGGTCAAGTTCAATGGTGAAGGTAACTTCGGATTGTGGCAGGCGAGGGTAAAGGTTCTGTTAGCGCAAAAAGGGATTTTAAAGGCTTTACGATCTACAAAACCAGCGTCGATGGAGGACGATGATTGGGAAGAACTGTAGCAACGAGCGACTGGAACCATACGGTTATGTTTGACATATGAGATTATGTATCACGTTATGGATCTGACATCTCCATGAGAGATATGAAGCAAGTTGAAAAGTCAATTTATGTCCAAGTCTCTGACAAATAAATTGTATCTAAAGCAGAGGTTGTATGGGCTGAAGATGCAGGAAGGTCACGATTTGGCACATCACGTGAATATCTTCCATCAAATAATCACTGATTTAACTCAACTTTATGTAAAGATTGAAGATGAAGACAAATCAATGATTATGTTGTGTTCGTTGCCTTCTTCTTATGAACACATGGTGACTACTCTTACATATGGGAAAGAAACAATCAAAGTTGAAGAGATTACTGCAGCCTTGTTGGCCCACAACTAGCGAAGGCAGAATACAAGCGAAAGCTCTCACGCTGATGATTTATATGTTAAGGGTAATCACGACCTTGAAAGGAAGTCAGAGAAGGAGGGTTCTAGAAGACGGAATTCTAGATCAAATTCTAGAGGCAAGAAGACGTTTCGTTGCTACAAGTGCAAGGAGCAAGGACATATGAAGCGAGACTGTCCAAAGTGGAAAAAATGAGTCAGATGATAAACATGATGCATCATCCAAAACTGTGAATATGGTACATAATGAGAATTTGGATTGCAGTGATGGTGATATGCTTTCTATTTTAACAACTCAGTTCACGGATGCTTGGATTCTTGATTCAGGATGCTCTTATCATATAACGCCTAACAGGGAGTGGTTTTCTACCTATATGTCTGTTAATTCTGGTTCTGTCTATTTAGGTGATGATAAATGTTGCAATATTGTCGGTATTGGTGAAGTCAGAATTAAGATGTATGATGGCACTATTAGAACATTATGTGATGTTAGGCATATACTGGATTTGAAAAAGAATCTAATTTCTTTAGGCATTTTGCATAAGAATGATTTAATTCCTAAAGCTGGCGAGGACAGAGAAACCATTAGGATTTTTAAAGGTGCATTGACTGTGATGAAAGGAAAGATAACTGCATGGAATATCTATAAATTGTTAGAGAGTACAATTGTAGGTGGAGCTTATTTTGTTGAGTCATATGATGATAATATAAATTTGTGGCATATGTGTCTTGGTCATCTTAGTGAACGTGGAATGGTTAAATTGCATAAAAGAAATTTGTTGCATGGTGTCAAAATTTGCAAGCAAAATTTTTGTGAATTTTGTGTTCTTGGTAAACAGACTAAAACCGGTTTCATGACTGGAAATCACAAAACTGAAGGGATTCTTGATTATGTGCATTCTGTGTATGGGGGCCTACCAGAGAATCATCATTGGGTGGATCTGTTTATTATGTTACTTTTATTGACGATTTTTCTAAGAAAGTTTGGGTGTATTTCTTGAAATAGAAATCTGGCGTCTTTTCTAAATTCAAGGTGTGGAAAGTTGAGGTGGAGAACCAAACGAGTAGAAATATCAAGTATTTAAGGTCTGATAATGGAACAGAGTACACAAATTCACAGTTTCTGAAATTCTGTGGGGAGCATGGGATTTAGAGACATTTTTCAATACGAAAGACGCTACAATAAAACAGTGTTGCTGAAAGGATGAACATGTCATTAGCTGAGCGGGCTCGGTGCTTGAGACTGAATGCAGGGCTTCCTAAAAACTTCTGGTAGAGCCTGTGAGTATGGCATGTTATCTCATCAACAGGTCACCATGTGCATCTTTGGGTGGAAAAGTTGCAGAAGAGGTATGGACATGCAATGTAGTTGATTTTTTACACTTACGGATTTTTGGTTGTCCTACTTATGTGCATGTACCTGGTGATGAGAGATCAAAACTTGATGCAAAATCGAAGAAGTGCATCTTTCTAGGCTACAAGAAAGGTGTCAAAGGATACAAGTTTCGGGATCCAGTTGCAAGGAAAACAATGATTAGTAGAGATGCAATTTTTGACGAGCAATTCATGTTGCAACAGAACCGAGACAAAGTGCTGGTGGATTTCGAACAGTATCCAAGAGTAGTTGAGAATGAAGTAACAGCTGATAAAGGTGAAAGTCGAATTCAACTTATGGTGACTCTAATACAGTTCTGTTGCAGAATTATAATTTAGACAGAGATAGAGAGAGAGACACACCAATGTAAAGGCTCCATGCAGATTGGGTTTTGAAGATATGATGTCTTTTGCACTTCACATTAGTAGTGAAGATCTGGATACTTTTCAAGGGGCTATCTCTAGTCCGGAGAAAATCAAATGGATGGCTGTAATGGTTGAGAAGATGGAATCTTTGCAGAAAAATCATACGTGGGAGCTAGCTAGGCTTCCTGAGGGAAAGAAGGATATTGGTTGAAAATGGGTGTATAAAAGGAAACCAACAATATCAGAAAAAGAGGGGGAAAAGTTCAAGGATTGATTGGTATCAAAGGGTTTTTCACTGCAAAAAGAAGTTGATTATGATGAAATCTTTTCTCCTGTGGTTAGACATACTTCAATCATGGCAGTTCTTGCAATTATAGCTAGTTCGGATTTGCATTTAGAGCAGATGGATGTTAAAATTGCATTTTGGCATGGTGATTTATAGGAGCATATTTATATGCAGCAGCCATAAGGGTTCATTCAATCCGGAGATGAACATCTGGTTTGCAGGTTAAAGAAATCCTTGTACGGGTTGAAGAAGTCTCAACGACAATGGTACAAGCGATTCAACTCCTACATGATTCAGATTGACTACAAGCGATGTGAGTATGATTGTTGTGTCTATGTTAAAAGCCTTGATGGTGGTTCTTTTATTTTTTGTGCTACTGTATATTGATGATATGTTGCTAGCTGCAAAGTATATGCATGATGATGTCAGTTTGAAATCTTTATTGAGTCAGGAATTTGATATGAAAGACTTAGGAGTTGCAAAGAAAATTCTTGAAATGGAGATTCACAGAGATAGAGGCTCAAGGAAACTGTGGTTATTTTAGCAAGGCTATGTTGAGAAAGTGTTAGACAAGTTTGGGATGAGCAAAGCAAAGCCCGTGAGCACTCCATTGACGAATCACTTTAAGCTTTCTACAGAACAATGCCCGAAGATAGGCAAGGAAATTGAAGAGATGGCAAAGGTCCCTTATGCTAGTGTTGTCGGCTGCCTGATGTATGCGATGGTATGTACTCATCCTAATTTAGCTCATGCTATTGGTCAAGTATATAATACATGTCTAAACCAGGAAGATCACATTGGGAAGCAGTCAAGTGGATTTTTCAGGTATTTAAAGGGTACTGTGGGACATGGAATTGTTTTCGGCAGTCGGCGACATGATCCTTTGATTGTTGGATATGTGGATTCAGACTATGCATGTGATTTGGATGATAGAAGGTCTACAACTGGGTATGTTTTCACCCTTGGTGGAGGGCCTATATGTTGGAAGTCAATTGTTCAGTCTGTTGTGACATCATCAACAACTGAAGTTGAATACATGGCAGTAGCTGAACCTGCAAAAGAAGCCTTATGGCTTATCGGGCTAGTGAAGGAATTGGGTATTCGGCAAGGTGGAATTTAGTTGCATTGTGATAGTCAAAGTGCTATTCATTTGGCTAAGAATCAAGTTTATCATGCTAGAACTAAACATATTGATGTGAGATTTCACAAAATTAGAGAGTTGATTGCATTTGGAGAGATATTATTACAAAAGGTGCATACTGCAGATAATCCAGTTGATATGTTGACCAAGCTTGTTACTATAGACAAGTTCAAGCATTGTTTGAACTTGTTGAATGTTTGCAAATGCTACAGAAGCATGGTAGCCCAACCCACTTTGATGTGTGAGAGAATTTAGATTTATCTCTTAAAGGGCATGATATTCGCCAATGTGGAGATTTGTTAAGTATGACTCATATACTGTAAAAGGAAGGATGTTGGGGCAAAGCAATAGTGAGATCATCTGTCCACCAAAGGAGTACTCGAGTTTTCGGTGGGCTCAGATTAAGTGGGTTGGGGGTGCGGGGGCGAAGCCCGCGGTACAGTACGAGGCATCTTTGTAATTGTACCATGTAGGGTTATTTATATGAGTAGAAATCTATTTTAAGTAGGAGATCTTATTGAATAAGGTTTCTTGGTGACCATGTATTCAGGTCTATAAATAGATGTGTTATTTGTAACTTAAGGATTATCGATTGAATAAAAAGAAAACATCCGCTCTTTGCTCTCCAAGGATGTAAGCACACTGTTGAACTTCGTTAAATCTCTTGTGTTCTTGCTTGTTTGATTTTTTTTTTTCGTTTGTTGTGTGCACAACAAAAGTATATAAATGTAAATTAAATCTCTTGTATTCATATTGAATAGATTAAAATTAGCATTTAGAAATTGAAATTATTAATTTTATTCATTATTTATAGTTTCATTATCTAGTTTTTAGGTATAAATACTATTACAAGGTAACAAATGATATATACTGGAGGAGATCCCAATGGCCTTGGCCATGCAAATGAACAAAGGGATAGGGCATATCAATCACAATGCCACACACGACGGTGATTCGGCTGAAGTTTCTGCACGGATGATATCTCCATCTTCCTGCTCCAAATCATCGGCTGTTTTCCTCGGATCTACGCGTGAGCCAATTCGAGTATTGGAAAATTCTGTACTCTGGTAAAAATCGAAACGTGCGGTTGGCATCAGGGACGGAGCCAGGATTGAACCATGAGGGGGGCAAGTTAATTAACTCCGAAAAAAATAGGGTTCTAAAAAGTAATTAAATCATAAAAAGTATGGGAATTAAGGTTTAATTTCACTAATTTTAAAATTGAAGGGTCTTAAAAAGTAATTAAACCAGAAAAATGAGGGGTCATGGCTTAATTTTATTAATTTTAACTTAAAGGGTCTTAAAAATAATAAACCAAATTTTTTTGGGAGGGACAAGGACTTAATTGCAAAGGTTTTTAAACTATCAATGGCTTAAAAATAATTAAACCATTCAAAGTTAGGGGGTAATTGCCCCTCCCACCCTCCCTTTAGCTCCGTCCCTGGTTGGCATAGTCACGAAATGCCTTTTCCAGCGGTGTGTTTCGCCCGATCAGATAATATAAGTTTCCATCCATTCCTACACACTCCACTTGTAGGCAAATCGGTCTCTCCCCTTCTACCCGAGGCAATGAGATCAAAGTCGATACATGTCCTTTCTCGATAATATATTCGATATTTAAATATGATCAAAATATCAAAATTATTACCCACATAATA
The DNA here is from genome assembly GCA_958450335.1 of Hibiscus tridactylites. Classification (NCBI taxonomy): domain Eukaryota; kingdom Viridiplantae; phylum Streptophyta; class Magnoliopsida; order Malvales; family Malvaceae; genus Hibiscus; species Hibiscus tridactylites. Next base: position 84,421,134 of record OY288283.1, on the reverse strand, counting down.
TCAACATATTATAAACTTTTAGTATCGTTTTTATAGTGGATGAACTGTATCATTTTAAAATTTAAATTGTGATAAGCAAATCATTTCTATAGGTTTATAATTTATTTTATATACGATTTTATGTAATTATTATTATCATAATTCAATTTAGAGAAAATTTTATTTGGTAATATCGTATTTTGGTTTATAATATGTTTTTGCATAATATATCATAGTAATTTAATATATACAAGAAAATTAGGTATTTGTGTTGAGTTCTCGTTATTTTGAATTATATTATAATTTTTTTACCTTTTTATATGTTAATAATTTATTTTATATATTTTTGGCATGTTCATATATGATATATTTATAAGGTGTTATATTTTTATGATATCGGCCTTGTTTGGTAAATAGTGGTTTGGATAAAAATTAAAAGTTTTAGGTATAATTAGAGGTTTAATCAGTCAAATCCGCTAATATTGTTGTTTGGTGAAAAACGGATTGAAAAAGTGGATTGGGGTGAAACTGCTAATTTTGAAAAAGCTTCTAATAGGAGCTTTTTGAGATTAGAGGTTTGATATTAGAGTTGTAAAGACTCTTTTACCCTTATCAATTACCATAAATCTACAAATAACCTAAATTAAATATTTTCTCACCCTATTTATAAGCTAATCCTATTTATTTTTTCCTTTTGTTATCACATATAAATATGCATATTTAAATTTATTAATTAATTAAATTATATTAAAATAATTATATAAATAATAAATTAATATATAAATCATTTGAATATGTTTAGTAAAATTATATTAAAAATAATTTTTATAAATTTAATTAATATTAATTAGATACAAAATATTGATAACTAATAAACTATTCAAACAAGTATCAGGTAATTTTACCAAATACTTTTATACAACCAGCTAATAAAATCCGCTAGTCAAATAAACTAATGCAATCAGCTAATGTAATCCGCTATCAACTGTAAGCTATCCGCTAATTGCCAAACAGTGCCGAATTTTTTTTTCTCCTGCCTATAAAACCACGTGCTGGTTCATGCTGATTCCAAACAGACCAAGCTTCATCAATGGCGGATCAAAGCAACCAGCAACACCCCGAAAAACATACTCCAAATTCCACCCATTTTCAAGGCTTCTGGTGTCCATCTGAATTCGTTCCCAACATAATATCCTTCCAAAATCACTTCCAAGCTCTAGACGACGACATTGTTTTAGCAAGCAAGCCCAAAGCCGGCACCACATGGTTGAAATCACTGGCTTTCACCATCCTCAACCGCCACCGTTTCCCACTTTCCGTCAGCCCCTTGAATACAACAAACCCACACGACCTCATCCTTTTTTTCGAACTTTCACATTATAGAAATGGCCGCCTTCCTGATTTCGCTGGTATTTCATCCCCAAGGCTGTTTGCCACTCATCTTCCGTACCATGCATTGGCCGAATCCATCAAACAATCCAACGCCCGAATCGTTTACGTTACTCGGAACCCATTGGATATTATGGTTTCGCAGTGGCACTTCGTAAGAAGCATGCCCGAGCTAGCTGATTGGCCATTGGATGAATGTTTGGAACGTTTTTGCAGAGGCGAAGAAGTTTTTGGAGCTTTCTGGGATCATGTCTCCGGTTACTGGAAACAATCAATGGAGAACCCACGGAAAGTGTTGTTTCTGAAATACGAAGAAATGAAAGAAAACCCAGTGGGGGAGATGAAGAAGATGGCGGAATTCATGGGGTGTCCATTTTCAGTGGAGGAAGAGAAAGCGGGAGCCATTGAAGAAATAGCCGAGTTTTGCAGCTTGAGTAGTCTCAAGAACCTTGAAGTGAACAAAAATGGCGCCGTCAAAAACATGGACTGGAATCTACAAACCAAATCTTTCTTTAGGAAAGGCGAGGCCGGTGATTATGTTAATTTTCTCAGTCCTGAGGCAGCGGAACGTTACAGTAAGATCGTGGAAGAAAAACTCAAGGGTTCTGGTTTAACCATCAAAATGTGTTGTTAACATATGTACTACACCAGCTATGAAAAAATAAGGATGTTCTTTCTCTGCACTCTGCAGAGTGAATGTTTCTCGATAGCATGCAGCCTAAAATTAAGACTTTAATAATACGAAGGGAGATATAAATTAATGTAATCATCATGTGAATTCATTTGAAGTCTACCTAGCCAAATTTTTAATAACGGGTAGACTATTGACTGACTCACTGTGTACCTAACCTGGGTTAGATAACTACGGCTAGCATAGATCACTGTTTGGTTATGACTACCAAAAATTGAAGTGAATCATTTTAAATACATATTTCTAATTAATAATTAAGGTGCTTATTGAGTGAGTTGATCGTGAGTTGAGTATTGTTCGATTTAACTTGAAAATTGTTTTACTTGTGTTTGAATCGACTCGTTATTTGATAAGCTTGACAAAATTTTGTTCGTCTCGTGCTAGTTAATACATAAAGTTTTGGAAATTTGAACCTCAAATATTTTATGCGTAAATTACTCAGTAAGCCACCGAACTTTTCTAGATTTTCCTACTAACATTCAAACTTCTCGAAACATAAGTTTTTTAAGGTGACCACCAAAAATAAAATAAAACTATAAAATAAAGTAACAAGTTGCACACAAACTTATCTAGTCAAGCCGAGTCTTGCTCGACTCGACTCATTCAAATTTCGAGTCGAGCTCAAGTTCGAGTTGAGTCAATTCAATCCAAGTATTGATCGAGTTTTAATCGAATCGAGCTTGAGCCGCTTGCGAACCTCTCAATCAATTAGCACCCCTACTAATAATAATATGATATTTCAAGTTAGGGGAAACATACACAATCTGATTTACCTTGGTTTGTTGGGGTGATCTAAATGAAATCCTATCCGACAATGAAAAGCAAAGTTATCGTCATCGCCCACGCATTGATATCCAACAGTTTCGCGATGTATTAGATCGGACACATCTATTTGATATTCAACCTAGTCGGGGCTAGTTTACATGGCACAAGACTAGCTTTGCGGCACATACTATGTGTGAACGCCTTGATCGATTTGTAGCCACTCCTGCTTGAATCGAAGGCTTCACACAAGGCTATCACTAAATTTGCAAACGAGTTAGATCATTGGTTTATCCTTCTTGATACTCAAAGTACATCTTCATCACCATCTAATCACCATTATAGTGAGTACTTTAAATTTGATGCTTGTTGGGCAAACGAGGATGCATGCCGAGAACAGGTAGTTCGCGATTGGGACAATTATAATGTCTTGGACTTATCTGAAAATTGCACAAGTGGGTGCTACTCTTGATTCATGACAAAAAGATAGGCGAACCACATCTAATTCTCATATTAAAGATTTGCAGACACAAAATGAGACCATTCTCAATGGTCATATGGATGTTAATTCTTTGCATGTTTTATTTGAGGCATAAGCTCAATTGAAATGCATTCTTGATAAAGACGAGGCATATTGGGCACAACATCCACGTGTTTAATGGCTTCATGATGGTGACATAAACACACGATTTTCCACGCCCGAACATCAGGTAGAAAGAAAAAAGTCATGGGTAAGGACTTACAGGTTCGGATAGAATATGGTACGACAAGATGGATGACATGCTTGTCATTGCCCAATATTATTTTGGCAGCCTATATAAGACTGATAATTGTGTACCTTCTTCTGAAATTCTTGAGTGTATCTAGTCATATAACACTGAGGATATGAATGCAACACTTTGTGCTCCGTTCACCAAAGAAAAAGTTCATCATGCACTATTCCTGATTCACCTATCCAAAGCACCCGGCATTAATAGCTTACCAACAAGCTTTTAAAGGAAATATTTGGAAATTGTGGGAAACGATGTTTTCCAACTTTGTCTTGATGTTCTTAATGACAAGGTTAGTATGTCCAAGGTTAACAAATCTGTTCTAGTTTTTATCCCAAAAATAGAAGAACTGGAGTCGATGCGGCAATATTGACCAATTAGCTTGTGTATCGTTGTATACAAAACAATCTCTAAAGTTCTTGTCAACCATCTCAAATCGTTGATGTTGGTATTCCTATATGAAAAACATGCTGCTTTTGTTCGGGGAAGATAAATCTCGCATAATATCTTAGTAGCCCTTGAGATATTTCATTATATGCAATCTTCAAAGAATGGACCGAATAAAGGGACATCATTGAAGCTTGATATTGACAAAGCTTATGACCGTGTAGAATGGGCGTTTTTACAGGTCGTGATTCTTAGACTTGGATTTGATTCACAATGGGTTGAGTTGATTATGAGATGTATCACCATTGTCTTGTATTAGGTCATACTAAATGGTGCTTTATCCGATGTGATTATTCCTACTAGAGGGATACGACAAGGAGATCCGTTGTTGCCATTTCTATTCCTTTTTTGTACATAGGATTTGTCTGCTCTTCTTTACAATGTAAAGAATTAGGGTTCTATCCGAGGTATTCGAGCTAATATGAATGGTTCTAGTATCACACATCTCTTGTATGTCGATGACAATTTATTATTTGTCGAGAATTCTATTGTAGAGATTACTCGAGTAAAACAAATATAGATATGTATTCCACTTGGTCTGGTTAGAAAATCAATTTCAACAACTCTTTGTTCTATTTCAGCCCTTTTGCATCACAATTGAGTCGTACCCATTTTTAGGAGGCTTTCCCTATTCAGGAGGTTGATGATCCAGGTCACTATCATGGTATGCCTTTGATTATTGAAAAAAAAACAAGTCAATCAAACTTGGGTTTCTCCTTGATTAGGTATCTAAATGGGTGAAAGGTTGGACAAAGAATCTGTAACCCTCTCGGATCGGTATAGTTGCAAGACCGAATCGGGAGAGTTACACGGGGATAACCGGAGAAAAATCTGTGAATTTCCCTCCGATTAACAACCCTAGAATTTCAATTTATCTTGTTTAAATTTATTTTAGAGATCCTATGGTGTTAAGGGTCACAGCGGAAGAAACAACGTCTCAATCAGACATCATTCGGATGTCCAATTGGAACCAAACAGTCATAAAGGACCATTTTGTAAAAAAAACACATTAAACATGGACAAAAATGTAATCTTAACCTTACCAAACAGTCATTAGTCAAATTCCAAGCACACGAGGAAAAACCAACTCAAACGAGACATGAAAAATCAATTAAAGAGCCTACAAGCATTAGGGACCAAACACAACATTCAGAAATCTTCAAAAATGCCTTCTAACCACTTTAACTACATGTGTTTTGAAACAGGGGTTGCGCGTTTCGAAACACGAGTTCTCAACAAAAATCAAAACTAGGCCCTTCCGAAACGGCTTCTCTTGGTTTCGAAACGAGAGTCTCCAGAGGCAAAACGTACCGAAAAGACACCACCCCCATTCTGATACGGGTGCCCTCAAGGCCTGGCTATTCCGGGACCATACCAGGTGTTTCAAAACACATGGGCACAGATGGGTTTCAAAATGACATTTTTGCATCCCCAAACGTTCCCGAACTCGTCCCAACATGTATCAAACAACATGGCAACACGATAAACAAGGAAACTAGAGGCAAAGCACCTTAAAACCAGCATCAAAACACACATACATACACAAATGAATACATGGCCAAAAAGCTAAAGGAAACACTTCATCATAAGCATGAACTAACCAAAACATAAGGCATGCATTCATAAAGCATAACAACTTTCCACAAAACATGGTCTCAACCTTAAAAACATGTTAGCAACAATAACAACCACATGGGAGTTTGGAAACCAACTCCCCCAACACAAAAGTATAGCATTCCCATTGCCTAAGTATTATTACAACCATAAAACCATACTTGAGCAAGCAAATGAACTCCAAGGTTCCTCCTTTGCTCAACTTGCCTCCCGTAGCCACTAACGATCTGCATTGTTGGAAAAGAGAGCGCAAGCTTGAGAGCTTAGTGAGTGGAGCTCAAAATCTCAACAACAACAATGCAGTTTCAAAACACATATCTATTTTTAAGACAAACCATAAGGAGTGGAATATACTTAACTGAAAGCATAAGAAGAAGTTCATGGTGTGCACATGCACAACCATTCCCGGTGGGACTACACATCAACATTCTTAAACAACTAGCATATTTCCGGTGGGACTACACATCACCGTACTCATCTACTAGTCAACTTCCGGTTGGACTACACATCACCGTATTCAACAACACCCTTCCCATTAACCATCACGTGAGGCTTTGGCAACAACAACATCAACATAATAACATTCAAAAGGATATAAAAGCAAATAGTATTTCACCCAACAACACATGTAATCACATTCATCAACACTTAACAAAATAAGACGATATTAGATAAACTTACACTTGAGTTTAGGTCGGCCCTTAAAGCCCAACCCAAACCCCAAGAAAACCTCTTTGAAACATTTCAAAGCTTTAAAACATTACCACTCACCAGCACAACCCGAACGATAGCTGAAACATCGATTTCAAGCCTCCGCAACACCGGGTATCGCGTCCAAAGTACCCAAATCAGTTTCCGCTGCTTTTAACAATCCAAAATAGAGAATTAATACCCTTTTCAACATGCATACCCACTAAATTCATGAACTCAATATTCAACAACATTCTCTCATCGATTCATAGTCGAAGTTATCCGAAAATATCACCACATCATCTCTAAAAAAAAACCCAACACTATGATCATCCAAAACACATATATTTACTCCGGAAACATCATTCTAAAGCTACAAAACCATTAGGGATCGTTTCAACCCAAAACCAAGCCAAAAACTATAGTATTTCAACCTTTAAAACTACCCACTTACCTAGTTTCGGGATTTTATGATTGAACTAGTGTCTCCACATCATTTAACACTCAAAACATTGCTTTTACCCAACCCAAAACACAGCAACATCAATCCATACAAAAATCCCCCAAAACCCATTATTTTCAAATAATAAACTTTGAAAAAAAATGTAAAAATCATTTGGGTTTTGAAGAGAATCCAACAAAAAGAGTTCAATGAAAGAAAAATAAAGCAAATAAGAGGTTACCTTCAAAAACCTTCAATGAAGATGATGTTTGGTTGAAGAGGAAATGAGAAAACTAGTTTTGGGGGAAAATAATAAGATCTTCTCTCCAAAAAGATGACAACTTAAAAATAAAACCTTTTGTTATAATTAAAAAAACCCCTTTAAAAATAATTTACCTTTTTACCCTTTTTAAAATATTTTCATCTCAAGTCATGACCCCTTTTTGTTAAAATAAATAGACTTGAAACTAGTCCAAGTCAGACAACGGATTCGGTTCGACCCTCAACTCGATCTGGTAACTTCCGGCCCTAAACTCTGGGCGTTATAGAATCTCTTATCTTATGGTGGCCGTGAAGTATTCATTAAAGCAGTTGCTCAAGCTTTGCCAACTTTTTTCATGACATGTTATATGCTTCCCGAGTGTCTTATTACTCACATTGTCATTGTGATGCGCAACTTAGGCTTTGCTTGGTAGAGAGGAAAAAATTTGGAAGGATGAAAAATTGAAGTGACGGGAAAATGAAAGTATGAATATTTTTTTCTTTCCATCGTTGTGCTTGGTTGGGTGAATGGAAAAACTAGAAGGAAAATAGGTTTATTTCCTCTCTATTGCTTGGTAAAATGGAAAAGTGAGATGAAAGGAAATTAAGCTTTGGAAATTATAATTTATTTTTAAATTTTATAATTTAGTACAATATTTTTAATTTAATTATTTTATTCAATTTAGTACCTAAATTTTTTATTTAATCTAAAATTGACCCATATTTTTTTCTAATTTTAATAATTTAGTCTAACATTTTTAATATAATTTTTTTAAATTTAATCCCCAATTTTTTCTTTAATTCAAAATTGACATATATGTATTTCAATTTTTTTATAATTGATTCCAATATTTTTAATATGATTTTATTTTTGTCCAGTTTAGTCCATAAATTTTTTATTTAATCTGAAATTAACCTCTATTTATATATATATATATATATATATATATATTATAATTTAGTGTAATATTTTTATAATCTAATCCTGAGATTGTGAATGTCAATGTAACACCTAATAAACGATACAAACGAATCTGACCCGAATATTGAATGCTACAAATGACCCATTTGTGGCTTAAAACAAATTAAAAAAAAAAAGCATATTTGATTACATGAAAGTAGACAACCAACACGAACATAAAGGGGGGAAATTAACTAAAGTCATCCGAGAAAATAAACCTTTAAAAACTTTAGAAAATAAATGATTTAACAAAAAGACATTTTGGTAATTTTACAAGATTTAAACCCAAAAGGCATTCAAAACTTTAATAAAAGTTTAATAGAAGTAGAAATATTGTATACCTCTATTTTTCTAGAAAAGAAGTTCAAATCAAAGTAAATTTAACTAAATAGGGGTTTAGGGACTAAAATGTAAACAATTTATAAGTTGTATTTTAATTTAAAAACTCAAATTTAGGTCCGTTTTAGACTCATTCATTCCAATTAGACATAATGGTAACTTCGTGTTGAAATCGAATTTGAAATGGAGTGTTTATTACAAAAAAGTAGTTTATGGGCCATTTTGAAAACATTCATAAAATACAGGGGCAATTTTTCAAAAGTGAAATTAAACCTTTATTTATGAGATAAATATCATCATTGACATATATACCAAGTTTCAAGTTAATCTGAGCTAAAACAAGTCCTTAATTGCAATTATAACATTAGTGACTAAAATAAAAAGTTTGCTATTATAAGATAATGGAATAAATTGAACAAAAATAAAATCATAATAAAAATATTAGATAAAATTAGAAACAAATAGAGTTTAATTTTGGATTAAATAAATATTTTAGGGACTAAAGTGATCAAAAATATTTTTATATTAATAATATTGAATTTAATAATAAAATAAAAAATAAGGGTAAATTTTAGATTAAATAAAATTTTTAGGGACTAAACTGAACAAAATAAAATTATAATATAAATATTGGATAAAATTGTAAAAATTAATTATAAATACGGTTAAAATAAAATTAGAATTTTTTAAGTACAATTTCATAATTTTATTACTAAAGTAGAATGACTTTAACTTTACTCTCTTATTTTCCACCCTATTTGGAGAGAAAACTTTTTGTATAGAGCAAAGAAAATTATTTGCGCTCCTATTTTCCTTTCTTCTAATTTTTCACTCTACCAATCAACCCTTAAAGTGGTCAAACTCAAACAAAACTTAAAAATAATGTCTACAAAATTAGAGTAAAAGATGCTTTTGAACCCTTGTTAATTTCTTTAATATTTTAAATTATTTTGGTTCAAAAAATAGTATTTCAAAATTCAAATTATTTTAAAGTTTTTTTTTCTAATAGACAAAGTAATTAATTGTAAAAAATTTTAATTTATTTCACTTTAATTTTATTAAACCTACTTGACAAGTCTAGATCCACTACTGTATACACTCTAAAATTAAGACTTTAATAGGAAGGGAGATATAAATTAATCTAATTATAATGTGAATTCATTTGATATCTACCCAGCCAAATTTTTAATAACGGGTGGACAGTAGACTATGGACTGACTCAATGTGTACCTAACATGGGTTAGATAACTATGGTTAGCATAGATCACTGTTTGGTTATGATTACAAACAATTGAAGTGAATCTTTTTAAATACATATTTCTAATTAATAATTAGGGTGCTTATTGAGCGACTTGATCGCGTGTTGAGTATTGTTCGATTTAATTCAAAAATTGTTTTACTCATATTCAACTCGACTTGATATTTGATAAGTTTGATAAAATTTTGTTCGACTCGTGCTAGTTAATACATAAAGTTTTGGAAATTTGAACCTCAAATATTTTATGTGTAAATTATTTAGTAAGTCATTGAACTTTTCTAGATTTTCCTACTAACATTCAAACTTCTCGGAACATAAGTTTTTTTTAAAGTAGCCACCAAATTAAAAAAAAAAACTATAAAATAAATTAACAAGATGCACGCAAACTTATCTAGTCAAGCTTAGTCTTGCTCAACTCGACTCATTCAAATTTCGAATCGAACTCAAATTCAGATTGAGTCAATTCAAACCAAGTGTTAATCGAGTTTTAATCAAATCGAGCTTGAACCGCTTACTAATTTCTCAACTCAATTAGCACCCTACTAATAATAATATGATATTTCAAGTTAGGGGAAACATAAGAAATCAAAATTTTCGACTTTACTCGAGGCGAAAAAACTCGACTCATCTTGACTCGACTAGACTCAAATAAATTTATACTCTGGGATAAGAAATCATTAAGAATAAATATTCAACCTCATTAATCGGTGAATTCAATCTGTCCTTCTCATAGGAACTCCCAAATTCTTGGGTTTGAATTCATTAAGAGTTTGAGTAAAACTCAACCTTTTCTAGCGGTAAGTTTATTTAGTCGTTCGCACAAAGACTACCCAAAGACTGGGCTATGAATTTATTAAGAGCAATTAAGCTCATCCTAGGCCTGTACATTGTTCATCACAGGGATAAGAAGGTAGATATGTACATTATGAGTCTTTTCACTAAGTGAATGAATCTGCCCATATGAGAATTAGAGAGTGGGTGAATTGGTGATATTGAGAAGGAAACAATGCTTCTCTATTTATAGGCTTCATTCAGCGGTAAAATCATCCAAAAGGAATTAGATTAAAACTTGATTAAATAGCTGAATTAAACTATGTGTACCTGCTATCTTTAAACACAGAAACTGATCTATTAAGTGAATGAACCTGACCCTAAAAAACGTCCAGATTGAGTGATCAGTTGTCATCCTCTGAAAATTAAATTAGACGGTATGGTTTCTCAAGCAGCCTATGAATAGTAAGCATTCACCCAGAATTCTTTCACATTCTTATATTTTTTCGACGTGTCGAAGACACGTGTTGCCACCACCACGAACACGTCGAGCCGAACGGCAGCAACGGCGGCGCGCAAGATTGCCCCTTGTTCTCTATCACTCAACAAGGAAGGGGAGAATAGTCACTGTAAATACCCTTGCCTTGGTTTTTTCCCACTCAATGTGGGATTATGACTCTTCACATTCCAACAATTCCCCACAAATGTGAAAGAATTTTTCTCTGCATCTTGAAAAATATCCTTATCAAAAGAGCAATAGTGAGATTAGTTGCTTAAGCACTAGTGAATGTATCTTGAACTAGTACATAGTGATGATGAGAAATTCTTCTCTTAGATAAGTGAAACTAGTCTTGAACTTTCTAAGATTAGGGTAAACTCATAACACACAACTAACCCCTTCATCCACCGAAGTTCTCGATGCGTACGATATATATATATAGCCATCTTACCTTTGGGTTATAGTAAGTGTACTAGAAAAATGACCCAATGTTTTTTTAATAGAAGGTGACTAACCCTTCTCACATACGTAAGTCATTTCATCATGTTTGTCTCAATAAAACCATCCTTATATGACTATGAAATAATTAAGAGCTCTTCGTATAAGCTTAACCTCACAAGGTGTTAGGAGATTTTCTTCAAGTTCATAATAAATGAACCAACCAACTATGGGATAAGAAACCATTAAGACAACCTCATTAATCGGTGAATTCAACATGTCCTTCTCAATACGAACTCTCAAATTCTTGGGTTTGAATTCATTAAGAGTTTGAGTAAAACTCAACCTTTTCTAGCGGTAAGTTTATTTAGTCCTTCGCACTAGGGACTACCCACTTAACTTTGGGTTATGAACTTATTAAGAATAGATATTCAGTAGAAAGTCGGTAAATTCATCAAGTCTATCTTACAAAGACTACCCAAAGACTGGGTTATGAATTTATTAAGAGCAATTAAGCTCATCCTAGGCATGTACATTGTTTATCATAGGGATAAAAAGGTAGAAATTTACACTATGAGTCTTTCCATTAAGTGAATGAATCTGACCCTATGAAAATTAGAGAGAGAATTATAGAGTGAGTGAATGTGTGTATTGGTGATATTTAGAAGCAAACAATGCTTCTCTATTTATAGGCTTCATTCAGGGGTAAAACCATCCAATAGGAATTAGATTAAAACTTCATTAAATTCCTGAATTAAACTCTGTGTAACTGCTATCTTTAAACACAGAAACTAATCAATTAAGTGAATGAATCTTACCCTAAAAAATGTCCAGATACATTGGATAATTACAAGCGTGTGTAACTTCTGCAATTACCATTGTTAGATTAAATTCAAAAACTGGCTTCTTTAAATTTCAGAAATCAAAAGACAGTGATCAGTTGTCATCCTCTGAAAATTAAATTAGATGGTATGGTTTCTCGTGCAGCCGATAAATAGTAGACATTCACCCAGAATTCTTTCACTTTCTTATATTTACTTAGAAAAATTCTTACGAATTTTCTCTAAAAAGATACTACGCGCGTGGATGTGTCGAAGACACGTGTTACCATAACCACAACCACGACCACGACGTGCCGAGCCGAACGGACGGCGGCAGTTAGTGAGATTTCCCCTTGTTATCTTTCACTCAAAAAGGGAAGGGAGAATAGTCACTATAAATACCATTGCCTTGGTATTTTCCCACTCAATGTGGGATTGTGACTCTTCACATTCAAACAATCCCCCACAAATGTGAAATAAGTTTTCTCTGAATCTTGTAAAATATCCTTATCAAAAGAGCAATAACGAGATTAGTTGCTTAAGCACTAGTGAATGTATCTTGAGCTAGTACATAGTGATGATGAGCAATTCTTCTCTTATATAAGTGAAACTAGTCTTGAACTTTCTAAGATTAGAGTAAACTCATAACACACAACTAACCCCTTACGTAAGATATATGCACACACACACACACACACACGTAAGTATATACTTAGCCATCTTACCTCAAGATTATAGTAAGTGTACTAGAAAAACGACCCAACGTTTTTCATAGAAGGTGGCTAACCCTTCTCACTTACGTAAGTCATTTCATCAGGTTTGTCTCAATAAAACCATCGTTATATGACTATGAAATAATTAAGAGCTCTCCGTATAAGCTCAATCTCACAAGGTGTTAGGTGATTTTCTTCAAGTTCAGAATAAATGAACCACCCAACACTGGGATAACAAATCATTAAGAATAAATATTCAACCTCATTAATCGGTGAATTCAACATGTTCTTCTCAATAGGAACTCTCAAATTCTTGGGTTTGAATTCATTAAGAGTTTGAGTAAAACTCAACTTTTCTAGCGGTAAGTTTATTTAGTCCTTCGCGCTAGGGACTACCCTCTTAACTTTGGGTTATGAACTTATTAAGAATAGATATTCAGCCAAAAGTCGGTAAATTCATCAAGTCTTTCTCACAAAGAGTACCCAAAATTAAGCTCATCCTAGGCATTTACATTGTTCATCGTAGGGATAGGAAGATAGAAATGTACATTATGAGTCTTTCCATTATGTGAATGAATATGACCCTAAAAAACGTCCAAATACATTAGATAATTACCACGACCGCGACGTGCCAGACGGACTGCAGCGGCGGCGCGCGAGATCCCTCTTATTCTCTATTACTTAACAAGGGAGGGGAGAATAGTCACTATAAATACCCTTGCCTTGTTATTTTCCCACTCAATGTGGGATTGTGACCCTTCACATTCCAACAAGACCATTTGACTTGTCCATTTCACACTTATAATATTTTTCAACCATGAAAGGATATGCCAACTTATTTAAATGACTAATATTATTAAAGGCTGTCACCATACCTAGTCCATTAGCCTTGTCCCACAATGCTTCACCCTTAAATTGAAGTGAATCTTTTTAAATACATATTTCTAATTAATAATTAGGGTGCTTATTGAGCGACTTGATCACGTGTTGAGTATTGTTCGATTTAATTCAAAAATTGTTTTACTCGTGTTCAACTCGACTTGATATTTGATAAGTTTGATAAAATTTTGTTCGACTCGTGCTAGTTAATACATAAAGTTTTGGAAATTTGAACCTCAAATATTTTATGTGTAAATTATTTAGTAACTCACTGAAGTTTTCTAGATTTTCCTACTAGCATTCAAACTTCTCGGAACATAAGTTTTTTTTTTTAAAATTAGCCACCAATTTTTTTAAAAAAAAACTATAAAATAAATTAACAAGCTGCACGCAAACTTATCTAGTCAAGCTGAGTCTTGCTCAACTCGGCTCATTCAAATTTCGAATCGAACTCAAATTCGAATTGAGTCAATTCAAACCAAGTGTTAATCGAGTTTTAATCAAATCGAGCTTAAACCGCTTACTAATCTCTCAACTCAATTAGCATTCTACTAATAATAATATGATATTTCAGGTTAGGGGAAACGTAAGAACATGTTAATGATTATATCTATGGGTTTTTTTTCTCGACAATGAGAAAATTTAATTAATAAAATGGCTAAAGGGGTACTTTTGCCCCTGAGTTCGACCCAAAAATGCAATTTCGCCCCTGAGTTCGACCCAAAAATGCAATTTCGCCCCTCGTAGAAAAGTGCACTCAATGTGGCCCTCCAGTTCATGAAATCGATCAAATTGACCCTTTGACCGACGTTGACCGTCACGGTGCTGACGTGGTAGTTAACGGTGATAACGTGGCAATCCATGATGCTGACGTGACGGTCAACGATGCTGATGTGACAGTACACGTGGGATGATGACGTGGAAGAAGGGGCTGAATTGATTATCTTAACTGAATTCGAGGGCATAATTGATTTTTTTCCTGAGTTTAGGGGCATAATTGATTTTAATTAAAAGTTCGATAACTTATATAATATTTAAGTTAAAAAATAAGAATTTATGAAATTATTAAAATTTTAAAATATTAAAACTAGATAAATAAATTTATTAAGTGAGAATAACTAAAAAAACAAAGTGAAGACTCTTACAGAAGATCAAAATATTCATCCATTTATTTTATAAAAATTCATAAAGTTAATAAAAATAAATAAAATATTCTAAAAGTTACTGAAAATAAAAATTATATAAAAATTTAAAATATATTATGAATTAAAAAAAGATAAAATTTAATCTAAAAACTTAATAATTTTTTCTATAAATTATTAAAAAATTAAACACTTTTATCGAAAAAAATTCGACTTCGTCATTTTGAGTATTACTATTCGTTAGATTTTTTAGTGGAATCAACATTGTACTAGAGTAACAATAGAATTCAATTTTTTCTCGTTTTTTACATCAAATTGATGCTCATTAATATTTGATTTACAGAAATGAAAGAGAATTTTGGCTTTATTAATACTTTAATACAAGGATGTCTCAATTGAAAATATGTTCAAAGAACATTAGTACGCGTAGCATAACGAGAAACAATCGAAAGATTCTCTAATGGTTTATAAATATTTTTTTAATTTTTTATATTTATAACTTTAATGTTTTTACTTATATTTAATTCATTATTGTGTTTTTATTTTTTAACATTTTATGAATATTTAAATATTAATAGTTTTTATTTTTTTAGCTTAAAGAATAAATAAGTTATCGAACTTTTAATTATGCCCCTAAACTCAGAAAAAGATCAATTATGCCCTTGAATTCGGTTAAAATAATCAATTCAGCCCCTCCTTCCACGTCATCATCCCACGTGTACTGCCACGTCAGCATCGTTGACCACCACGTCAGCATCATGGACTGCCACGTCATCACCGTTAACTGCCACGTCAGCACCGTAACGGTCAACGTCGGTCAAAGGGCCAATTTGATCGATTTCATAGACTAGAGGGCCACATTGAGTGCACTTTTCGACGAGGGGCGAAATTGCATTTTTGGGTCGAACTCAGGGGCAAAAGTACCCCTTTAGCCTAATAAAATAGAGTACCGCTGAAAAGCGGACTATAAGAAGGATTACAAAGACCTCAAAGGACAACCACCGGCATAATCTAATGCCTCGTATAGTCATACCAGAGCAACATCAATCCATACGAAAATCTTTCAAAAACCCATTATTTTCAAATAATAAACTTTGAGAAAAATGTAAAAATTATTTAGGTTTTGAAGAGAATCCAACAAAAAGAGTTCAATGAAGGAAAAACAAAGCAAAGAAGATGTTACTTTCGAAAATCTTCAATGGAGATGATGTTTGGTTGAAGAGGAAATGAGAAAACTAGTTTTGGGGAAAAATAATATGATATTCTCTCCAAAAAGATGACAACTTAAAAATAAAACCTTTTGTTATAAGTAAAACCCCCCTTTAAAAAGAATTTACCTTTTTACCACCTTTTTAAAATATTTTCATCTCAAGACATGACCCTCTTTTTGTTAAAATAAATAGACCCGAAACTAGTTTAACCCGGCCAACGGATTCTGTTCGACCCTCAACTCGATCCGGTAACTTCCGACCCTAGACTCTAGGCGTTACAACTCTCCCCCACTTAAGAAATTTCGGCCTCAAAATTTTCCTGATGGAAAGAGGTACGGAAATTGTCTCTTCATGTCATCCTTCCTGTCCCAAGTAGCTTCTTCCCCACCCCGATGTCTCCACAACACCTTGACTAACTCAATGGTCCTCCCACGCAAAACTTTACTATCCGTAGCAAGAATCTCAATTGGTTCTTCATCATATGACAAATCCGAATTCAATTCAATCTCTTCCACCGGCATAACATGAGACAAATCTGATCTATACTTTCGAAGCATCGAAACATGGAACACATCATGAATCTTCTCAAGCTCATATGGCAATCTCAACCTATATGCAACATGACCAATCCTCTCAACTATCTCATACGGACCAATGAATCTCGGACTTAACTTCCCCTTTTTGCCGAACCTCATTACCTTCTTCTACGACGAGACTTTCAAGAATACTTTGTCGCCAATATCATACTCTATCTGTAATCCCCTCGTCTCGGTCTGGATGACTGACCGGTCCGAGTAGGCTACACGGGGAAAACCGAAGTGAAACCCGCTAAGGCTCCCCTTCGGTTAGCAACCCTTGAAAATTTCTTTAATTATTATCTTGTCTAAATGAATTAAATTAATCCTATGTGAAAAGACGACAACGGAAGCAACAAGCGATGTGATCAACCCAAACAGCATACCAAAAACAGTCCATTTTAGCTTAAATTGCAGGCTATATCGAAACGCCCAGAGGGTGTATCGATACGCCTTGACTAGGTCAATTGGCCAAAGTCAACTCGAGGAGACCGTATCGAAACGATGGTCAACCATATCGATACACCCTCATCGGTCAATTTCTCGTGGTCAACGTTATGAAGATTGTTCCAAAACGCCTAGGACCGTTTTGATACTCTGAATTTCTCGTCAAAATCTCAGATTTCCAGTAGCAAAAACATATCAAAACACCCCTTTGCATACCGAAACCTCTGGCCTGAAACAAGGGGTCGTATAGAAACGGGACCAACTGTTTCGATACACCTGCTGCGAACAGACAAGTTTTAGCTGGTTTATGGCACAAGGCAGCCCCAAACTCCAAATAAAACCTCCCACAACCAAACACACAACAACTCTAGATGCTAGGCACCCTAAAACGACATGCTTAGCACTCATCATACATATAAAATCCATTCAAAGAGAAGCATCACTTCAACAAGGATTCATACATAGCATTTAAGATAACACGCCTTAGACAAACACACATAGCATTCATGGGAAGGGTATAAGTCCTCAAACACAAGGCAAATATGCTTCAAGTAAACATGGTCTACAATCCACGACATAAAGGCATAAACATGGCCAACATAAAATCAACAATTTGACATGCTCATCCAAACACAAAACCAAACTAAGGAGTTTGACACCAACTCCAACAAGTCTACAACCCCATCGTCTAGGCATTATTACAAACACGTAAATCATACTTGAGCTACTTGAGAACTTCAAAAGCTCCTCTCTTGCCCACTTGCATCCCGAACTCTAACGATCTGCATGTTGGAAATAAAGGAAAGCGTAAGCTATCTAGCTTAGTGAGTGAAGCTCTAAAACTCAACAAGCATGCAGTTTTCAAAACACTTTTCATAATTGACAATTAAATCAATGGATGCACGAATTATATCACAACAAGACTACACATGGTTTGCACATGCACAACCAACATACACACGGTGGGACCACACATCACCGTTTGACTAGTAGTTTTCCGATGGGACCAGTCATCACCTTACTCTACTACTAGTCACTACCGGTGGGACCACTCATCACCGTAATTATGACAACCATCACGTGAGGCTCGACTTCAACACGACTACACAACAACAACGGTGTAAAACAACTCAAGATGCACATGATACCACAACATATAGCCACTCATCAACACATAACAAAAGGTAGGAGTAGTAACTTACACTCGGGTTTAGGTGAACCCTCTAGTTCCCACCCAAATCCCCAAGAGTCCCATTTTGAAAGCAAAACAAAGTTTGACATTTCTACTCACCGTTGCTACCCAAACGGAAGTCGAATACCAAGCTCAAGTCTCCAAATTCTTCGGATTCGTTCCCAAGGCTTCACCAACAAAATTCCTTACTTCTAATCACCTCAACACAATCAAAATAACCACAAATCAGTCCACAATTCAATGTAGTCAACCCGGAACACAAACCAAGCACAAAACACATGATTTTTAACTAAAGACAACCCCAAAATCCTCATTCCCGAGCAGCCCTAAAGCACAGTCTAAAACCATTGATTCCAACACATATAACACTCCCTAAAGCTTCCAAAACAACCCTTATATATAGCCTAACCATCAGCCAACAAATTTCCACATTAAACACCCCCAAAACTCAACCTAAAACCCTTCAAAAACCTCCCTAAAACCCAATTTCGGGAAACACCATAAAACCTTGTAAAAATCGAATATGTTGGATCTTATAAGATGCTTTTAACTTATCTAACAACATTAAATCAAAAACTCATCTAAAGGTTATCAAAGTTTGGATTTTTATCTTCAAAACTTAAAAACTCAAAATCTAAAAACTATGAGCTTTCATGAAAATAAAGGTATGAGCTTGTAAAGGAAAGAGAGGACAAGTCAAAAAATGATTTTACCTTTGAAAAATCTCCAACAACAAGCAAGATAGATGATGGAATAGTAGACTTGGGGAAGGGGAGTTCTTTTGTCGTTGAAATGAAATGGAAGAGGAGAGAAGAAGATGATGAATAGTTTGGGTGTTTTGAAATAAGGGTGTGTTTATTTTACAAGTCAAAATATTTACCACTTTGCCATTAATGAGATGGCTATCTCAAAAATCCTAAAATCCATGGAATTGGGCTTTAAATCAAAACAAGTCCAACATAAAATCTTTTGTTTTGAAAACACGATGCCCAAAATAATATTTTATTATTTTAATTCACCCGACCCCAAAACCCGGGTGTTACACTATCTCTCTTCTTTTCAAATTGACATACGTTTTTTGTCTGTCTGAAGCTACCTTCAAGCGATCGCAAATCAGTTTTACCTTCTTGGTAGTTCCTTTAAGCAAGTCTGGCATAGGTACAAGCTTCTGTCCGACTTCGGCCCAACAAATAGGTGTTCTACATTTCCTACCATATAGAGCTTCATACGGTGCCATCTGAATACTAGGGGTTAACTACTGGAATAGTCACTTATGTTTTCCCCCAGTACAGGGTTGATCACCGATTTTGAAAAACGACCAGTAAGGTCACTTACGTTTTCTGGGCGTAAACTTTTGGTCACCCAATCGTTTGCTGCCGTTAAACACTAACAGATTGCTGACCTGGCAATGAAAAATAAGGGTAAATTACTGCAATGGCCATTAAAGTTTATCTCATATACATTTTTGCTCCCCAATTTAAAAAAATAAACATTATAGTCACTAATAAAAATGTTTCTTTATAATTTCACCCTTAAATTTTTAAAATTCATTTTCAACCCTAAAACTTTACAATCAATTAGTACAATAATATTATAAATGCTTAGATGAAAAATAGGTGCCCAAAGTATACCATTTTTAAACTTAGGTGCCCAAATTGCTCCTATTTAATAACTAAACTTTCAAATTGCTCCTATTTTACCACTTTGAATTATTATTATTATTGTTGTTGTTGTTATTATTATTATTATTATTATTATTATTATTATTATTATTATTATTATTATTATTATTATAACATGTCATGTCATTTTTTATTATTTTTAAATTAAAAATAATTTTAAAATAAAATTATTTTTATTATTTTTAAATTAAAAATAATTTTAAAATAAAATTATTTTTATTATTATTAAATTTAAAAATATTTTAAAAAATATTAGTTTTTAAAATAATTTAGGTGTCTAAAGTATTTTTTTTTGTAAAAATTAGTGCCCAAAGTTTCTATAGGTACAATTTTAGGTGCCCGGTTGTTAAATGGGTGTTAAAAAATTGTCAACCAATCGGTGCTTGACACATGGCATTAATTTTATTTTTTAAAAAAAATTTAAATGGAAATACTCAGAATTTTCAAATTATTATAAAATCTCAAAATTTTACAAGCTTCATAAAACAATCCTTATATCCCTAAAAAATCCCAAACTTTCATCGTCGACTTCCGCCGCTTTCGTCACTTCCATCGCCAGTTGTCGTCGCTGACCGCACCCACTTGATCGTCGGGCCAAGGCGACAATTTTCCCTAACACGGTGTCGTCAGAAACGCCCAACGGTGTGCAACTGAACGTCAAACGCGAACGTCGATTTCATGTTTGACGTTTGGCTTCACGTTGTTGGCCGTGTCTGACGACGATGTGTTGGGAAAAATGATCGTCTTGGTTCGACGACCAAGTGGGTGCATTCAGCGATGACAACTGGCAGCGACAATCGACGACGGAAGTTTGGGAATTTTTAGGGATTTAGAGACTGTTTTGTGAAGCTTGTCAAATTTTGATATTTTATAATAAATTGAAAGTTCTAAGTATTTTCCTTTAAAAATTAATAAAATTAATGTCACATGTTGAGTACCGATTGGTTTCCAATTTTTCTAACACTCATTTAACAGCCGAACACCTAAAATTGTAACTATGGTAAATTTGGGCACCTATTTTTACAAAAAAGCACTTTAAACACCTAAATTATTTTAAGAAGTAATATTTTTTAAAAAATGTTTTAAATTTAATAATAATAAAAATGATTTTATTTTATTTTAAAATTATTTTTAATTTAACAATAATAAAAAATGACATGTCATGTTACAAAAATATTAAAAACAATCCAGAGTGAAAAAATATGAGCAATTTGAAAGTTTAGTTATTAAATAGGTGCAATTTGAGCACCTAAATTTAAAAAGGTATACTTTGGGCACCTATTTTTCATTTAAGCTTTTATAATATTATTATACTAATTGAATTTAAAGTTTTAGGGTTGAAAATTAATTTTTAAAAATTCGAGGGTAAAATTATAAAGAAACATTTTCATTAGTGACTATAATGTTTAATTTTTTAAAATTTGGGAGCAAAATTGTACATGAGATAAAATTTAATGGCTATTGCAATAATTTATCCTTATTTTTGCGTTGCCAGGTCAGCAATCCGTCAGTGTTTAATGACAACAAATGGCTGAGTGACCAAAAGTTTACGCCCCGAAAACGTAAGTGACCTTACTGGTCGTTTTTCAAAATCGGTGACCAACTCTGTACTGGGGGGAAACATAAATGACTATTCCACTAGTTAACCCCCTAATAACTATTATTGTACGCAAACTCTACTAGCGGTAGATGTTTTTCCCATGAACCCTGAGATTCGATCATACAACACCTCAACATGTCCTCTAACACCTGAATAACTCTCTCTGACTGACCATTTGAATGTAGGTGATACGAAATACTGAATTTCAACCAAGTCCCCAAGGCACAATGCAAACACTCCTAAAACCTGGCTGTAAACCTAAGATCTCTATCAGACACAATAGACTTCGGTACACCATGCAGCCTCACAATCTCACTGATATACAACTCGGCCAACCTGTCTAAGGTATAAGTAGTATGAACAGGTATGAAGTGGGCACACTTAGTGAATATGTCAACTATTACCCATATTGAATTCTTCTTCGTAGGAGTCAACGACAAACTTGACACAAAATCCATAGTAATTTGTTCCCACTTCCATTTTGAAATTTTCAACGGCTGTAACAAACCTGAAGGAAACTGATGCTCGGCCTTAACACGCTTGCAAACCATACATCTAATCACATACTCGGCCACATCATTCTTTAACCCAATCCAGAAGTACTCATCTTTCAACCCACGATACATCTTCATACTACTCGGATGCATAGCAAAAGGACTGTTATGTGCTTCATTCAAGGTGGTACGTCTTAACTCGGCATCTTTCGAAACAACTACTCTATCCTTGAAACATAAGATCTCATTCTCACTAAAATAGAAATTTGTGGGTTTACCCTCGACTATATCTTGCACGTGAGGTGCCAAAGATCTGTCTTGCAATTGTTTCTCTCGAATCAACTGAACTAACAAAGGTTTAACTTGTAGCTCGGCTATCAAACCGCCATCCCGTGACACACTCAACCTCGCAAACATAGCTCGCAACTCAACTGTCACCTTCTTATTCAAAGCATTAGCCACTACATTTGCTTTACCCGGATGGTACTCTATTGTGAGGTCATAGTTCATAAGAATCTCTAACCACCTACGTTGTCTAAGATTCAACTCTCTCTGAGTCATCAAATATTTCGAACTCTTGTGGTCGGTGTAGACTGTGCATTTCTCACCATAAAGGTGATGTCTCCAAATCTTCAAAGCAAAGACCACAGCCGCTAACTCTATGTCGTGGGTGGGGTAATTCTTCCCATGAACCTTCAACTGTCTCGAAGCATAAGCTACAATTCTTCCTTCTTGCATAAGCACACAACCTAAACCCATATACGATGCATCACTGTAGATTACGAACTCTTTCCCTAGTTTAGGCTAAATCAAAATAGGAGCTTCTGTCAATGCTTTCTTCAACATTTCAAACGCTTGCTGCCTTGCATCTGTCCACTCATACAGAACATTTTTCTGAAGCAATTTAGTCAAAGGTGCCATAATCTTCGAGAATCCCTCAACAAATCTTCGATAATACCCTGCCAAGCCTAGGAAACTAAAAATTTCAGTCACCGACTTCGGTTGCTTCCAATTCACTATTGCTTCTATCTTCTTGGGATCCACACTAATCCCATCGGCTGAGATCACATAACCTAGAAAGACTACTTCCCTAATCCAAAACTCACATTTACTCAACTTGACATACAACTAATTTTCAATCAAGGTCTGTAGCACTAATCGCAAATGCTCATCATGTTCTTCCTCGGTCATGGAGTACACTAAAATGGCATCTATAAACACTACTACAAATCTATCCAAAAACTCGTGAAACACTTTGTTATTCATGTTCATAAATGCAACTGTGGCATTAGTCAAACCGAAAGGCATTGCCAAGAACTTGTAGTGCCCATATCGTGTATATCCACAACCTCAACTGATAATAGCCATATCTCAAATCAATCTTCGAAAATATTGTAGCACCTCTCAACTGATCAAGCAAATCGTCGATCTGTGGCAAAAGATATTTGTTCTTTACTGTTACCTTGTTCAACTGCCTATAATCTATGCACATCCTCATACTGTCATCCTTTTTCTTCACAAACAAGACTGGAGCACCCCACGGAGAAATACTAGGCCTAATGAAACCTCTATCCAACAATTCCTGAAGCTGTGTCTTCAACTCTTTCAACTCTTTAGGTGACATTCTATACGGAGCAATAGATACGGGAGCAGAATCTGAATACGTCACAATAGCAAAATCAATATCCATATCTGGAGGCAAACCCGACAACTCTTCTGGAAAGACACTCGAAAAATCACAAATTGTTCTGATGTCTTGCGGTCTAACTTCACTCATGTTCGAATTCATCACGTAGGCCAGATATGCTTGACAACCCAAATCCATCAATCTCTGAGCTTCTAAAGTAGAAACAACATTGGACAAGAACTTAATGTTCTCGCCAACTACTACAACCTCATAATCATCTGCGAGTCTCAAGGAAACTCTTTTGGTCTCAAAGTTTACCCTAGCTCTATGTTCTACGAGCCAATTCATGCCCAAAATCACATCGAAACCATAGAACGGTAGTTCCATCATATCAACCGAAAACACGTGACCCTGAATCATTAGAGGACACCTCCTGTACATTTTTCTAGCTACCACGATCTCATCAAAAGAACTAGTAACATTCACACCTACCTCTAACCACTCATACGGTAAATCTAAAGATCTTGCATGCTCACCTAAAATGTATGAATGTGTCGACCCCGAATCTATCAACGAAAGCAAGGATAAAGACCGTAACAAGAAATTACCTGCGATGACATCCGTGTCATTCCTAGCCTCTCGCTGTACATACACCCTAGCCAGTCCTTCACCCTCGGGCTGAACTGCTACTACATGAGCTATATTTCTCTGACCATCATTCCTTGGCTGAAAGTTACCTCGATCGCGCCCACATCCTCTCTGATGCTCAAAACCTCGAACTGGACATGTCCGCCCCCAGCCGGGTGAGGACAGTTACGCCTCAAATGATCTCGGG
Organism: Hibiscus tridactylites; assembly: GCA_958450335.1. Taxonomy (NCBI): domain Eukaryota; kingdom Viridiplantae; phylum Streptophyta; class Magnoliopsida; order Malvales; family Malvaceae; genus Hibiscus; species Hibiscus tridactylites. The sequence continues at coordinate 84,396,605 of OY288283.1, read as the reverse complement.
ATCCATTGTTCCAACATACCCCAAAGGTACCCATACACTCGCCCGGATGACGTCTCCCATATCTAGTGCACTCAGGAGTGTGAACAACAGCTCCTTGGCTCTAATTGCCGCGTCCATGGTTACCGCCTCTACGTCTCAAGTCAGGCTGATATCTCATATCCTTGTGCCTCTTGGCACGCTCTCTGTCCCATTCTGCATGTCGTTTACCTGAATCAGACCCACTGGTACGAGCGTTCAAGCCTAAACTCTGCTCAATATCCTTGGCCCTAGATGTAACACCCCAAATTTGGGCTTAGAAGTTTAGGGTCTGAACCGGACCGGTCTGAGAAACGGTTCGAATATAAAAGGAGGTTTTAGGGAATGCCTAGTTCGAGATGCTTTAAAAATATAGAAAAATATCTAAAAATCCTCATTTAATATATTAAAGAGAATGGTGAAATCAATTTTACAAAATGAAGTTTGGAAATATTACATTTCGGTGTAGTGACCAAATTGTAGTTTTTGCAAAAGTGAAATAGTGACTGTTTTGTAAAGGATTGAAACTTTGAATCTTTAAGGAGCTAATTTACCCAAAATGTTTTCTCTAGATTTTTCCTTAATTTGGGTAATTTTATTAATGTTTTAATTAAAGGAAATGAGGTTTAATTAAAGGAGAAACTAACTTTGACTATTCATAACTACTTTTCACAAATTTTCCCTCTCTTCATTTTCTCTCAAATTCCTCTCAACCAAACACATTTTTCTCCAGAAAATTTACTTTGATTTCACACTTCATTTGATGAGATTTCAATTCCTCTTTGATTCCTAATCAATCTTTCATCAAATCTATTAGTTTTCTATATTGAATTTTCATGGAAACTTGCCCAAAACAAGGAGAAATCATCATTTAGAGGTAAGCTTATTCTTCTCCTCTAAATACTCAGTTCTTTACTGAAATTCCCAACTTGTCAATCCTTTATTAAAGTTTTATGAATGGTTTTAGTGTTGGAAACAAGATTTTGGCTTAAAACTCAAGATTTTAGAAGAGATCTTGGAGATTTTTGTGGATCTTGGTTAGACTCTGTTTTGAGGTTCTTTTCTAATGTATTTTGGATGTTAATTGATGTTACAAATGAGGTTTTATCAATCAAATCCCGAATAGGTTTGTTTTCCTAAGTTTTGCTTGCTAGAATGGTGGTTTTTTGGGGTGGTTTTGGTGATCTGCTGTTGCTGGAGGTATAAGGTCATGTTTATGTTGCTTTTTGATGTTAATTGATGTTTATAAGAGGTTAGAATTGATAGATCTTGGCTGGGCTTTGTTTTGGGAGAGTTTGGAGGTGATTTCGGTTGTTTTTGGTAGCCGAAAAGAGGTTCTTGGGTAGAGCAGCGAGTTGAGTTGTGTTGCTGGTGATTTTAATGCATGGTGATGCATTAATCCTCTGTTGTTATGTGTTTAAAACAGGGGATAATGATCCGGAAGCAATAGAGGTGGCGTTGGAAGTTTCGGATGCTTGGGAGGCTTGTCGGCTAGCATAGTTTTGTGTATCGGTGAGTGGAGATGGTTTTCCAACTTTGAAACGATTATTTGGAGGTTTTGGGAGCTTAGTTTAAGTCTAAACAACTTAGCTAAGCTCAAGAGTAAGTTTTCGGAAAAACTCCCTTATATGTGCTAAGTTGTGGTTTGATGCATTAGTTATAAATTGCAAATTTAATTTCTGTTTTGAAAGCATGTTTTAGCATGATTAATGCTGGTTTTGAAAGACATGTATTGAAGGATGCTTAAGGTAAGAGATCCTTGATTTTACATGTTATTAATTTGGTAATGATGCATGGAGATGCATGATGTTTAATGGCTTTGATTAACGCTTTAAAACAGTGAATTGATGATGGTATTTGATGTATATTGGCAAGTGATGTATTGGTTTTTAAAGTACTTGAATCGGATATAGTTAGCCGACTATAGGATTGGGTGCACCGTAAGTAAAGTCGCCTTAGATGTTGAGGGGTTGTGATTGTACCGTAAACTCCATCCAAGTATTACTAACGAGAGAGGTAAGATCACAATGGTGGTTAAAAGTCAGTGTGTGGATCTTGTTAAGGTCACAACGGTGGTTAAAAGTCCGTGAGTGGATCTTGTTAAGGTCACAACGGTGGTTAAAAGTCCGTGTGTGGATCTTGTGTTATGTGTCTCGTACTCTGGTTAGTGGGTTATACAACTACCGATGAGTGATGTTGAGGGGCTGTGATTGTACCGATAAACTCCATCACGAGTGTTGAGGGGTTGTGATTGTACCGATAAACTCCACCTTGTAAGCCGGTAGTGTGTATGAAGCGTGTGGGACAACGCTTGTAATCCGCGTATCCGATTGTGTCTTGTGTTGAAATGGTTTGTGAACTATCACTTGAAAGCCAATATAATGTATTGAATGTAATGAAGCGAGAGATGCTTGAAAATGATGCAAGGTTGCATGGGAAATATGTAAATGATGCAAGAATGCATGTGTTACTTGTTAAGCATGAGCAAACGTATATCTTTTATTGTGAGTGGTGCATATGTGCATAGAATCTCATAAGTGCATTGAAGTCTTGTGAAGGCTTGTTTTAAAAAGGCATGTAATGTAAATGTTGCTTTTGTAGTTCATGGGTTTTGCATTTGTTGAATGTATGAGATTGATAGAAGGAACATTTGGTTTTCAAAAGGCATTTTGCTTTGAAATGATCATCAAGCATGAGAATAGTATGTTGTGAAGTGGAGGTGATTTCCAAGGAAATTGAGTTAAACTTTGCATGAAGTGTTCATGCTTGAAAAGGTTTAAATGATAGTATTTGCAAGAATGTGGTTTGGGGTGAGTTGTTTAGCATTTCAAAGTTAAAGGTTGGTTTCATGTTGAGCAATGCATGATTTAAAGCGATGTTGTTTCAAAGGAGGTTTTCAAACAATGCTTTGGTTTATTGAATTGTATCCACATTTAAAGAAGGTTTTATGATTCGCTGCATTGATGGTGTTTTGGTTTTGAGCATTCCTCACTAAGCATTATGTGCTTACGCTTCTTTTTGTCCATCAATGCAGATTTTTGAAGTTGGGACAACAAGAAGCAAGGGATTCAAGAAGAGCTCCACTTGAGAAGTATGTCTTGGTTTATAGCTATAGATAATAAAGGCAATGGGAGGAGAGTCTTTTATGTTGTTGTGTAATGAGATTGTGTATGTTGACCATGTTCGATTTATGGTTTGAACCTTGTTGTTGATCACTTTTCCATATTTGAATCTTCTTCTTCATAAGTGGATATGCTATGCTCTTTGTTTAAAAGCAAGATCTTATGTTGAATGTGATTAGGGAGTTGGTGTGCCTAATGATTGCTTTGTATCTAGTTTTAAATGTAATTTGTTAGTTATAATGCTTATCATGTTGATGATATGTTTTTGAATGGTTTCAACTGTGTTTGATGGTGTTTGGAAGTGAAAAACCAGATTTTTCTGTTGTTTCTGGGCAGGGTGTATCGAAACACCCTTGGCTGTTTCGAAACGGGTGCTTGAAATGGCTTGGGCGTTTCGGAACGACTGGAAGTGTTTCGAAACACTTTTGCTACTGGAAGTGTCCGTTTCTGAACTGGTTTCGGAACATACCCGCGTATCGAAACGGTCAACACCGTTTCAATACGGGCGTACGACATGGGTGTTTCTATACGGGTGTCAGTGTTTCGAAACGGGTGACCGTTGGACAGATTCTGCATGCTTTACATTTTAGTCCTGAAAGTTGTAATTGCAATTGCTTGAGCTTGGGATATCTTTTTAAGCTGAAATTTGGCAGAGAGGCTTGTAATATGATTAATTGAGGTTTGGTAAAACTAAAATCTTGAAAGTCCTTTTATTTTCCAAAATTTACATTTTGGTCCCTAAAAGTGTATTTCTTGCAATTGAGTCCTTAAACGTTTCTGATCGCTATGCTTTTCTCTTCCAAGGTGATTGGGCTTTCACATAGGTTTAATGCGCATCTAGAGAAGTTTTAATATTTAAAAAAAAAGGTCGTTAACCAGGGTTGACTTTCGAGTTGACTTTGGTTTTCCCCGTGTAATCTTCGTAGTTCGGGTCAACCATCTAGACCGGGCTAAGGGGGTTACACTAGAGATCAAAACATCAAACTCAGTGTAATTAGAAGCAAGCATATATGTCTTCACATCCCTAGTCAAACCATAGCGGAAGCACTCACAACGTTCTCTCTCATTGGGAAGCAACTTGAGAGCATATTGGCTCAACCTCACAAATTGTACCTCGTACTTTGACACTGTTTACTACCCTGAAACAAAGCCACAAATTCCCTCTTCTTTTCTTCCTGATATTGTGCTCCAAGGTACTTCTTTCTGTAGGCTGTTCTAAAGAATTTCCAAGAGACATTTGCCTCTGGCATACCCGAAATAACTGTATTCCACCAAGCATACGCATCTCCTTGAAGCAAGGAGACAACACAAGCCAACTTACGAGTGTCTGAGCACTCAATCTGACCTAAGATTAGTGTAGTGCCCTCGAGCCAAGCCTCTGAACCCTCAAGAGTCAAACCACGAAACTCGACTCCGCCCAAACTACAAAGTCTCTTAAGGGGTAAACCAGTCTCCGTACCCTTAGGTGGTGTTGCAGCATGTATGTCGGCTAAAGCTGTCTGAAAAGCCCTGGCTATGGTCTGAATCAAATGAGTCATGTCCGCACCAGTCTGAACCTAGCCAACCTTAGGTCCATTACCATCACACCCAGCATTCGCACCAGTCTGAGGTACATTACCTCCGACATTTGCCCCATTACCATCGAGATGAGAAGGAACATGAGGCACATCCCCGGGTGCCTGGTCACCCACTCTAGGACGTCCTCTCGGTCTCACCATAAAGAAGATACAATCTAAAACAACAAACATAACACACAAGAAAACATTGGGTCAGCAAGGGCAAGGATCCAAGTTCTCTAGCTCTTTTAACCAAAACCATTTCCCAATAACAATACTAAGCAATGGGGATGCTCGACTACTCTTCAATCAACAGCAAGAAAGAGAAATCATGCTTTCACACACCATGCGACGACAAACGAAGCAAAAAAATCAACTTACCTGACTTACCTTCCCGGGAGACCTCGAAACCGAGGCTCTAATACCACAAAATGTAACCCCCTCAACCCAATCTAGTCGCAAGACTAAATCGAGAGAGTTACACGGGGATAACCGGAGAAAAATCTGAGAATCTCCCTCCGATTAACAACCCTAGAATTTCAATTTATCTTGACCAAATGAATTTTAGAGATCCTATGGTGTTAAGGGTCACATCGGAAGAAACAACGTCTCAATCGGACATCATTCAGATGTCCAATTGAAACCAAACAGTCACAAAGGTCCATTTTGTAAAAAAAACACATTAAACATGGACCAAAATGTAATCTTAACCTTACCAAATAGTCATTAGTCAAATTCCAAGCACACGAGGCAAAACCAACTCAAATCAGACATGAAAACTCAATTAAAGAACCTTCAAGCATTAGGGACCAAACACAACATTTGGAAATCTTCAAAGATGCCTTCTAACCACTTTAACTACCTGTGTTTCGAAACAAGGGTTGCCCATTTCGAAACACGGTCTCTCAGCAAAAAGAAAAACTATGCCGTTCCGAAACGGCTTCTCTTGGTTTTGAAACGGGAGTCTCCAGAGGCAAAACGTGTCAAAATGACACCACCCCCGTTCTGATACGGGTGCCCTCAATGCCTGGCCGTTTCGAAACCATACCAGGTGTTTCGAAACATCTGGGCACAAATGGGTTTTAAAATGTCATTTTGGCATCCTCAAATGTTTCCGAACTCGTCCCAACATGTATCAAACAACATGGCAACACCATAAATAAGTAAACTAGAGGCAAAGCACCCTAAAACCAACATCAAAACACACATACATACACAAATGGATACATGGCCAAAAAGCTAAAGGAAACACTTCATTATAAGCATGAACTAACCAAAACATAAGGCATGCATTCATAAAGCATAACAACCTTCCACAAAACATGGTCTTAACCTTAAAAACATGTTAGCAACAATAACAACCACGTGGGATTTTGGAAACCAACTCCCCCAACACAAAAGTCTACCATTCCCATTGCCTAAGTATTATTACAACCATAAAACCATACTTGAGCTAGCAAATGAACTCCAAGGTTCCTCTTTTTCCCCACTTGCCTCCCGTAGCCACTAACGATCTGCATTGTTGGAAAAGAGAGCGTAAGCTTGAGAGCTTAGTCAGCGGAGCTCAAAATCTCAACAACAACAATATAGTTTCAAAACACATATCTATTTTTAAGACAAACCGTAAGGAGTGGAATATACTAAACTGAAAGTATAAGAACAAGTTCATGGTGTGCACATGCACAATCATTCCCGGTGGGACTACACATCACCGTTCTCAAACAACTAGCATATTTCTGGTGGGACTACACATCACTGTATTCAGCAACACCCTTCCCATTAACCATCACGTGAGGCTTTGACAATAACAACAACATAATAACATTCAAAAGGATTTAAAAGGAAATAGTATTTCACCCAACAACACATGTAATCACATTCATCAACACTTAACAAAATAAGACGATATTAGATAAACTTATACTTGAGTTTAGGTAAGCCCCTAAAGCCCAACCCAAACACCAAGAAAACCTCTTTGAAACATTTCAAAGCTTTAAAACATTACCACTCACCAGCACAACTCGAACGATGGCTGAAACACTGATTTCAAGCCTCCGCAACACCGGGTATCGCGTCCGAAGTACCCAATTCCATTTTTGCTGTTTCTAAAAATCCTAAACAGAGAATTAATACCCTTTTCAACATGCATACCCACTGAAATTCACAAAATCAATATTCAACAACATTCTCTCATCGATTCATAACCAAAGTTATCCGAAAATATCACCACATCAGCTCTAAGAAAAACTCAGAATTATGATCATCCAAAACACATTTATTTACTCCAAAAACATCATTCCAAAGCTACAAAACCATCAGGGGTCGTTTCAACCCAAAATCAAGCCAAAAACTCTAGTATTTCAACCTTTAAAACTACCCACTTACCTAGTTTCGAGATTTTATGATTGAACCAGCATCTCCACATCATTTAACACTCAAAACATTACTTTTACCCAACCCAAAACACAACAACATCAATCCATACAAAAATCCCCCAAAAACCCATTATTTTCAAACAATGAACTTTGAGAAAAATGTAAAAATCATTTGGGTTTTGAAGAGAATCCAACAAAAAGAGTTCAATGAAGGAAAAACAAAGCAAAGAAGAGGTTACCTTCAAAAACCTTTAATGGAGATGATATTTGGTTGAAGAGGAAATGAGAAAACTAGTTTTGGGGAAAAATAATATGATATTCTCTCCAAAAAGATGACAACTTAAAAATAAAACCTTTTGTTATAATTAAAAACCCCCATTTAAAATGAATTTACCTTTTACCCTTTTTTAAAATATTTTCATCTCAAGACATGACCTTTTTTTGTTAAAATAAATAGACCCGAAACTAGTCTAACTCGGACAACGGATTCGGTTCGACCCTCAACTCGATCCGGTAACTTCTGGCCTTAATTTTAATAATTTAATCTATCATTTTTAATATAGTTTTATTTTTTTAATTTAATCCCCAGTTTTTTCTTTAATTCAAAATTGACATATATGTATTTCAATTTTTTTATAATTGATTCCAATATTTTTAATATGATTTTATTTTTGTCCAGTTTAGTCCATAAAATTTTTATTTAATCTGAAATTAACCTCTATTTATATATGTGTATATTATAATTTAGTGTAATATTTTTATAATCTAATCCTGAGATTGTGATTGTCAATGTAACACCTAATAAACGATACAAACGAATCTGGCCCGAATATTGAATGCTACAAATGACTCATTTGTGGCTTAAAACAAATTAAAAAAACAAGCATATTTGATTACATGAAAATAGACAACCAACACGAACATAAAGGGGAAAATTAACTAAAGTCATCCGAAAAAATAAACCTTTAAAAACTTTAGAAAATAAATGATTTAACAAAAAGACATTTTGGTAATTTTACAAGATTTAAACTGAAAAGGCATTCAAAACTTTAATAAAAGTTTAATATAAGTGGAAATATTGTATACCTCTATTTTGCTAGAAAAGAAGTTCAAATCAAAGTAAATTTAACTAAATAGGGGTTTAGGGACTAAAATGTAAACAATTCATAAGTTGTATTTTAATTTAAAAACACAATTTCAGGTCCGTTTTAGACTCATTAATTTCAATTAGACATAATGGTAACTTCGTGTTGAAATCGAATTTGAAATGGAGTGTTTATTGCAAAAAAGTAGTTTATGGGCCATTTTGAAAACATTCATAAAATACAGGAGCAATTTTTCAAAAGTGAAATTAAACCTTCCTTTATGAAATAAATATCACCATTGACATATATACCAAGTTTCAAGTTAATCCGAGCTAAAACAAGTCCTTAATTGCAATTATAACATTAGTGACTAAAATAAAAAGTTTGCTATTATAAGATAATGGATTAAATTGAACAAAAATAAAATCATAATAAAAATATTAGATAAAATTAGAAACAAATAGAGTTTGATTTCGGATTAAATAAATTTTAGGGACAAAAGTGAACAAAAATATTTTTATATTAATAATATTGAATTTAATAATAAAATAAAAAATAAGGGTAAATTTTAGATTAAATAAAATTTTTAGGGACTAAACTGAACAAAATAAATTTATAATATAAATATTGGATGAAATCGTAAAAATTAATTATAAATACGGTTAAAATAAAATTAGAATTTTTTAAGTACAATTTCATAATTTTATTATTAAAGTAGAATGACTTTAACTTTTCTTTCTTATTTTCCACCCTATTTGGAGAGAAAACTTTTTGTATAGAGCAAAGAAAATTATCTGCCCTCCTATTTTTCTTTTTTTTAATTTTTCACTCTACCAATCAACCCTTAAAGTGGTCAAACTCAAACAAAACTTAAAAATAATGTCTACAAACTTAGAGTAAAAGATGGTTTTGGACCCTTGTTAATTTCTTTAATATTTTAAATTATTTTGGTTCAAAAAATAGTATTTCAAAATTTAAATTATTTTAAAGTTTTATTTTTCTAATAGACAAAGTAATTAATTGTCAAAAATTTTAATTTATTTCACTTTAATTTTATTAAACCTACTTGACAAGTCTAGATCCACTACTGTATACACTCTAAAATTAAGACTTTAATAGGAAGGGAGGGAGATATAAATTAATCTAATCATAATGTGAATTCATTTGCTATCTACCCAGCCAAATTTTTAATAACGGGTGGACAGTAGACTATGGACTGACTCAATGTGTACCTAACATGGGTTAGATAACTATGGTTAGCATAGATCGCTGTTTGGTTATGATTACAAACAATTGAAGTGAATCTTTTTAAATACATATTTCTAATTAATAATTAGGGTGCTTATTGAGCGACTTGATCGCGTGTTGAGTATTGTTCGATTTAATTCAAAAATTGTTTTACTCGTGTTCAACTCGACTTGATATTTGATAAGTTTGATAAAATTTTGTTCGACTCGTGCTAGTTAATACATAAAGTTTTGGAAATTTGAACCTCAAATATTTTATGTGTAAATTATTTAGTAAGTCATTGAACTTTTCTAGATTTTCCTACTAACATTCAAACTTCTCGGAACATAAGTTTTTTTTAAAGTAGCCACCAAATTAAAAAAAACTATAAAATAAATTAACAAGATGCACGCAAACTTATCTAGTCAAGCTTAGTCTTGCTCAACTCGACTCATTCAAATTTCAAATCGAACTCAAATTCAGATTGAGTCAATTCAAACCAAGTGTTAATCGAGTTTTAATCAAATCGAGCTTGAACCGCTTACTAATTTCTCAACTCAATTAGCACCCTACTAATAATAATATGATATTTCAAGTTAGGGGAAACATAAGAAATCAAAATTTTCGACTTTACTCGAGGCGAAAAAACTCGACTCATCTTGACTCGACTAGACTCAAATAAATTTATACTCTGGGATAAGAAATCATTAAGAATAAATATTCAACCTCATTAATCGGTGAATTCAATCTGTCCTTCTCATAGGAACTCCCAAATTCTTGGGTTTGAATTCATTAAGAGTTTGAGTAAAACTCAACCTTTTCTAGCGGTAAGTTTATTTAGTCGTTCGCACAAAGACTACCCAAAGACTGGGCTATGAATTTATTAAGAGCAATTAAGCTCATCCTAGGCCTGTACATTGTTCATCACAGGGATAAGAAGGTAGATATGTACATTATGAGTCTTTTCACTAAGTGAATGAATCTGACCATATGAGAATTAGAGAGTGGGTGAATTGGTGATATTGAGAAGGAAACAATGCTTCTCTATTTATAGGCTTCATTCAGCGGTAAAATCATCCAAAAGGAATTAGATTAAAACTTGATTAAATAGCTGAATTAAACTATGTGTAACTGCTATCTTTAAACACAGAAACTGATCTATTAAGTGAATGAATCTGACCCTAAAAAACGTCCAGATTGAGTGATCAGTTGTCATCCTCTGAAAATTAAATTAGACGGTATGGTTTCTCAAGCAGCCTATGAATAGTAAGCATTCACCCAGAATTCTTTCACATTCTTATATTTTTTCGACGTGTCGAAGACACGTGTTGCCACCACCACGAACACGTCGAGCCGAACGGCAGCATCGGCGGCGCGCAAGATTGCCCCTTGTTCTCTATCACTCAACAAGGAAGGGGAGAATAGTCACTGTAAATACCCTTGCCTTGGTTTTTTCCCACTCAATGTGGGATTATGACTCTTCACATTCCAACAATCCCCCACAAATGTGAAAGAATTTTTCTCTGCATCTTGAAAAATATCATTATCAAAAGAGCAATAGTGAGATTAGTTGCTTAAGCACTAGTGAATGTATCTTGAACTAGTACATAGTGATGATGAGAAATTCTTCTCTTAGATAAGTGAAACTAGTCTTGAACTTTCTAAGATTAGGGTAAACTCATAACACACAACTAACCCCTTCATCCACCGAAGTTCTCGATGCGTACGATATATATATATATATATATATATATATATAGCCATCTTACCTTTGGGTTATAGTAAGTGTACTAGAAAAATGACCCAATGTTTTTTTAATAGAAGGTGGCTAACCCTTCTCACATACGTAAGTCATTTCATCAAGTTTGTCTCAATAAAACCATCCTTATATGACTATGAAATAATTAAGAGCTCTTCGTATAAGCTTAACCTCGCAAGGTGTTAGGTGATTTTCTTCAAGTTCATAATAAATGAACCAACCAACTATGGGATAAGAAACCATTAAGACAACCTCATTATTCGGTGAATTCAACATGTCCTTCTCAATAGGAACTCTCAAATTCTTGGGTTTGAATTCATTAAGAGTTTGAGTAAAACTCAACATTTTCTAGCGGTAAGTTTATTTAGTCCTTCGTACTAGGGACTACCCACTTAACTTTGGGTTATGAACTTATTAAGAATAGATATTCAGTAGAAAGTCGGTAAATTCATCAAGTCTTTCTTACAAAGACTACCTAAAGACTGGGTTATGAATTTATTAAGAGCAATTAAGCTCATCCTAGGCATGTACATTGTTTATCATATGGATAGGAAGGTAGAAATTTACACTATGAGTCTTTCCATTAAGTGAATGAATCTGACCCTATGAAAATTAGAGAGAGAATTAGAGAGTGAATGAATGTGTGTATTGGTGATATTTAGAAGCAAACAATGCTTCTCTATTTATAGGCTTCATTCAGGGGTAAAACCGTCCAATAGGAATTAGATTAAAACTTGATTAAATTCCTGAATTAAACTCTGTGTGACTGCTATCTTCAAACACATAAACTAATCAATTAAGTGAATGAATCTTACCCTAAAAATGTCCAGATACATTGGATAGTTAGAAGCGTGTGTAACTTCTGCAATTACCATTGTTAGAATAAATTCAGAAACTGACTTTTTTAAATTTCAGAAATCAAAAGACAGTGATCAGTTGTCATCTTCTGAAAATTAAATTAGACGATATGGTTTCTCAATTAGCCGATAAATAGTAGACATTCACCCAGAATTCTTTCACTTTCTTATATTTACTTAGAAAAATTCTTACGAATTTTCTCTAAAAATATACTACGCGCGCAGACGTGTCGAAGACACGTGTTACCATGACCACAACCATGACCACAACATGCCGTGCCGAGCCGAACGGACGGCGGCAGTTAGCGAGATTTCCCCTTGTTCTCTTTCACTCAACAAGGGATGGGAGAATAGTCACTATAAATGCCATTGCCTTGGTATTTTCCCACTCAATGTGGGATTTTGACTCTTCACATTCCAACAATCCCCCACAAATGTGAAAGAATTTTTCTCTGAATCTTGTAAAATATCCTTATCAAAAGAGCCATAGCGAGATTAGTTGCTTAAGCACTAGTGAATGTATCTTGAGCTGGTACATAGTGATGATGAGCAATTCTTCTCTTATATAAGTGAAACTAGTCTTGAACTTTCTAAGATTAAGGTAAACTCATAACACACAACTAACCCCTTCATCCACCGAAGTTGTCGACGCATAAGATATATATACACACACACGTAAGTATATACTTAGCCATCTTACCTCAAAATTATAGTAAGTGTACTAGAAAAACGACCCAACGTTTTTCATAGAAGGTGGCTAACCCTTCTCACTTACGTAAGTCATTTCATCAGGTTTGTCTCAATAAAACCATCCTTATATGACTATGAAATAATTAAGAGCTCTTCGTATAAGCTCAACCTCACAAGGTGTTAGGTGATTATCTTCATGTTCATAATAAATGAACCACCCAACACTGGGATAAGAAATCATTAAGAATAAATATTCAACTTCATTAATCGTTGAATTCAACATGTTCTTCTCAATAACTCTCAAATTCTTGGGTTTGAATTCATTAAGAGTTTGAGTAAAACTCAACTTTTCTAGCGGTAAGTTTATTTATTCCTTCGCACTAGGGACTACGACCGCGACATGCCGGACGGACTGCGGCGGCGGCGCGCAAAATCCCTCTTATTCTCTATTACTTAACAAGGGTGGGTAGAATAGTCACTATAAATACCCTTGCCTTGGTATTTTCCCACTCAATGTGGGATTGTGACTCTTCACATTCCAACAAGACCATTTGACTTGTCCATTTCACACTTATAATGTTTTTCAACCATGAAAGGATATGCCAACTTATTTAAATGACTAATATTGTTAAAGGCCGTCACCATACCTAGTCCATTAGCCTTGTCCCACAATACTTCACCTTAATCTCCTTGGCGTAGCAAGCTGATTCATAAACCCCGTAACAATTGGTGGTGCCATCATCTTCTTTATATGATATAATTTCACTAGAATTTGCAGTTTGGGTCAACTTCTCCAACCCATTGTCGCCAACGACCTCGTGCTGCTCCTGCCAAGTGTTGTCATCGATTGGTAGACTATGGAAATCGGAGTCAAATGTTTTTTTCATTATTTTGAAAATAAACACATTTAGTATCTTGGCTCGGTCGATCAACAATTTTCATGTCAGTTGGTGTTGACATTTTATCGAACACCTGATGGATCTCTATCCCTGGTAGATCTTGTTGAGCAGTAACTTCACTTGCTTCACTGATTTCACCCTCATCCACTATACCGAGATTGGCCGACAACAATTTTACTTGTCTAAGTATTTCTTGGAGCATCTCACTATTTTGCTTCAGCATCCTTGTATTTGCTTCATATGTTTCGATGATTGTCGCCATTAGTTTCGACTCTCAATGAAAGCACCAATGTTATGAACTTTCCTACAAATACACGAGTCCACAGGAAAGAAATAGAAATAGAGATAGAACTAGAGGAAGAAAAGAGAATGATAATAGATTTAAAGAGAAAGAACAAGTTGGTTCATAATTATTTGCATAATAAAAATAAGCACAACCCTTGAATATATATAAGACAGTTTGCTATTCAAAAACAAACGTGGCTCCATACCATGCATTGAGTTCTCTGTTCATAACACCCTCACGACCTCGTCCCTTATTTTGAACTAACACATTACAACAATGGCCAACTTCCTGATTTCGCAGGTATGTCATCCCAAGGCTGTTCGCCACTTATCTTCCTTACCATGCATTGGCCGAATCCATCAAACAGTCCAACGCCCGAATCGTTTACGTTTCTCGGAACCCGTTGGATATTATCGTTTCACAGTGGCACTTCGAAAGAAGCATACCCGAGCAAGCTGATTGGCCATTCGATGAATGTTTGGAACAGTTTTGCAGAGGCGAAGAAGCGTTTGGGTCCTTCTTCAGTAATTCATGGAGAACCCACAGAAAGTGCTGTTTCTCAAATACGAAGAAATGAAAGAAAACTCAGTGGGAGAGATCAAGAAGATGGCGTAATTCATGGGGTGTCCATTTTCAGTGGAGGAAGAGAAAGGAGCCATTGAAGAAATAGCCGAGTTTTGTAGCTTCATTAACCTCGAGAACCTTGAAGTGAACAAAAATGGCACTCTTAAAACCTTGGACTGGAATCTGCAAACCAAATATTTCTAATGTTAAGATAAGGATGTTCTTTCTTTGCAGTATGAAATGATTATAGTTTGGGAGGGGCAAGGAAAGTAAAAGGGCTTAATTGCTAAACTTTAACTTCTAATGTTTTATAGTTTGATCAGTTTGGTTTTTATTTTTGTAGAGTATTTTAACCTTTACGTTTTAAATTTTGGTCAAAATACTCTTACTTGGATGAAAATCGTTAGTTAACTAACGATTAATATTTTTTTTGCTGACTAGATTTGTCCATGTGGAATGGGATTGCTTATGTGGCCTGCCCTCGTGTGAGTTGCTATACCTTATAACCACCAGACTTGGGATCAAGTCCCATTGCAAACAATCCATCTTTCTTTATTTATTTCTTCATTTTAAAACCAATTAAAGGATGTCATGTGGCATCATTCAATTGGTTACGATTAATTTAATAAACAAATTATTTTTATTTTATAAAAATTGTTGGCATGGCATTGCCTACTCACATGTGGACATGTCATGTCAACAATCCATTCTATATGGATGTGCTTAGTCAGCAAAAAAAAACGTTGATAGTTAATCAGCCGACGGTTTCTATTCAAAACATGATTATTTTAACCAAAATTTGAAATGTTGGAGCAAAAATGTTCCTAAAAAGAAAGGGGCCAAAGTGACCAAGTTGTCAAAGAATGAGGGGCTAATTTTAACTTTTTTCCATTTTTTATTACAATGGTAATTGTGTTAAATTGCTTCAAAAAATAATATGGGTCAAAATGACTATTCAGTCAAATGTTAGAGAATTTTTAATATTATACCAAATGATAATAATGAGTCTAATGTTGTTGACGAAGATCTAAGTAAAAAAACTACTTTTTTTATAAGAATTTTGGCCTCGTTAAAACCCCCCCTCATGCCATCCACCGAAGTAGACGGTAGCGGAAGGGGGAAAAGAGTGCCCATGTAGTATTATTATTAATAAAATGTAGGGACAAACCCTTTACAATCACATATCTTACTGATCGAAGCAAAAAGCTGGGACCATTATTCCCCTATACAATCGGATATTTCCTACCCAATCCCAGCTTTTGCTATATTGTCCGCCTCGATGTTACAGTTCCTGGGAATTTTCCTGAAAATACACCCAAATGCATGTCCTAATGTTACAATTTCTGAAACCACGTCTTTGAACGGTGCTGGGCAATCGGAGGGGGCCGCAATCCATTTTATGGCTATATCTGAGTCACTCTCTACTATGATTCTATAATTATTACAACCCACAGATCCAATAGTCTTGGACAAACCCACCTTGATAGCCAATAGTTCATTGAGAATCGGAGGACCTTTACCTGTGGGCGCAGAGAAAGAGAGAAGCCTCTCACCTTTCGAATTACGAACAATACCACCAATTCCTCCAGCGGATCTATCCCACGAAGTAGCACCATCTACATTCAGTTTAATAAATCCCAATGGAGGAGGGATCCATCTGATAACAACGGCCGAATTAGCTCGAACCCCACCTCTTCCATTATTGCCGGGTTGGCCATCAGTTCATCGAAAGAAGCATTAACTTCAGGATGACTTGCTTTGTACCACGATATCAGTCTGAATTTTGCAATGAATTTCAGGTTTAGGAGATCCAGCACCCCTTTCCGAAAAATTATTTCATTCTTATGCAATCACAAGGACCATATTACCACAATAGGTATGAGAGTTCCGATAGACAGTTTATTCTTCGAAGGGAAATACTTTCCCCCATTCAAAAATATATTCGAAATAGTATCTAGCATTACCAAGTTAATATTCCAAAAAGCGGCGAAATATGCCCAAAGATTCCACGACGTGCGGCAGTGAAGAAGCAAATGAGTTGGTGTTTCCTGATCTGCAAGGCAAAAAGGGCATCTCGAGTCTAAATTAACCATCCCTCTGCTTATCAGTAATGAGCGAACCGGAATTTTCCCAAGGAAAGCTTGCCAAATGAAGAAGTTGACCCTTGGGGGAACCTTGATGTTCCAGACTAGCGATTTCCAGTGGGAAGCTGTAGGTGTATATGGTATAATTTCATGGTAGCCAGCCTTTACCGAATAGACCCCTTCACTCGCCCTTTTCCATGAGAAACAGTCCTTAGTAATTCCTTTATCCATATAAGAATTAAGACATTTCATAAGTTCATTCCATTGATCAACCTCCCAGTCGAAAAGAGTTCTTCGAATTGGAATATTCCAAACCCATCTTGAATCGTTCTTCTGACCGAAATCTGCAACTTTGCCCCTCTTTATTACTAGATAATGCAAAAATCCTTGGAAACGCAAGATACAAGGGAACCTCACAATTCCACTGATCAGTCCTAAAAAACAATTGATTTACCATCACCCATATGCAATATAAGCTGGTCTTCAAGCGATCTGCCCCGGAATTATTGTTTGAGAATGAGTTCACCATGTCCTTCCACATCCAAGAGCATAAACGATATTTTTTGTTTCCAGGGGTAATTGCATTAGGATCGAAATTAAGCTTTCTACAGATGATTTTTTCCATTCACATTCCTTATTCACGGCGAAATTCCATATCCATTTGCCAAGTAAAGCTTGGTTATGAGAGGCTATGTTTCGAATACCTAAACCACCGCAATTGAACGAGAGACAAACGTCGCTCCATTTAACCCAGTGGATAGCATTGTGGTTGTCCGAAGAACCCCACAAGAAATTTTCCATTAGACTATTGATTTTCTTGACAATTGAAGCCGGCATTTTGAAATTGAAAGGTAGTAAACTGGGAGAGCAGCCAAGACTGATTTTAGAAATACTAACCTTCCACTATATGAGAGACAGTTGGATTTCCAGGAAGCAAGAGCTCGATAGAATTTTTCCACGATAGGTTCCCATAAAGTCATCATGTTTCTTTTCGCACCAAGGGGAGACCCAAATACTGGGAGGGGAGTTGATCACTCCGGCAGCCAATTTGCAACGCCCAATTAGACACAGTTGTAACATTCACATTAATACCATACAACCGACTTTTACTCAGGTTTAGTTGGAGCCCAGCAGCCAACTCGAATATCCTCAGTGTTCTCTTT